>CM055098.1:15164532-15488791 GCA_029204225.1 Diphasiastrum complanatum | reverse complement strand
TGAGGAACGGGTGGATTGGGAGTGTGGCAGCAAGGGCAAGCAGACACGTCTCTCTCTCTCTGGATCATGAGGAAGGGGTGATCGCGATTGTGGCAGCAAGGGCAGGCAGGTAGGCAAAGAGAGAGAGAGAGAGAGAGAGAGAGATGAGAGAGAGAGAGAGAGAGAGAGAGAGAGAGAGAGAGAGAGACTCGCCGGCCAGGCAGCGTGCCTGGCCAGCTCCCCCCCCCTCCCCCAAGTTCTCTCTCGGCCTAATTTATGCAAGAAAAAGCAAAAGGGATGAAAGCATTAGCAATCGGCCAAATCAAGTAGTTATTTGCCTATTCCAAATCTGAAAAAACAACAAGGTTAGGGTTGTAAAATTGATGCGGGTAGGCAGCCGTTGAGATCTAACAATGAGCCGTGGTAATAGACATAGACAATTTTTTGAATTTGATGGCCAAAGATGGGTTTAAAACCGTAATCCCAAATCTGGAATATCTGAAAATCTGCAAACCATCAAATACAAAAAGGCTCCAAAATTTGATTAGAATTGATCAAAAGATTGGTCTAGAAGGGTTCTAGAAAGTGCAACCTTTCTAACAAGCATACCAAAATAGGACAAGCAGATCATAAGATATGAACAATTGAAGCAAGGAGGAGGAAAGAACATAAATTAAAAAACATAACATAGAACTTGATTACCAACGATTGGTCTCCAAGAGATAATATAGAGGAATTGTGGAGGACCCTAGGTTTCTCCCACTGCATTAATATATGACACTCGACATATAAAATTCCCAAGTAAACTACATACCAGATGGATGGGACCTTACAAAGTCGTCGAAGTGTTCAACAATGGATCCGTACAACTTGCTGACCTTGAAGGAATTTTACAACCAACCAAAGTTAATGGGTCTCGACTTAAGAAGTACTACTCGTAAGATCGATATTATCTATTTATTATTTTTATTAATATTCTTATATTCCCTTTTCTTATTCCAATTTGTGAACACGACTTATTCCAACCATTCAAGACTCCAAATTTTGGAAATTTTGATAGACAAAATCTGCTTCATAATATAGATGAATCTTATCCAGATCTATGGAACCTATACATAAATTGGGAAGCAAATTATGCTGAACACTATGAAAATATCTCATGTAATATTAAAGCCAGAAGAGCTGACAAGGAACATCGCCATTTCATGACCTATTCTGTTGGAGGACTTGGCAGGTTTATAGCCAAAGCACTTGATGCAGAGCCTTTATCTATCCGGTTCTTTTGTGCAACTTGATGCCGAACTATTGAGAGCAGTCATCCCTAGAAGAGAACGAGAACAAAAATTATTCGACATTGTTGCTCAGTCAGTTTCTGAAGGCACATATTTGGAATTCAAGATAGAACCCTATGGCAATCAAGTAATCAGCTCTTACCTAGAAGTCAAAGAACTTCAAAGGAGGCGACAGATAGAACTTGATGCCATTTTATCTGCAAGTTTGCAGAATGCACTAGATTGAAGATATGACTTTGTACATTCATTGTATTATCTTAAAAGAAATATCTTTTTGAATTGTTCGAGATCCATTTCGGAATGATGAATTTATGAAGAAATATCTTTGTCGAAGTATAAACCCCAATGTTTGCGAGGGGGGGGGGGGGGATGTGATACCCTACTAAGTCGTAAATATGAATAAAGTAATACATCCAACTTTTTCTTTATTATTTTGTATACGTGAAATACTAAGGAACCAAAATAAGCAGAAATATATATATTGAAGGCCTTACGTCGAAGTCCCTATGAAGAAATGCAGTTTATTAAAGGAAGATATGTAACGACACTAATTTAATAATAACTGGATAAGATCGAATATGGAATATTCTCAAGACTGTTGGTGCCTTCATGTCTCACTCTACCATTGCGACTATACATGTGTCATCACCTAATAAGTTTACAATGACATGGCATTATGCCACATCAATAATAAGACACATGTCGACATATTGTAAGCTATAAATGGATAAGCTTAAATTACATTGAACGTCACACCTTCCTATTAGAGGGGTGTGTCGATCATGTACTCGCGACTATATGTATTTTCTCTTACATTGTAATTGATCATCGAGAGTTCACATCTTCATCTGACTTCGTTGTTGCAAGTGTATGTAACACTGAGCATTCAGAGTTTTGTCGTACACAATAGAGGAATCAGGTGGATAGTTCTTTTTGATCCCTTGTTCAGTTCTTACTGCCGTATAACAATCTATTGATAAAGAACTAAACATTGCTCACTACTAAGAATGAACATTAACGTTGTGACTATAATGCAACTTCTTACAATTGTACATTAAGTAGTGAGGTATCAGATGGATAAACCTGCTGTAATCAAAGTCTAATTCAGATTGTCGATCATATTGGATAAGATAAAGCACCGAGTCTTTAATTTGTAGCATGTTATAGTACCTATTTAGAAGTGAGAACCGATGTTTATCATTGATTTCCATCTAGGATGTCGAAGTTGTCGTTCACTGATGACTACGTTTGTTGGTTTGAGCAATGCTTTGTCAATTCATAGATCTAATCATGGGAATTGTTCTGAATTAGTAGAACAATATTTTGTTTAAGACTTGGTCAATTAACTTTGATAAGGATGTGTTCAATTGTCGATGAAGCAAACTGTTAGACTTCAGTTGTAATTGTGGAGTCTAATAGCCTCACTAAGAGTTCTATTGGAACTCAGTTTGATGTTGATTTTTGTTATCCTTTTTCAAGACTAAGGCGGTACTAGTTGCCTGTTAATCAAATATCTGCCGATAACCAAAGTTTTACTATTCATAATTACAACAAGAGCATTAATATCCAATTCTCACTCATTTACCATCCATGAGGGAACGATAATCTTATATACTGCTTTAAATCTGTGCAATTAAGGAGAACTTAGATACGACAGTTCCAATTAGATATCTTATTCTCAAGCAATCCAAAATTACTTTCAGAACAATCTCATTTCTATACCATAGCTAGTTCTCTTTCAAAGTTATGCAACCAACAAATCCTCAAATAGAATTTTATCCCATCACTTCACCCCTCCTTTAAAAGAAATTATCAATTTATATAAAAGTTAACTGGAAAGATTATATATGAAAATATCTAAATCCATGAAAAGTCGGTAAGAAGCGCTATCCAGAAAAGGATTCACTCTTTTACAAACATGACTTTTTCTTCAAATATTTTCAACCTGAGTGACAGAAACAACTATTCCACTGACATGCATTTATGCACCAGAGATATCATAGGTTTAAGAAACTGAATTTCCCGATCACACTTACTACCACTGATGTCCACTCTACTCCCCCCCTAGGATTTTCAGTCCTCTGAAAATCTATTTCAGCTAAGATACTAAGAAGACGTAATGACATTAGTAAATGTTTAAAGTGAATTACTGTAGGAAAAAGTTTGAAACAATTTCACTTCTATTCTATACTTGGGTTGAATCACCGATATACAAAAATCATCCACTAGTACTAGTCTGATCTTTTGCATACAATTCACCATAGAATTTAACCGGAAATAAAATTAGTTTTTTAATTTGATCAATTCCTATCAACTACAAATTGTCCAAGAAATTTGAACTGTTTGGCATTACTCCATTAATATTGACAAAAAGTATCCAAACTCAGAATATGAAATTACATGAATGGCAATCCTATGAATAGGATTTTAGTAATTCTTAAACTGTATCCAACCAGATTTCACTGCTCAGATTAAGAGTTCTGTCACCACTCATTCTGTCTGGTTATCTCATATTGTTTGACGATTTTTTAAATTTTAACGAGTATCTTGCACAAACATTCATTTGACCCATTTCTAATGATCAGAACCAATTAGAAATATATCAGACAAGTAACTGATTTCAAATTCTAATCAAGCTTGAGATTCAATAGAAAAGGAAAAATTTGATTTGAACCTACAACCATATAAAAATTACCTAGTAGTGGATGGAGGTATGTTTGTAAGTGTGGTGAATTGAGTGGATAGTAGGGAGGAATCTTATGTTATGGACAACAGTGGTGATTGAAGGTGCACTTAGATTGATCTTGACTCGATGAAGCAAGAGAAAGGTACAAATGCATTAAACACTCTTATTATGATTTCAATAAATGCTAAAATATATTTTTGCACAAGATGCAGTCATAATTATCCATGCATTCTCAATGGATAGTCTCAGACCATACCCCTTTTCCATCCATGAACAATTTTAGTCATCTCAAAACTCTCCATATGTTCTATTTCTTGAATGAATCAATCTAGTTTCTCACTATTTCTCAATCTTATTTGTTTTCTTACTAGGTGGATGAGAATCAATTTGCTATCAAAGTCTTTAATGGTTGTCGAAAACACCTCAATCATCTTTCTATTTCCTTGATAGTTCTATTAACAGCACTCAAAAATTTGCAAAAGAATCTCAATACCTTACAAAATTAACTAGTAACTACTACAACTCCTTATCATTCTCCTACATGGTATTGGAGCATGGTTGGTGCTTGATGGTATATCAGAATGAAAGCTAACTCATATCAATTCTTGGTTATTTCTCTTTGTTATATAGAGGATCTGATTTAGAGCCTGAGGAGGATGTAGATTTTCTGATTTCCTCTTGTAGAAGCATTGCAATTGCTTTTGATAGAGTAATTTTCTCCTGGGTCAAAATTATCATGATCCAATTTTCATAGGCTTCAGGAAGACTTGATAATAGAGTCATAACAGCATCAGAATCTTCAATGACTGAGCCAATTGCAACCATTTGCTCCATAAGATTTTTGAAAGTGTTGATGTGACTTGTAACACTTTCTGCTTCAGACATCTTCAAGTTGAAGAATTTCTTCCTCAAGTATAACTTGGAAGTAACATCCCTGATATCATACAGGGTTGCTAGGATGTCCCATGTTTCCTTGGCTATTTGAGCATTTCGTATGTGAATTATCTGTGTATCCTTGAAATTGAGAGTAATCATGGCAAATACCTTGCCATCTTTCAGTTTCCATTTGGTGATAATGGCTGCATCACCTTATGGCTTGACTTTTGTGCCGTCAACAATGTCCCACAGTTCCTTGGCTAATAGCATGACTTTCATTTTGAACTTTCAGAGATGATAGTTCCCTCCATCGAGTCTCTTGATTAGAGAAGGCGGATCCATTCTGGGTGAGCGAGATCGTTGGTAGTAACAAAGATTTCAGAATACTGTTGGCTGCGCGCTTGCTAGAACGTTGTCTTGATAGAAACAAGACTAATAATCCGCAATGAGGAGCAGATTGCTGAGGAGCCCGCTCTGATACCCTATCAAAAATCAGTGGGTATGAGCGGAAGCTGGGAGTGAGCTAGATGCATGGATCGGAAGCGCCACAATTAGTAGCAAAATTATTCAAATGAGGGATTCATACAAATGCGCAATAGAACAATAACAATAGTAGGACAAATTGCACTCTGATTATTATCAACAATGAGTACATGGCATGAAGTTATAACTTTAGCTTGTTGAGTGTGATAATGCTGATATTGATCAATCAAAAATCAAACTCGAAATCGTGCCGCTCGTAGAGCCACCCCCCCTTCCCCCGGTCCCCCCCTGCCTGTGTGGCAACGCTGTAGTTAGCCATGCTTGCAACGATTGCCTGCATGGCAGCGTTGCAGCTGCCACGCAGGCTGGACTTGCTCGCGTGACAAATGCCGCTCCCTCTGCCTCTGATGCCCTATATCTGTCTTCCCTCTCAGCCATCTGCTCCTACTGCTGGCCTCCTTCGGATTCCTAAACCAACCGCTTTTTCCTCCTCTTCGTCTACTCAAGAATCGACACCCATCTCCGATACTCCATTAAGATCTACTGAGCTGTTCTCATCTTGGCTAGACGATCAGTTCAATGCTGATTTCCAGAACATGAAAATGGAACTCTTGTAGCTGAAATAAATGGTTGCAATGTTGATTAAGGAAAAGAATATGATTTAGTCCAGGATTACACATTTGGAACAAACAATCGGAAACAAACAAATTTTAGCCTCCGAGTCTACCACCACTATGATAAAAGCATTAGAACAAAAGATTGAACAACAAAAGGAAGAAGACCTTTCTTGGGCATCAGTACTGAAGAAAGGTATTAAACCTAGTGCTTTTTGGATACCACACTAGGACATCAGACATATGGGGACTTGATATTGTGCAAGTATAGAAACCACGTAATTAAAGAATTTACTCCTCATTATTGTATTACAAAAGTCTTTACTTACTCTAATTTTTCTTGTACATTAATATAATTTATGACTCTAACTTTATATATTTGGTTTGGTAAAAGTTCCTTGGATAGAGATTGACCATATGGATATCTCATATATGGTTTGATCTAATCATTTGTAGGAATATGTTGAACATCAATTAGATTGTATATATGGATGCATCAAGAAAGATATCATAGATTGCTACTTTTGTGTGATATCTATGTAGCTCACGCTAAAAAAAAAGGGATCCTCGTATTTAGACCGAGTCCCATGCTTCTTATCTTCCGATCGCATGAGATTTTCTTCAACATTCATCTGTCCTCCATTCCATTGGTTTAATTTGAAAGGTTCTCTTCAATGCACGTTCGAATTGGCAACTCAAGCTGCTAAACAATGAGGCTAGGGAGAAAGAACCAGCTTGAGTTATGTTCCACGTGGTGGCAACCCAAATCTAGATCCGAAATGGGGACGTCCCTCTGTTTACGTTTGGTGGACCGATGGCAAGGCTTCCATGTCCTCCGATCTTAGACCACCCTAATGAGTTCTTGCCTCTGTGCTATTGCCAGGTCCTCCCATCTTAGACCACCCTAATGAGTTCTTGCCTCTCTGCTATTGCCATGAGGTCCTCCCATCTGAGACCATCCTAATGAGTTCTTGCCTTTGCCCATGCCCACCCATGGTGGAGAAGAGTGACTTTCTTGTGTTCCTTTGTTGGCCAATTTTAGTGAATATTGCGATCCACGTACATAACATGAACGTTCTTGTCGTTCTTCATTCATCGTCGATGCTTTTGTTGCATACTGTTTTGCTTCATCTCTCTCTCGATCTCGCTCTTTGCGTTGCATCTCGATAGATTTCTGCATCTCTGTCACCATTATTTCATTACTATGTGCATAGATTTCACGGAGCGGAAGATCATTGAAAAACTATGGATGATGCGAGGTTTGGAGCAGACAGACATGTTCCACCAGGAATTGCGTTTCTGAGGAGAGTGCGAAAAAAGGATCTTAGCTTTCGATTTTACCAGACGTCGGTGCTGGTGATCACTTTTTTTGCTTATTCAAGCTACCATGCTTCTCGCAAGCCTATCAGCATTGTTAAGAGCGTCTTAGATCCTGAAATTCCTGACCTAAAGTCCACTGTCAATGAGACTCATTTATTTGTTCCTCGTCCTATGCACTTAATTCACAGACCTATAGCTCATTTCAGTTCTTTCAATACTTCAGATCATTCTGACTTTAAAAGTGCCACCAATGATTTCCGTACACTGTTTGTACATCCCGCGGCAAGGAGTCATGCTAGCGCCTTATTATTCATGCATAGAAAGGCTTCTTCTTCTCCTTTTGCTGATGGTTTGCAGAGTGGATGGGCTCCATTTAATGGTACTCTTGGAAAATCCAGGCTAGGGGAGATAGATCTGGCGTTTTTGGCTTCCTATGCCATAGGAATGTACTTTGCAGGGCATCTAGGAGATCGATTAGACCTGAGGCTTTTCCTTACGCTGGGTATGATATTCAGTGGCGTTTTTGTTTGTCTCTTCGGCCTGGGTTACTGGCTGAAAATCCATTCCTTGTATTACTACGTCATAATTCAGATCTTAGGTGGAATTTTTCAAGCAACAGGGTGGCCGTCTGTTGTGGCTGTTGTTGCAAATTGGTTTGACAAAAGCAAAAGGGGCTTGATCATGGGGATATGGAACTCCCATACTTCCGTAGGTAATATAGTTGGCTCTCTTCTTGCTGGAGCTGTGCTGCAGCATGGATGGGGCTGGTCTTTTATGCTTCCTGGTTTGACGATTATTGCTGCAGCTTGCATTGTTTTCCTATTTCTGGTTGTGGAACCATCAAAGAAAAGGTCTTCTCCTACGGTTGAAAATGGTAGTATTGCAGATGTCCTAACTGGAGAAAGAGGCTTACCTGTTTCAAATGACGAGATAGGATTATGCATTGAAATGACAAAAACAAGTATTGTTACATCAGAAATATCTGGAAGCGCAGACGTGCCTGACATATCTCTCACCTCCAATGGAAAGGAAGGTATGGAGAAGCCGATGAGTGAATTTAAGGAAATGGGCGTTGTATTGGTGAATGGAGAAGAGGAAAGAAGGCTTCTTATAGATCATGAGGATGTTTTAGTTTCGGCAGACAGTGCAGCAGTTGGATTTTTTGAGGCATGGGCGATTCCAGGAGTGTATCAGTTTGCATTTTGTCTTTTCTTTTCAAAATTGGTGGCATATACTTTCCTCTACTGGCTGCCTTTCTACATTCGACATAACAGTAAGTACATTGGAGTTGATGTTTAAGTCTCTCTAGAGTTGCTGTATATTTTTAGTTTCGTCAATTACCAAATGTTGAATATCATTGTTGCTCTCACAAATGAATGTTTGCACGAGGATGTCCTGGCCCAGATTTGGAGAATGCACATAGTTTTCTTGGTGCATGAATTGAAACACCCATGAAATGAAAGATGGTTTTTTTTTTTTTTAATGTAATTGTTGTCAATTTTCAACTTCCAGATTTTGTAAACTCATTGCTGCAATATGCATTAAGACATACATAAGAAGGTTTATATCTGTAGAGAAACGAGAAGATTGTCTGTAGCAGGTGGAATCAGAGACCAGTTTTACTCACAAATGATATGGTGAATGTGATATTTGATCTTAGGTTATCTGACATCTGATTTCTTTGATATAGTGAAGCAAAGGGGTGCGTATTCAGATAGCAAGGTTTAAAAGGTATTTTATCAAATGCAAACTCTTGAAATCTTTTTATAATTCATAACGTACTTCCCCCAAGGCAAACAAAAATACATGGACAAACACACAAACAACCTATAGCCAAGTGAGGATTTTAAGTTTTAACGTGTACCACAGTTGAGGGCTGCACTCTTTTTTCAATCATGTCATACCATTTTCCATGAAAGTTCTGGAATTTAGGGTTAGTGTCAATAAATTCGCTAACTAAACTAAACTATCAAAAAAATAAAAATAGATATCATTTGCATATGTATCTATAACATTATGAACCTTTTTTCTAGAAAGTGATAAGTGATGGAGTCATAAAAGATCGGCAATGAATGTATGAAATTTAGTTACATCGGCGATGTATCTGCATAAGGATGTAGGAAGGCCAGAGATGACAAAGAAACAGGCAGCAATAATTCATAGAGTTATGCACGTAGGTTACATAAGGTTGCCATGTCTATCTCCAAACTGAAAAATTGAACATCAAGCTGAAAAAGTATGCATTTCTTGCCATGCTAATTTCCCCCTACAAGAAGATAATCCTCCTAGCCTTGGGAAGGCAAGTTTTAGAAATTAGGGCTGCATCTATGCCTTAAACTAGTCAAGTGTGGGACTTCGATAGGATGTTTGGCCTGCTTGAGTCTACTTGAATCTACTTGGCTGATTGAATGGCTGGAACCTTGACGTGGTGGCAAAATGGCCAAATTCAGGCCAAACTGTAATTCATGGGTTTTAGATTAATGAGGCTCCAAGTGAAAATACAAAATTAAGGAAGCAGATGTATTTAGTATTTATAACTCCTTGCTAAACATAATGATAGAAAAGTGAATGTGACTGAGGGACCTTTGAGTAGGATCACAAGGTCCCACAACTCGTTAAAAATCATTTGGACCCCAAATGCTAAAGTTCGAGCACATTAGGCAAGGGCCAAATTTATGTTGCCTAACTGATAGAAATCAGAATCAAACCTCGGATGTTACTTTGGTTCATATAGGTAGTAAACGTTTTATGCTAACTAAACTAACAAAAAATTTCCAACCATTAGTGTTTTTTCCTTAGAAAAAAGAATCTCATAGTTGTAGTGGAAAGTGTTATGTGCAGAATTGGTTGACGAATATCGAGATTTTATGTCATCTACCTTGCACTTATGGGAACTTCATTCCTCATTTGTGGTGCGAACAAAGTGGTCCTTCTAGAGATATCAAGTATTAATCCCGGAAATCCTAACCCTAATTTTTGAATCATGTTCTCGAAAATTAGGGCTGCATCTATGATACATATAAATACACACACACATACACACATGTACTTCATCAAGTAAAAACAATTAGGTGACCACTATATTTGACAATTTTTTCTTTTGTTCCTCAACATGCCTTATAAAGAGACCCCCCTTGTAAGTTATCTTTACAACCCAAACCTGTAATTTGCATTTGCAACATTTGGGCTCCTAGCCCCAACTTATTGTCCCTCCAATCAACTACATGCATGATGCCCCCTTAGTAGTTGGATCAGGTGCTTTATCAACATTAGCTTTGAAGACTGGTTCCTTGGTTTTTCTACTTCTTCATACATATAATTTCATTCCCTTTTCATTAAGTTTTCATAAAACTTCTTAATACTCATATTTATTACTCAACTTTGCATTTATTTGAGATATGGCAAATTTTTACATACGTGCATAGGACCCAAAAGGTCATCAATTGATAAAGCCCTCATGAAAACTTCACAAATTTCATGGAAGTACTCTATTGTTGGTCAAATAATAACACACCATGGATTCCTTTTTCATGGCATATGCTTTAAATTTGCTTTCTATGTGCTCCCTCCCGTTATTCACAAGAGTAGCATGCTTCAACATGGCATCATTATACATTTAGCTTAGTATTGTCATTCATATTTGGTTATTGTTCAACACTCAAATTGCTCTTTTCACTTATAATGTTTGCTTGAGATTGCCCTTTACATGCATAATCTTCTCTATGTCTATGTCCTATCATAATGTTGACTTGGGTATCGTGGGACTTTTCAGCCAAGTGAAATTGGGCACTATAGAATTGAGGTCTAGTTTCACTAAGGTTTTTAGGTGTGTTTTAGATTTGATTCTTGTTTTTTGGAGAAGCCCTAACTTTTGAAATTTTTGCTTCAAGTTTTTTCTATAGTACTTGATTTCAATTTGGTTGAATCATTGTATTCCTCTCATCAAGTAGCCATGTGATAGAAAATCCAATTTGGCGGAACTTTTCAGGATTTTGATAGAGATATTTCTAGATGATTGTGTTTCCTATAGTAGGGCACCCCTAATGCACGTTAGAAATCTTGATTGGACGCATCTCAAAATTTTCAAAGTTTTCCAGTTTTTGCAATGCATTGTTTTTGTACCATTTTTGTGTACTTTTCAGCATCTTATCGACCATTCTTCTTTCGACAATGGAGCACTGCTATTGCAATTTACAGATGGATAATCAATGTGTAGAAGTTCACATTCACATTTTCCAATTGCTACTAGCTTTTGAGACATTATCTCCTTTTGTACTTTTCATTCCCCTTATCTCAATATTTTTTGCATCAATGTTGTTCCTACAATAAGGCTTTTGTAGTGCATTTTAATCTCATCAATTTGACATGTATAGGTTAGAGAAATGGTCCCTTTTAGTTCATCTCTTTCATGATTACAATACATGTACATTTTACAAGATATGTTTACAATGTTGTACTTCCTCCAATAGGCCATTGTCCTACCTTCACACTAGCTGATCAAAACTTTGTAGGCTAAGATATCGCATGTTTTTAGCTACTTCTCTTTTTACTTCTAACTTGGTGCATCATATCTTATGTCCTATGCTACTTGGAAAAGGAAACCAAGGAGAAACCTGCAGAGCAAGACAAAATGAACTCGAGAGACAGATGCTACAAGAAGTATATTGGAGATTAGAGGATGCACAAGGTTGAGCAAGTGGCTAGCATCTAGGCAAAGCTAGTTGAGAGGACTTTATACGTACGTTTTTATCTTATATGTACATGTCTATATAGATGAGGCATTGAGGGCATTGGTGTCATGAGGCATAGGCATAGGGTGATGTAGATGAAGTACATGTAGATGTTGTTACAATGAGGTACACACATATGGTGTCACAAATTAGGTACATTCATGTTGCATGGGTTAGTATCATGAGGCACATGAATGTCAAAATAATATTTAGGTGTAGGTTCATCTAAACAATCTTTTGGTTTCTAGAGCTCAAGTAGGGGCACGTGTTCCATTGAAGGATCTTTTACATGATAATATTCTAGTTGTTCTTCGACAACTTATTGGTTAATATGACAACTATAATCAAAGCTTCCCTTTCACACATGATCTTAGCTACTATGGTTCCTTCTTTAGTCCTATTGAGGAGTGCATTTCTATCATTGCAGAGCATTCATGTATTACACTGGTACATTGGGCTCTTTTCTTTATAAGGAGTCATTTTGTTACATGCTCATAAGGGAACGTACTGCACGAGACAAAGGCAGCAGCCTTTGACCCTTCTCCGGTTTGGATAAGTGTCAAATACATCAATTATGGTTTTTAGCTGAGGTGACGGTCTCAGTATACGGGACTTGGTGCTGGTCTGGAGCTATAGGTTGTTTGGGTTCCATGTGTCAATGCTCTATTGGCGCGGGGTAATCCAAAGTCATTGACCTGCGGTGGTGGACGCAACCGACGCATTTGATGGTTATGACGTGACCATGTTGGTGATCCCCTTGTACTACGTATATATAGGTGGATCTTTGTGAGCTAGGCATTATTTCTCACTTGGAGAATGAAGAGCTCGTCCCACATTGTTTGGCTAGGGCGAAATCTTGCTAAGAGATGGAGGTATGCAAGGGTTGAAGCTAGGGTGTGGTGGTATGGGATGCCGTAGCCTGGGGGAGACCTTAGTGTGCTTGATGGTGGTCTATAGCTCCAGTGCATAGGGGTGAGATGGCAGTATCTCTATGGTGGGGCAGTTATAGACATGGTCACTTGATTGTGTCCTTACGTAGGTTGGCTTTGACGATGGGGGTTATAACATTTGGTATTAGAGCCATCGACCTTCGTGTAAAGGTGCAATCGTATTAACTCTATTTTGGTTGGTTAAAACTTCAAGTTTGTGTGATTGGAAAACTTGTCTTTCATGGTGGGATTGTTGTGAAAAATTTTACTTTTCGTTCCGTTCATTTCCGACATCGTTTGGATAGAAAACAAGCCTCCTATGCTACTTAAGGGATACAGTTTTCTGCCTCCCGGTTTTGAACTTAAAAAGACCGTCAAAGAAACATTGTTTTTTTGACTATTTCTGAAAAGCAGAATGATATGACTGTTTTTGAGTTTTGGGGAGTCGTAACAAAAAAAAACTTTGCCAGGCCTGCATGCACTTGTGTGACCATACGATAGTCTGCTGTACCTGTGCAAGTAGCATGAACTCTTCCTTTATATATGCTTATGTTATTTACATGAATGTATTTCTCTAGTATTTTTGGTACATTTGTATAGCATAGTTGTCCATCATATTTATTCATAGTTTTATGATTACTATTTGTCATGTACATTTCACTTCTATAACACGTGCAATCAATAGTATTGCGTTCTTGCTTTTGGACATCGTTCTCAACATATACATATTTGTTGTTTCTTCTTCAATATGTGCATTTTTGGGACAATGTTACTTTTGGTCTCAACAATCATGGTTTATAGAAGGTGTTTGAGATTTCTTTGCATATTTGGAGCCACTTCTTGTTGCTATTGCTTGGTCTCTCAAGTGGGATTGGAGTATTTGGGTTGTGCTTGTTGAAGAGTAATGCCTACATTACCCCTTTGGCTTAGCACTAATGTTGTGGCATGCTATTAATCAAATACATGAGACCCCCTATTTGTAACTAAATAAATTAGTGCAACTGGCCCACTTGGCCAAGTAGCTCACTCTTATGATTGACACCTATACTTTCCATGGGTGTACTTAAGGTGCTTGCCTCACAAGGGACTTGGGGGACCCATGCCCTCTCTCTCTCTCTCTCTCTCTCTCTCTGGTGATGGCGCCCTAGCTCCAGCCCAGCGATGGCTGCCCTAGCTCTACCCGCCCTAGCTCCATCTGCCCTAGCTCCACCCGCTGCCAGCCATGTGTCCGCGGCCAGCCCGCCCTCGCTCCACCCACTTGTCCGCTTCCAGCCACTCGCCCGCTGCCATCTGTCCGCTGCCAGCCAGTCGTCCGCTGCCACTCGCCCGCTGCCATATGTCCAGCCAGCCCTGCCATCTGTCTGCTGCCAGCCTGCCATCTGTCCGCTGCCCCTGCCACGTGCTGCCCTGCCCGCTGTACCTGCTCGCTGCCACTGCTTGCTGTCTTAGCCCTGACCCATGGCACCTCCTAAACGCACCCGTTCCCCATCTACCACGCAGGCAGTTGCTTGCGTGGCAGAACCTCCTGCCACGCCTGCCTGCGTGGCAGATGCTGCTGACACGCAGGCAGTACTGGCCTGCATGCCAGCCTCTGTCTCTGTCCCAGCTTCCTCCTCCTCTTCTTCCCCTTCCTCTTTGTCTTCCCCCTCCACAGACCCAGCTCCTACTCCCCTTCGAGCGAACCCTTCTGCTGGGATCCTACATTTTCCTAAACCACCTACTGCCCCACCCATCCTTTATACCCCATCCAAAGCAACCGAACTATACTCTTCTTTCCAAGAAGATCAGTTCCGAAATGATTTCTAGGTCATGAAGATGGAGCTGTCCCAGCTTAAGGAGACCGTTGCAACGCTAATCACCGAAAAGAATGACATGCAGGCCAGAATTTTGCAATTGGAAAAAGCAATGGGCGACAAACAAGTTTCATCCTCCGAATCCACCACTACTATGATCAAAACACTGGAGCAGAAGATTGAACAGCAGAAGGAAGAAGCTCTCTCTTGGGCATCGGTATTGAAGAAAGGCACTAAACCCAGTGCTCCCATTTGCCTCGGTAATTTCAGCCACGATCTAGGAAGAGAAATCTAGAGAGCAAAAGGCACTTAATATCAGAGTCAGAGGGATCCCAGACATGCAGGACGCAACAGCCGAAGCCACACGTTTTTTGGACACCATGCTAGGACACTGAATGGAGGGATTGGACACGGCATGGAGGACCTCCAGAGATACCGCCACTCTGGTTATCCACTTCACTTCATTGGCTACTAGACGGGATGCTCTGCGATGCAGAGCTAAGCTCCGCGGCACCACTATATATAACGACCTTACGTACATCCAGGTGGAGGAGAGACGTAAGGCCTTCCAGGAGGCCAGAGAGTCAGGTAAGAGAGTCATATATAGAGATGGACGAGTGCGTCTTCTTGATAGCACTCCCACAAGACCTTCTCATTAGGAATTTGGGGTTCACGAGGTTGGGAGCACCCCGGGGCCCCATCCACACCACCTTCGGATTGGAGTGTGGAACTGTGCTGGCATACATTCATCTTCTTCTGCAAGGGACCTGGTTGACTTTATTACTGGCCGAGATATATTATTCTTCATGGAGACACACGAGATACCAGAGCGTGAACTTCCTTCTTTTCTTGGATACAGATGGGACTCAGTATTCCGACGAGAGACTAGATCTGCTAGTGGCCGTGGTTCAGGAGGGGTCGCATGTTTATACAAAGAGTCTCTCCACTCTTGGACTTCATCCGACATGACGAGTAGGCCTACTATATATGGATTCGCATTGTGGGTCAGGATATTGGTTTGGACAGAGATCTCTTTATGGCAGCATGTTACTTTCCACCAGAGTCTTCGTCTTTTGCGGAGGGTATTGGATCTCCATATCAATTCTTAGAGCGGGGGCATATGCTCCTCACTGGGGATTTTAATGCCCTGACATCTTCACGACAGACAGACTTCTTTGACATCACGGATCAGCTTCGTGTTCGTGCCTTTGACGGTGATATGTTGGGAATTACCAGGACTTCCGCGGACAGTTTGGGACCTACTACTCCATATGGCGAGTACCTACTGCACTTTGGAGAGGCACATGAGCTAGCCATTCATAATGGCTTACCCTGCTGGCCACATGCAGACAATTATATATGCCATAACCACAATGGAGGACATAGTGTCGTTGACTATCTCATGGGGTCACCATCCTCTGTACCCATCATCTATGATTTTCGTGTCTCCCCCACCACCCTTTCTAATCATTCCTTCCTCTCCTTCGATATCGGTCGCTTTCCCCCCACTCACCCACCTCCATTACCCACGCTTGCCCGATCATCCCGATACACATTTGACCCCACCTACATGCCACTATACCAGCAGTCCTTGGGCTTCGCTTTTACATTCCTTCCCTCGTGATAGTCCAGTCGACATCCAGGCTACTTTTCTCACCACCTCTCTCCACATTGCCGCTTCACTAACCCTCCCTACCAAACCCCATCCCAGTAACACTCGACGCAAACCTCGCCCATTGCACCCTCCATGGTACGATATTGAGTGCCATTCTCTTCATTAGTTAGTAACCTATTCACGTAGCCATGCTCCACACTTACTTCGATCGCCCCGCCGCTCTTACAACCGTGTTCTCCATCGTAAAAAGCGTGCCTATGATAATTCTGAAGGGAAATGTTTGGTTGGCCTTCTTTTCAGTTCTTCTACGGGCGCTTTTTGGTTGTGAGTTCATTCCCCACCACCTCTCTTGGAAGACCTCCGCATTTGGACTGCTTATGCCACTAGCTTGTATACCATCCCCACCGACTCACCTATATCTATATCTCCACGACCATCTGAGTTCTCCTTCTTCACATCTGATATGGTCCTTGCAGCCATTAAGAAGATGAAGTCCCATAAAGCCAGAGATATTGAAGACCTCGAGTCTGAACTCCTTTCCCATTTGCTGACTTACTCGCCCCCACCATAGCCACTCTTCTTAATTCCGCAGTTGTTTTTGGTTTCCCATCGTCCTGGTGCACTAACATTATCCACCAGATCCATAAGAATTGACCCCATGGTTCCGAGTAATTACCGCACTATCATGATTGGGCATGTCTTGGCAAAGCTATATGGTACTATACTTTAGTCTGTTGTGAGTTCAGAGGCGGAGACTAGGAGACTACATGCTATGGGTTAGGCAGGTTTTCAGGCCCATTACTCTACTACATATCACATCTTCACATTACGGGCCTTGATTGAGGAGGCTAAGCACAGGAAAGAGAGGGTTTACTGTTGTTTTGTGGACTTCAGGAAAGCCTTTGATGCTGTTCCTCGCTCATTGCTCATTCAGAGACTCCGAGACCTTGGCTTCTCCACTGACATCATTCTTGCTGTGATGGCACTTTATGAGCACGTCCTAGGATGTTTCCGGCATAGCAGTGGCATATCTGATCATATTTGGAGCACTATTGGGGTGAAGCAGGGTTGCTCCCTCTCACTGGTCCTCTTTGGCTTGTACATTGATGAGTTGGAGCGGGTCATTACATAGTGTGGTGGTACCGGTTGCCAGCTCGGGGACATCTTGATTGCTACCCTTCTTTATGCTAATGACGTGGTATTGGTCTCATCGACCAGAGAGGGTCTACAGCGATAGTTGGATTGCTTGCATGCATTTTGCACCAGATGGGGCCTAGGGGTGAACATTGGGAAGACCAGGGTTATGGTCTTCAACACTTCTCGAGCATTCATGTAGCGACAGGAGTTTACCTTTGATGGACAGGTTCTAGAGGTGGTCCTTCTTATACATACCTGGGGATCCTTTTCTCGGGTCCTACTTTTAGTATGAGACAGGCCGCTACCACTCGACTGGGGAAGGGGCATGCCTCCCTTGTTCAGCTAGAGCAGTTTTGTTTTCGGAAGTCCATCCAGGATGCTCGCAGTAAGTGCCGCCTCTTTGATACCATTGTCACCCCCACGACTCTATATGCGGCAGAGGCATGGTGCATACGCCTCCCCTCTTCACACTGGGCGAGCCTTTCACGACTACAGACCACCATGCTAGCTCGGTTGATTCGATCGAAGCCTTCTGTCTCACAGGAGATTCTTTTGGCCGAGTTTGCAGTTCCACCTATATAGATCGAGGCAGCTCTTCAGCTCATTACCTATATTCAGAGGATACAGGCACTGCCAAAAATAGACAGACGATACATGCAGATTTGCTAGACAGAAAGAAAGAAAAAAAGCTTTATTAATGTTTATTCCATGCCAAAAGGCATATAAGACTAATGAGGTACATGTCACGTGTGTAGTAACCATGGGAGCGCATAGAACGTCTCCAAAACTGAAATACAGAAAACAGCTAGTATCAACTAAATAAACAAGTAATCATCTGTGATCAAGATGTCAAGTATGTGCTGGTGCTGTAGAAAGATGTAATGCGAACCGCAACATGAGAAAGCGCTGGAGCCCGCTGGTGTCATCTATGAGCATGAGCGTGTGTAGTATGTCTCTGTATATGAGGTCTGGCTATCCTGGCAGCATGGGTAGTACATCGTCTCTAATCTCTGTGGGCATGTAGGCGGCTGTCCTCCTCCTCGTCGTAGTAGTCATCATCCTCGGGTACTGAGTCACGTGATCTCCGTCTAGTAAAGAATGAAGTGATCAATGATTGAGAGGTAATGTGCTGGGATGTCCCGTGTAGATCTCTCTGCAGTATGAACATCTCGTGTACCATCAGCGCGACACACCGTGGGTCCTCATAGGCTATGAGAGAACGTAGAGTGGTAGGTATGTCTCGAAACAAGCAGTGATATCTCCCTCTGATCTCATAATATACCGGGCATCTGAAGAGAAAATGCTCCTTAGACTCCACCTCACCGAGAGAGCCAACTGGTAAATCCGCTCCACTCTGGGAATACCATGGAACCTCCCCGTCTCAATAGCTAGCTGGTGAGAAGACACCCTGAGCTGTCCCAGTGTGAATCTGAGGCAATGTGATAGCCCTGAATCCAAGTAGCGTGGCATGACTGGGGTCTCTGATACATCCAGCTCCAAAAAGTAGGTCCGGTAGAAATCTGGCTTAACTCCTAACTGGCTGCTCCAAGTCCGCTCTAGGTATGCTCGATAGAGAAATCGTCTGATATACTGATGGGTATCCGAGGGAAGCGCAGTGATGGAGATACCAAATGACTCAAGTAGGAGGTGAGATGCCTAAGAGAACCATGATAGTCTATAGCCCTGATCATGAAGGCCCTGTGAGGATGATAGTGCACTCTCATACCCTCTCCTCTTACGTTCTCTCTTATCTCCCTCTCAAAATACTTGCGCCAAGATGTGAAAAAAAAAAATCTCGAAGAAGCGTTGTACCCCAGTTTGGTTTTTTCTTTTAACAATGGTTCAGAAACCTCTGATTCCTGGTTTGAATTAGGCTGGTTTTGAACTGCTAGCTATATGACCCAGTTTTAAGGTTCGAACCGTAAATTTGTGAAACATTTAGATTGAAAGCTTATGGTAAAGTAGGGGCTCATATAACCAGGCCCGTGAGCCTCGTTGATGCCTGTGAGCCCCATATCGATGACTGATGATTACTTTAGAGACTAGCTTGATTTTCAATTATGCAGGCTTCAGCATCACTCAATTTACATTCAATTTAGATAGTTCAATGTTGTCATTTTCATTCCTATGGAGATCAGTATTCAGCTAGTGTTCTACAATGAGTTTGCTTTTGACATTTATAAGACGCTCTTTATTGCACTTTGTTGCGAATTTGTAGTAGGACACATTAAATTTCTACCATCTCATTCAATCCAGTTTCTAGTATCTAGATATGTTTGTTCTTTTCGTTACTGTTCAGAGACCTTTCATATTCTCCCACTGATACCACATGACGTGTACTATGTACTTTTCTCCTCTTAATATACCTTTTGGCATGGAAAGAAATTAATGAAGTTTTCTCGATTTTCTCATCTCAATCATTAGGTTGTGTATGTTGCTGCACTATCAGAACTTGCTGAGGTAAGCTGTGATTATTCTAAGCAAAGTGGAAGTATAAAGCGATTGGTTTGATGCAATCTGTTACAACAGGGGAGAGTTTTTAAAGTTGTTAGTCTACATCAAAATTTTGTAAATGCCTGTCTTAATTTCTAGGCTTGGTCAACCATGCAGAGATTGCAAATGAATATCTTTCCGATAAAGCAGCAGGAAACTTATCAACCTTGTTTGATGTTGGAGGAGTTTTGGGGGGTATCCTGGCAGGCATTATGTCTGACAAACTAAATGCAAGGGCTTTGACAACTTCTGTCTTCATCTACTGCTCCATACCTGCTCTGATTGTATATCATTTCTACGGTGGTTATTCTTTCTATGGAAATATTGGATTGATGATGCTTTTAGGTATATTTGTGAATGGGCCCTATGCGCTGATTACCACAGCAGTTTCAGCCGATTTAGGGACCCACAGTTCGTTGAAGGGAAATGCGAGAGCACTGGCTACTGTTACAGCAATTATTGATGGTACTGGATCTGTTGGAGCAGCTATTGGACCACTGCTGACAGGATATATTTCACAAAAAGGATGGACCGCTGTGTTTATTATGCTGATACTTGCGGCATTAATTGCAGGGTTATCACTCTTGAGCCTAGTTTATGATGAGATTTTCAGAAAATCTAGCATGACAAGAGTTTCTGAAGTGGTTAAAGCTCCCGAAAATGGTTAGACAGGTAAGCTAGTCATTTATGGCAACATGCTTGGTAGTTTTGTGGTTGATGATAATTTAGTTTTATTGATATCACTTATTTTAGATTTTAGGAATATAAGGTTATGTGTTCATCACCTGAGGGCAGTGATAATATGAGCTGGGTTGTTGTACAATGTATTACATGCTCTGTAAATGTATTGCCTATTTAGTTGGATATTGGAACAAGGAATTAACATCGTCTCTTTGATTGCTTGGCTTATGGGTGTAAACTACGTGATTACAGTTTCCAAGCACCAAGGCTTCTGATTTGCTTTGTTTTTTACTGCTATCTGCTGTTGAAGCCAGCTTCTATTAGATAGAATTCTCTTGTTTTCAACTTTCATATAAGCTCTCTTCCTCTGGTAAATGGGGAGCAATATTGTATTTTGATTTCAGAGAAGATGTAGATGAAACTGTCCGTGTTCATCGTTATACCAAGTATTGCAAGGAAACGTGAATCGGGATCTTGGTTTATGTGGCTTGGTAGGCAGGTGATCGAAGTGGCAGTGTGAATTGAGGATGAGAGGTAGTTAACTTAAGTTTCCATTATATGATCATGGGAAATATGAGACATTAAGGAGCAAAGTGAATCCTCATAAAGAGGAGTGATGTACTTCCAAATATGATCAATAGCCTTAGAGAGTGTTATACTCCAGGACTATATGGTATGATGACCATTTACAAGGTTCAATTGGACAACTTTTCATTTCTCAATCTCTGACAGTAATTCAGGTTTCACAATCTCATTATTAGCAATATGCTTCTGATCCACAAATCTAATGATACCATCTCTGTAGATGAGCCACCTCCTTTCAGTTTCTATGGCTTCTAGTCCTGCCTTTTGTGTTCTTTAACTTGAATGAAGGTCAGGTCTTCGTCTAAGTGTATGTTTTTGTATCCCACAATGTCGGTCTCTTTACAGCACTTCATGACGGTGCACCACTGATGTGAAGCATATCACAAGAGTATCCGGATCCTTCTTAGTCGCCAAGCTATTTCCATACCTTTACTATGATGTAGAATGTTCTCTTCCAAAAACTTCCTAGCTTCTTTAATAGCATCTGTATAAGTAGGACTAGAGTGTTTTTTAAATGTCAACGATGGAAGGGCAAGATCCAGTGTTTTTTGCATAGACTGTTGTCTTTCCAAGAGATCTTGGTGACTCACTTTTAGTTCTCGATGAATCTCTTTTAAGTGACCTGATGACTCAAGAGTGGACAGCTTGAATTGCTCATAATCCGGTGGAAAACATGCAGAAGACATCACCAACTTGTGTGTGAGTAGCAGGCATGATGGTATTACTGTGAAGATGTGGAGTGAGTCGTAAGAGCCACCAGATATCACTTATGATAGTGGTGCTGCAAAGAAGCAGCACTACTGGTGTCCTTTGTATTGTTTTTTCCCCTTTTGCACAAATGGAGAGTTTTATGAGGCAGTACACTGCTAAAGATTTGCCAACAGAAAAAGAGGTGCTGCCCAAACAACACTGTCACAGTGTAATATGACCTATAAAAGGGTGTCAAGTAGATGTCTTAGCAATGAAAGGTGCAAACACAACGATAGATGGATCCCAGAAATATTTGACCATAGGAGGTCGTTAAATTTATGCTAGATTTTGATTTGGGAATCGGTTGTATCAACAAGAGAAATTCCTTAGTTTGACCAAACCATGTCACAACTTTTGATACTGATCTCCGATTGAAAAGCTGTAAAATGCCTTGGAATTGTTTAAGTGCGAAGATTATGAGGATCTTAGGCAGCACCCAAAAGTGATCTTTGAGCAGAGAAACAAAATATTTCTCTGTTTGACAAACTTTGGCTTTCAATATCTTGAAGTTGAAAGTTTTGATTGATAACCTTAAATTCCTATGAACTTATGTCACAACAAGCGAATGTGAATATCCACTCAGGATTTGGAAAGAATCTTTTGAAGAAGAATACTGCTTTGTTTGATCAAAATTTCAATTTACAATATCTGGACTTCTAGAAGACCAGAATGGACAATGGTTGGATCTTAATGAGTGTAGGACAACAAATAATAATAGATCCAACCTGAAATTTTTCAAACCGCCGAGATAACAATTTTAACTACCAATGGTGATGATCCAATACTTACTGGAAATTGATATATGCTATTTAGGATCCCAACTACATCGTACATTGCATAGTTGCCCGTTCCGGAATTGATCACGTTCCGTTCCGGAACTTTGCCAAAACTTTTTTTGAAAACATACATGACTTCTTAACAAAGCAATCAAGATTAAGGACCGGAATCAAGATATATAGCGTGGGTCAGATAGCGATTCTAGCTGAGATATATATAACATGACTCAAATAACTTCTCTTATAATCTTCACATGGTTTCACATAAACTTGGCATTTCTGATCTAACAATCAGGTGTAGAAGAGGCAGACGAGATTAGTAGGAAACTCACCGACTGAGGAAGATGCTGCTAGCTTCTAGCAAATAATTGCTTGCCTGTTGGATTCATACCTTCCATGTTTCCAAGGCATATGTATTTCATCTGTGAAGAAAAATAATCCATACAGTCACCAGTCATTCAGATTAAAACTTGTTTATTCGACGCAATAGAAGCATACCTCCAAAGTTAAATAGTTGGCCATTCCGTATGGAATCGCTACCTGAGCTAGAATCGCCATGATTTAAGTGTTGAATTGCTATCTGAGCTAGAATCACTATCTGAACTAGAATCGGTATCTGAGCTACGTTATATATATCTGAGCTACTAATAGTTGCAGGTGGCACTATTATACCTGCTTTTTTTATTTAAAAAAAAAGTGTTCCAACCCAGTACGTTCCGGAATGTACTGTATGGAATGAACAGTACGTTCCGGTCCAAAAGGGTCGGAACGGGCTTCTAAGGTACATTGTCATTGACTGATCTACACTGAAGTATTCTAGAAGGTTCAAAGAACACTTTTAAACTTGGAATATTAAAACAGACCCAAATGAAGCCTATGCTATTTATGGCTAATTGGGCACAGATTAGGGTTACCTCTGCGACCTATGGCCCCAGCGCCTAATAGTCAAAAATAGTCCAATAAATTTCAGTTCCTGTGTCTGCTGATAATTGAGTAAAAAATAACAGCATGGGCCCCAATTACAACTTTGAAGCATAGTTGCACTGCGTTTCTGAAACGCGTTTTGGAAATATGGAATTTTTTTCCAGAAACGTGTTTTAAATTTTTTTTTTTTTGGTTTTTTTTTGTGCAGTATGGGTATTAGGTGAAAGCTCTAATTAAGAGCATAATTACTGTGTATTTTGCCGAACGTTTCGGGTGCAGGATGGTCTAGTTTAGGTGCATTAACTCCTAGGTTTACGCTTTAACTCCCAGGTGCATTAATAAAAAAACATGATGCCCCAAAATTTAACTCCCTCTGTCTCTCTCTCGCTCTCTCGCTCTCTCTCTCTCTCTCTCGTTATCTCTCTCAGATCCAACAAACTAAACAAAATTGCTGAATCATGCTAAACAAAAACCATGCTAAGTGTTCTGAACCAATCACCATACTGCATCGTCCTGAACCGTACTGAAGCATTTTTCAACCATATGGAATCGTTTTTCAACCATACTCTCTCTCTCTCTCTCTCTCTCTCTCTCTCTCTCTCTCTCTCTCTCTCTCTCTCTCTCTCTCTCTCTCTCTCTCTCTCTCTCTCTCTCTCTCTCTCAAAGAACAGTACTGAATCGTTACACTGCTGTGAATAGGATTATCGTAATATATAATATCGGGCCACATGGCACCAAAATGGAGTACAATGATGTTCCATGAACATAATGAAAACTACACATACACAACTAAGGCTCGTCAGAGTCATGGTAGGAACCATCATCTGAATCTGTGCCTGACTGCAGACCCCAAGGGTCTGTAGATGAATCAGAACTGGAGGGAGCCATATGCCGTGGTGTGGCCCTGGCTCTGCCGTGTGATCTGGCTCTCTGCTGCGTGCTCTGGCTCTGGATCCTCCCCCTGCCTCTACCTCTGCCTCTGCCTCTCTCCCCTCCTCTGCCCCCCCTCTGCCTGTCCCCACCCCTGTGTCTACCCCTGCGTGTCTGTGTGTCAGGTGGCTGTGATCCAACGCCCTGGGATGGCCCTACCCACTGTGATGATGCCTGGCCGACGGCTGCCTGTGATGCTCCACTCCTGTCTACAAAAAGCGAACTCAGCCCCCCCCTCCCAGAACCTCTAGGTCTCCCCCTAGGCCTACGTGTAGGAATGGCTGGCTCCTCCTCTGTCTCCGCATCAGGGTCCACCATCAAGTTAGCAAGGTCATCCCCCTGTGCCTCCGCCCCCATCTCCTCATCATCCTCCGTATCCCCCTCAACCCACTCCTCCTCCTCCTGATAGTCAGCCCCGAGCTCCTCTCCACCCTCCAAGCCCTCATCATCCCCCGCCTCAGCCCTAGCCCTGTGCCTGTCTGCCCTCCTCGAACGCCATAGAGCCCGTGCGTCAGCCTGCGCCTATCTATATAGATCTCTATAGATCTCATCATCCATCTCCTCCTGCGTGGGTGGTGCTCGAGGAGCAGCAGTTGCCAAATCCACCAAGCAAGTGTCAGGGTTCACCTGCAACCAAAAACAATACATTGTTGTCAGCAATTCATTGCATAATTCAAAAGCAATTCAGTTCGTCAAAGCACAACAAGAAACAGGGGGTGATGATGTGACTCACCTCGAGCATCTGTCCCCCTCCTCGTGTGCGCCTCAACATACGGCCGTTGGTGTTCACAAACACCAACCGCCTACACTGCTCGATGGACAACCTGTTGCTCTTCTGCGTGTGATACAAGGCCCAGGTGCTCCAATTTCGCTCGCAAGCTCCTGCTGAACAGTCCTGTGCAAGGACTCTCTCGGCCAGTCGTCGCAGGTCACCTGTGCCGCGCCCATGGTAGCCTCACCATGAAACAGGCCTCAACATATCCTCCCTCCGCCGACTCTGCTCTCCATCGAAAGGAAATTGGTAGCGCTCAAAGATCAGCAGCTGGTATGCAATGTTAGTGAGCATCGGACTTGTTGGCAGAAGAAAAAACATGGCTCGTGTAAGTCCTCTTGAAGCTACACACTAGCAATGAGCACACTACAGTACTTAGCCTACCAAGCAATTTATCACACGTACCTGGTCCAGGCCATACGCGCTCCGTGTACTCCACCCATCCCCGGTGCAGCTCCCGATCGTCCCGATCCCGAGTCTCGCGCCACAAGGGGTGCAATATGTGGGCTACGGCGTGGATGGGTCGGTGGAAGTAGTCCCATCTGGCCTCCCAAGAAAGGTGGTCTAGAGCCAAACTGCGCTTGATTTGGTTGCCTACAGCTCAATGTCAACACTTGCAAAAAAACAAGCCTACACTTACCAAAAATCGAAAACTGATCGTTTCGATCTCCACAAAGCTCAGATCCCCCTGGCACCGTGCACACCACCTCCGTATCGCTGAGTAGATGCCTGTCGACTATCCACATGCCAAGATCCGATGCCTACAGCTCAAAACAAAAAAAATTAACACCTCCACGGCTGGTGCGATTCTGGCCGTGAAGAGGTGTTCAAAATTTTTTATTTATTATTTTTTTTAATAAACGTTTCTGGAACGATTCTGGGCTGAGAATCGCGTTTCTCAGAAACACGATTTCCGAAACGCTCAGCACCAGAATCGCGTTTTGGTGCAACTATGCTTTGAAGGTTCCCAAATACTACTGGAAGTTAAAAAGAAATAACATATGGTCCAAGCAAGCATTGGGTTAGATACAGTCAATCAACATAATAATGATAGCTAAATGTCAGTAATGATTGCTCAAGGGGTTTCAACAGAGAAAATCAGACCACGATCGCTACAATATTCCTAACGCATCTAGACAACGAATGCTACAATATTACTAATCTTAGATGCATGACCTCTTTAGTGAAAGATTTGTCCAACTGGAAGGTTCAGTATAAGTAGAAATCTGCAAGTAAGCTGAGGCTATCTTCGTTGATCAGCAATCAGCATCAAGAAAGAGAAGGAGTCAAGGTTTTAAGATTTATCTAGAAAGCTTTCAGTGACAATTTTCCTGCACAAAAGTGGAAAGGGGTTTTATGGTTTCACTTGAAAGGGGTTCAGTGTGGAAGTCTCAGCCTTATTCTTCTAAAGCATCTCTGGCGCCTGCCCTCCTGCAATCACAATTCTCTAGTATATATCAAATGACACCTGCTGCTCCCACTTTGCTGTCAAAATCTACCAATCTCATGTGCAAGACCTAACTAGCAAGTTCAGTTTGACAAAATGTCTTTCTATCCTAGCTGATATTTGCTTTTCTGCCTCCATTAGGAGATGAAATATGACAACAAACGCTGGAAGGCACTAAGTTCTAAAGACATGCATGATTTTTCATGGGCTCGGTCAGTAATTTGAATCCTCTCAAGTTCTTATGACCATGTCTGTTGTTTCCTCTTTCAAGGTTGTGTTGACTGTTAAATCTACAAGTAAACGTTAATTATTCTGCTGTCATCCAATCTTGGAGATGTGCATGATGGGAATTCTGTGCTGGAAACCCAATGGTGGCAGGGGAATACATCCAACCAGTTTAGTCTCTTATAAAGTTCATCTGTTACAATTGGGCATTTTCAGAAGTTGTGCAAGATCCTGTACTTGTCATACATTCATGACTGACCAGCTGGGAAATACAGAGGAAGATGATAAGGATTCTTTGTTTGGAGCCTTCAATAACACTGCATAATCATAGCTTGGTCCTCAGTGATTGTGGTCAAGCTGGGAACTTGTTCGTGTAAAAGGCATGCAACTTTCTGACATAGCTGGTAGACAGGCTATAGTTTGTGTGGATTTAAAAGAGATGGGATATGTCTCAACAGTTAGGTTTGTCTGGATACATTTGAACTTTTAGTTTGCACAGAACCTCTTTGGTACAATTCGAACAAGGCAACCTTCCAACTAACTAGCCAAATTATAAGACTAGTATGTGGCTACTTTCATACTATAACTAGTTGATCATCATCATCTGGTGATATGATGGAGGCTAAACATGAAGGTGCTTGTTTACTGAGCAGAGGCATTCAAATATTTAATACAAAGATTTGTGTAATTCTGTGCGTTAGGATTCTGTTTTTTTTGGCTTCGAGCTTAAATTTACATTTTTTTCCATCTTTTATTCAGGTTAATGCAACAGTCTTTTTCTCAATTGATGGTAGAGGAAACAAGTGCTGAACTATGCCTACATATCAGGCAAGCTCATGGGGGTTGGATTTCTATAATGGTATGAATATTATCTTTTAGAAATGGTGGTTGTCACATGATTGATGCAAGGCTTGTTTGCTTTGCTAGCTTGAGTGAAAATATTAATGGTGGATGACAGCATTCCTTTCGTAATGTTCTGCAGGTTGAGGTGGAGTACTTGATCGGAAGGAAAATCTTCAAAGGTACTGGCCTGATGTTAAGATGTTTGTAAGAACAGTGTGAACTTAGCTGCAATTTCTCAGGACATTGTACCAAAATGTACTACTACTATATCATGAATGCAGGAATCACTCAAGCTCACATTAAAAAACTCATAGAATGCAAAGAGTACTTTTGCTAAAATCAAGTCATTGCATGCTGACCAATGTTTGTTTGTGATGAGATGTAAATAAACTGGACTAAAATTCCTTAGCTACTACTCAATGCTGATATTTTATGTTCCACAAAATCCCTGCATCTGTGCAAAAGTGTCAGGATAATATAAGAGTACAATTTCTTATTTTCATCATGGCAATGAGCAGGCATAGTCTGAAGTGGCTTTCTTTTTGGTGTTGCAGTATAACCTTCGCAAAGTACAGAAATGTTTCATCTTTTATGATTAATTCTGCTTTCAGTACTCCAACTTCTCCTTCGAGCTGTTCCTGTCAGGGATGCTGGTTGATCCTAGAAACCAGAAATTTCTTATGACCAAGTGCATTGAATTTTGACTCACAGGAAAGATTTTATTTTTGCCCATAAAATTGCAAGATGGCTTTTGATTACAGGAATCAGATTGTCAAACAAGCTTGTCTTATGTTGCTGTGCAAAATTCAAACTTTTTTTTTAATGCAGAGACAAGTATTGCCGTAGAAGTTGTGCATAAAGGCCTCATGCCACTCTACATTTATAGATATTATATCAGTATAGGCGATATCCAAGTGAACATTGTATTTTGCTTGAAGAATTAACTAATGTAGAACCTTTTTCAGAATCTGAACTGTTTTTGATGCACATGATAATGCAACAATCACACTAATGCGAGAAGCATCAGTAAGGAAGTCCAGTCTGTTAAAAAATTCCATATGAAGATGCTTTTGGTTTGTACATGACCATTTGACATGTTTGACATTCATGCATCAAAACGTTTACTAAATTTAACGTGAGAATGAAACTTGTCTATTGTGATTTTTGATGTGATTAATCTTCCTAATTGAGGAACTTCGAAGATGTTCTAGAACAATAGTCAAGCATTTACGCGCACTTTGTCTGTCTGTCTGTCTGTCTCTCTCTCTCTCTCTCTCTCTCTCTCTCTCTCTCTCTCTCTCAAATTTATTGCCTATGTAATGTTCGTATTCATTTAGTAGCATTTACGCGCACTTTGTCTGTCTGTCTGTCTCTCTCCTCTCCTCCCCTCTCTCTCTCTCTCTTTCTCTCTCTATTGCCTATGTAATGTTCGTATTCATTTAGTTGTGTTTTGCTCATATATCTTTGCAACCCCAACGGGGTTGGCTCAGGTGGTTAGCTTGACATCCAAAGTTTCTTGGTCCCAAGTTATCAGGGGCATTGAGCTTACAATAGAACGCAGACCAATTGTATACTAAATAAAGGATCATGGATGCCTAGGCTCACCATTTTACCATGAGGGACATCGTTAATTCCTATCTGAATGACCCATTCAAAAAGAGTATAGCGAGACTTGCCCGGGTGGGGTGGTGGAAGAGGGTTCTTGGTGTGGGATTGAACCCCCAAGTTCAAACCCCGGCCACACATGGGCGGTGTCCATGAAAAAAAAAAGACTGGTGAGATAGGTCCAAAAGGCAGATGAGGCACAACTTATACAACATCTTTGTATATGGTAGAAAGCAGGGTGATGTCATCAGCAAAGAATTGGTGAGGGTAATCAGCCTGGAATTTGTGAGGAGACAAAAATTCCTATAATTGCTTACATCATTGAGAATGGGGAACACAGCTCAGTTGTAATCAGACAAAGCAAAGGTGACAAGGTCGGCGCTCTCTAATCCCACATCTAAGGAGAAAAGTTTTCTCAAGAATAGTTGTCTAGAAGAGGCAATGATATATAACGTTCCAATATTTAGAAGGAAAGAGAAAGGGGATTCAATCACTTCATAGAACCAGAAGATACAATCCTAATCTGGTTAAAACAAAACAAACAAAAAAAATCTTACAAGATACTAAGCAAGCAACCACAAAGCGATGTAAGCCATTGAAATTCTATCGAGCCAAATATGAAAGTGTACCAAAAAAATTAGACTCCTTAAGCTAAAATGTTCCCAATGGCATAGTGAAATCACATTTTCTATTGTACAGAAGAAAACCAAGAGATCATGGTATGCACCTAATTTATTAGAGCTAATGACTTTTCTTCCTATGTGAATCTATTTCACATTTCATTTGTCCACATCCCAAATGCATTTGGGAATGAAAAACCTCAACCACCACCATTAAGGCTTAGTAACCTCCTCCCTATCAGCCATTTTGATCACTCTTATTGATAAAAAATCTATCAACATAGGCCAGATGCCCAGAGTAAGTGTAATTCTGTGGAGACATCAGGAAAGCTACCTATCTCCTTACTGGAGCTAGTGACAGTTCTTTATGCAGTTGAGGCTTGATATCCTCGAATTTACAAAGTAATCATCCGTAAATAATCAATCTAAATGAGAACTATAAACGACCTATTCCTGTACAGCTCCATCGAATAGAGATGGGCACCACTGCTTGGGGTAAATACAAAGCCTGATTCTGATCAGTCGACTTGATCTCATGCTCCTTGACAGCCATACAGCTTCCGAATTATTTGATATGTGTTGGAATATACCACTATGTCCAACACTTGGAGACGAGTGTAACCTTTCACATGTTTCAGCGGCAGATTGGATCCACACTCCACTGCAAAAGTGCTTAGAGGTTGAAACAGCTCAAAAAGCCCCTCTGCCTTGACAGAATAGAAAGCAGATCTTGAATAGTGGCAGCAGACTTCAGATGCCCTCGATCAGAGTTAGGTTCCGCTATGATCAACTCGGAATGGATAGAGCTATCAGCTTTGGGCGGATTTTGGGTCGAAAGGATCACCAGATTCCGCTTTGCTCCTGCGTTATTAGCCGGATGGGGTTCCTCGCTGTCTGTGATGTGGGCGTCTGGGCCGAGATAGAGAGCTAACCACTGGTTCCCTTGGCGGGGAAATGATTTGGGTCTTACCTCATTTGGCACTACCATCTCCAATTGGCTGGGCTGCCATGCTGGGCACATCTCTGCTTGAAAATCTGTCACGCCCACATCTTTCCCTGGGGGCGGCGGAACCCAAAATCCTAATCTGGATGGCAAATCGTTGGGCACATACACGGCGACCGTGACATCCACAGGGGTGAAGTAGGAAGTAGAAATTTGCGGTATGACAGCAGCTGAGTACTCTATGTAAGAGAGGAGAGATATTCCTGTGGCAGTTGCAGCTGCGAGTGCTACCAGCTTGTTTCTACAGTCGAAGCGAGGTTGAATTTCAGCATCGCCTTGCTGCTTCTTCACAGAAGAAGCAGCCACAGCTACAGGGGCGATTGATCTTCGAGGCAGTGAGAATTCAATCTCGCTGGAAACTACAGATCTGCAGTAGTCGTGGGCTACTAGATTGGCTTTACTAGACAGGTGCGATAAACAATTGAAAGAGAGTGAAGAAACAGCCATGCTTCTTCCCCTAGTTTCTAACAAATGCAATTTCAAGAGAAGATATAGATCTACTGAAGAATCTGAAAAGGGTGATATATACAGCAATCTGTTGCCGTTTTCCTTTCCAACTCCACTCTCAACTGGGCATGACTGCAGTATAATTGCTATAAAAAATTCAAAGCAGACACAATGTTTTCCAGGTGAACTAAACTACCATCAGAAAGCAGCAGCAGCAGCAGCTACTAGAATCCAACCAAACGATCGAATCAAAGCAAATGAAAATCTTATGCCGAAGATCTTTCCTGCTCGTCGCTTTCCTGGGAGACGAGGAGGAGGAGGAGGAGGATGAATGAATGCTTTGCTTTGAGTGCTGGGCTGCTGGGCTGCTCCTTTGAAGACTGATTCTGAGTCATTTATTTATTTTTTTTTTGGGGGGGGGGGGGGAGGGGTGGTGTGGTGAGGAGCGCTGCAGTAGGGACCAGGGTAGAATCTGGAATGAAGATTCTAGTGAGGGGAGGGGAGGGTGACATGTGGAGTAGGGATATGTGACAACTGGTTGGTGGAATGGCTTGCCGTGGGTGCCAAATTTAGAGCATTGCTCGGACTCAACTCCCCTCCCATATATTGGTGTCCTAAACACTAAGCATCTTTGCCTGTGTCGGTGGGGCAGGGCATCACGTCCATAAACACTCTCGTAACACACGACTGTTACCTCCATAAACCCAAGCTTGGGCAGCTTGGTTCAGTAAGGTAGGGCATCAAGTCCATAACTGCTCTAGTAACACACGATGACATTACCTCCAAGCTTGGGCAGCTTGGTTAGTAAGGCAAGTCATTGTTTACACAATATAATCTCACTTATGGGTTGTCTCTTTTTAAGATCTTGCCCTAGGGCTCCTTCCCTTGAGTAGGGTCCTCTATGCGTCCCCGCAATAAGACTTTATTTTTATGCTCTAGTTTGTATATACTATGGTTATTTTAATATTTTTATTGATAACTTGTAAGTGGAATAACTTCTTCCTTAGTGTTCTAACAAGACACAATGTTCTTCAAGAAGGTGCATGATTCCTTGAATATCCACACTCTTCCATTGCATTCTTTCTTTGCATAATGCTCCAACCATCCACATCTACAACATGTGCCCGACACTCCATCCTAAGGACCTTGCGTGAAGTAATGAAGATCATTTTTGTGTAACTTGGGGCACTTTTCAATGTCGCATATGGACAAAATGCCCCATCACCATTAGATTGTAATACTTTCCAATTGCAATAATAACTTATGAGCCAATCATACATCTTCTCTTATGAGATTTTTTCTTTGTATAGCAAATTTTGAGCACAATTGTGGATTCTAAGAGTAGGGCATTCATAGTACCTCTAAAGCCCATGAACTTTGTAAGCATAATGCCACATTTTACTTTTTCTTGCTATTTTTATATTCAAATAAATGAAGAAATTCAAATAAACAAATAATTTTATGCTATGGGTTGTCAGTTTTTACATCAAGCCAACTATGTGGGAGAGAGACTTTTCATAGCCCTTTACATGGAGTAAAATACATGGGAGAGGGACATTATGTGGCCCTCAAGAAAGGACCACACACCTAGGAAAATACCCTAGTTAGTTCTACCATGTGATTATAAAGTGGGGGTGCATAGTAGGATTTTAGTTAAGAGCTAGAGTAATGTGACATGTGGCATTCATGTAGCAAAGTAGTTAGTAAGCTATTTTCTATATAATTAAGCAATCCTCTATTCATCATCAATGAGAGTCTTTAAAAGTGGACGGACTGGTCTACCACTTACTACAACCCGAACCATTGATAGATCTAGAATAGTCACTGCACAAATAGTGTTTACGCACAACAAAATCGCACCTAGCATCTTCATTCGCCACATTGTATATTAAAAAAAAAACAAAGAAAAGAAGCCATTCAAAAATAAATGTTGGCCCACCTTAATTTTGTTAAAAATGAGCATTAATGGACCTTGCATAGATTTGCCACGACCTACATGCATGAGAGATTGCACACTATCAAATATGACTTGATCAACTTAGGTTTTCAAGAGCTACCAAACATAATTTGAATCTAGACAAGATTTCTTAAAAGTACTCATCAACCAAAGTCAAGCAAGTTTCATGCACATCCTTGAAAAAACTAAGTATTTTTCATTAGGAAAGAGACAAACCAATATCCTACTCTCGACTAGAGAGAGTCCTTGAGCTCTCGGGTAGAGAGAGAAAGTGCAAAGAGATTTCAAACCAAAATCAGTCTATCTCTCAAAAAGTGTTCAAGTACAATGAGAGCTCGCTTCCAAATATTAGTGGCTTGAGTTCTTGCTCTAAAAAGTGTGTCATCCTCTTATTAGAACTCGAGATGGAAGCCATTTGACTTTGCCTAATCAACATGACAATATGTACAATGTGGTGGTGGATATAGATCCAACCCCATGACAACAACTAGCATGTAAAATAACTAGCTTACTTTTATCTATTTTCTCAAATTTTAGTGTTTTCAACCTTTATTTTACCATTAATTCTTTTTATTTTTGTTCATTGCAAACTTTTCAATCCAATAAAATGTGTTTTAAATTTGAAACTCTATTAAGAGTCACGTTGTTATGTGCATGGTCTTAGATGGTGGCTAGTTTGGAAATGAGCCCCTAAAATCCTAACCCCAGTTTTGTCTATATAAGACAAGTAAACATCAATTTTTGTGGATCTTTGTATCATTTTGCAAGGAATAGAAATTGAGTGAGTGAGAGAGAGAGAGAGAGAGAGAGAGAGAGAGAGAGAGAGAGAGAGAGAGAGAGAGAGAGAGAGAGAGAGAGAGAGAGAGAGAGAGAGAGCGCCATGCGACCCACAACCGACATAGCTTCATGAAGGGCAACAAATATCCTCCCAAAGGTATGCTAGTTGCACTCCAAACACATTCCAAATGATTTGGTAGCTGAAATTTTATACCAAAAAAGGTGTTATTAGTCAAGAAGTTCTTGATGAAAAGTATTAGTTTATCATGTAAAAACATCCTACCAACATGCCTACATCAAGATTTTTGGTTTCTTCTTGTTTGATATATCATTGCTACTACTACTTTAAAGTAGAGTGTTCACTTGTGAGATAATCACCTTGTACAAATTGTTTGAAGCTAGGTAGATGTACTAACATATTTGAAAAGGTAGCTCCCTTCTCTTATCATATTTTTGAAGATGTTTCAAGCTCGGGTGAAATTTTTATGGAGATATTAAATTTTTTTGCATTGTATCTTGGAGTCTCAGTACAATTTATTTTCAGTGGGGCAGTTTCATACGTATGCAATACCTATGAATGCAAAAGTTTTGGGGAGAGAGAGAGAGAGAGAGAGAGAGAGAGAGAGAGAGAGAGAGAGAGAGAGAGAGAGAGAGAGAGAGAGAGAGAGAGAGAGAGAGAGAGAGAGAGAGAGAGAGAGAGAGAGAGAGAGAGAGAGAGAGAGAGAGAGAGAGAATCTAATTGCATAGGTGGAAGGTTTCCACTAGAGTGGTGGAGAGCACTGGGATGGTGCCAACTTGTTTGTTAACATGGGATAAATTCAATCTTAAACTATTTTAGCTCTTGCTCATATTGTTGGACTGTGGTCTTAATTGTGAAAATTCACACGTGTGGGAATGCCCTAAAGTGTGAAATTGATCTCCTAAGCAATGCTTTTGCATTTTAGATGAACTCTAGATTGAAATCCAAGATCTATGTCAAAATCTAAGGCAAAGAGGCAAATCTACATGCATATCATAACCAAAAGTGTTTCACACGTGTGAAAGCTCTTTATAAAAAAACTAAGGCAAAATAAGCTCCTCCTCGGGTAGAGAGAGAATCGAATACTTTTGCTCTCGGGTAGAGAGGAAAGGCAATACAAGCAAAATTGACAAATCTCAAGTTTGATAAGAAAAACTCACATAGATTATGATAGAAAATCAAAGTACATATAGAACTCGTGGAGATTCATGCTTCAATCCTATTGGAACCTTTAATCATAGCCTCTCTGATCCTATTGGATGAGTGATGCAACATCCCTTCCAACAATTCTCTCACTTATGATTGGACCCTTTGACTTTGCCAATACTTTGACTTAATCACTCATCAAATATAACTTGGACACTTGTAAGCAACCTAACTAGCTCGAGGTACATCACAATTGACTTTTGGCCTAATCAAGACAAAACATGTGTACTTGACTATTTGGCCTCTTGGCCCTATCACCTAGTGACACCAAGATGCTTGACTAGAAATCTTTATGACACCCCTAAAGTCAACATTACTCTCAATCACTTTTGAAATAGAGAGTATAAAGGCTTTATAGCCCTCCTTGGTGGATAAGCATCCAGCCATGATCCATGAGCTTGGATCATCCTTACTCCTTGTTTCCAAGGGAATAGAGCTCCATCACTCCTCAAAGCTTTGATCTTCAATGAGAATTCCATCTCAACATATGCTTTGAATAATAGGAAATAATCATGCACCATAAATCTTGAAGAGAGAAGATATAAACATGTGCATCTTGTGTGATCATTGGTGTAACTGATACCTTGCGTTCTTTGAAGCTCAATTTATTAAAGGATTGGCCAGGTTGGGTCTCAAAAGGATATGAATGTTTCTTGTCACTCGTTTAGATATATTGATGACATTTGCTTCATAAATAATCCCTTCATTGATGCATTTATGGACAAAAATCAGATTAGAGTACCAGATAAAGGTGAGCATGAAAAACCCATCGGTATACCACGAATTTGTCTCCAGGTGTTGTTTCCTAACCTGACAATACAATTGTCTATTAGGAAGGCATTCCACAAGCATAAGTGATTTTTATCGATATTGTACCACCCTTTTGACTTTTTATTATTCCATGACCATTTAAAAGCATCCCTTTCTTTTTGCCATTTGAAACTCAGAAACAACTTATTAGAATGTTTGAACGCATATGTAATGGAATTATTCATGATAGTTTTCAGCCCATCAGTGCCATCTAAAGGTATGTTTTCATAGCACTTAGAGATATCTGCAACCCATACATTCGTAATCTTTGATGGTGAATTGAGATAAAAGTCGATCGAGGACTCGCACTGCCAAAATAAGCATGTATCCACATTTAGGATAACATGCCCAAATTTATTTGCAACGAAGTTCTTAAATCTATTTAGAGATAAGCATTCACATGACTATAAGTTTTCTATGTCAAAATTACAGAAAACGTCATAGGAAAAATATCAATCATTTTTGACACTTGGTAGGTAAGTCCAACCAAATGTAATATCATGAAAGCGTTCATCTACAACAGCGAATAGTCTGAATAAAACATGAGCATAAAAAGTCTTCACATGGATTGCTTCAAAAACTCTATTACAGTAACATAGATGTAAAAAAGAGCTCCCTGAATCACTGCTAGTGGTCAGCTGTAGACGTCCCGTCGCTGATATGCTGACTTCTCTCGTTTCTGTTCTTTCCCCATCCTGCACACTGATTAATCTTGGTAAAAATTCAGTCGTTTGATAGGTAGGTCGCTCTTTGTGCTACTTTGCCCTTCCTTTCCAGTAAACCGTCTTCTTTTTCCTGTCATGGATGCAGATACTACGGAGTTTGGATTGTTGAGATTAAAATTGCCCGTTCTTTTGCTTGTGTTTTGAAAGTATTTATCCTGGAGAGTGGAAAAGCTTGGCCGTTTAAGGAGACGCTCTATCTCTCGTATGTTTTCATCATCACCTAGGTGTGATAAGAGTTTGGCAGAAGAATCTTTGGCAAGCTCAATAGAGGCATCAACCATATACTGTCGAATGAAAAGAAAGGTAAGGTGTGCCTTAACCACATCTCTGGCGGGCTTATGTAGCCATAGGAAGAAAACATTCATTTGGTTTTGGAGAGAAGCACTAGGGAAGAACTTGCCTAGGTTGTTCATCATATACCAAATGGCGTGGTCAAACCAGATAATGGAGGAATTGTTTTTGCATTTATCACCACATCCACATTTAAAGAAAGGTCGTTTCCAGTTCCAGATTCTTGCTTGGCGAAGGTTCATCCTATTGAAGCCAGTCTCAAAGTGTCCTCTGATTCTGGCCCAGGTTTGCTCAGATGGGCAATGGGAAGGCTCAAATTTGTTCATGTGAATAACAGTATCAAAGTCTATAGGAGCTTCAAGAGAAGGATTTTTGTGCAAAGCAGCAGACTTACAAACTTCTATCTCTTTTTCAATAAGGTGTGACATCAAGATCCAAAGGTCGATAGGCACAGGGGCAAGAAAATTGACAGTAGGAAGGCTCCAAAGCTTATAGGTGGTAAAGGCAGATTTGAACTCAATAGTTCTGCTGGGTACAAAAGGGATTTGACAGTTTTTGGATTAGCAGAAGTCATACGAAGATTGGGCACCAATATCACAGATATCTTGAGAAAACAATTCAAGTTGGGAAGCACTGTCCTCATCAAGCTCATCTAAAAAGACCAAAGGGTGTGGTGAAAGTGGTGCATCAGAGGAGGTATGTGGCACATCAACAGAAGAATTACCATTCTCATTCTCAAGGCACGCAAAGACTTTCCTAATGTGTAGATTAAAAAATCTTTCATCTTCTTCAAATCTTTTGACAAATTCATTGAGCCGACCATACAAACCTTCTACCATACTCAACGTATCCTTCTTTTTAACAAACTCCAGATAGATCTTAACCCAGTCCAAAGTACCCAACAGATCAGTCAAACACAAAACTTTATCTTCAGGTCTAGCAAAAGAACAAGTAGCCCTATCAGTGTCAATGATAAAAGAATGCATCATTATGCAGATACATGATACAAGCAAAAACCACATATATCGTAGAGTTTAAAACAGATAACTTCAAGCCAGGGAGGGTGGCATCTCTTCCAAATTTCTTCTCACCGTAAAGTAGAAGAAACTCCTTCGAGAACATGCTACATATAGTGGTTGTGTAGGAAGTATCGTGGAAGTTCCCCTTCAACCAAAAATGGTGGAATTTTTTTTTTTTTGAAAAAGTATCAAAACAGGTTGGGTTGGCAAAAAAGTTTAGGGCCCTCATATTATAACTGTTTGTTTATAGCGTGATCAAGGGTAGTAATTTTCGATAAAGAAGAGTCTATGAGAGAGAGAGAGAGAGAGAGAGAGAGAGAGAGAGAGAGAGAGAGAGAGAGAGAGAGAGAGAGAGAGAGAGAGAGAGAGAGAGAGAGAGAGAGAGATTTACAACAAGAAGAGCTGTCCACCAAACCTTTGAGTTGATGTCCACCAATGCCTCCAAAAGCCCTTCAATGTGCCTCTCCTTCAATACTCCTAAGATCCTTTCAAAAGTAGACAATCAAAGTGGCCTCAAGAATTTACCACCCAACCATAGCTAGATCCAAGCACAAACAAGACCTATCTAGCACCCCTTTGCTAAACAATAATCACTACCATCACAATCACAAGCATGCTCAAGATCCTACCCCCATCTATGAGTTTTGTTCAAATTTATCTTGACTGCATGTTGCATCTCACTTCCTAACACACTTTGAGACTAACTTGCGGAAAGTCCCATACCAAAGATGATGATTATCTCAAGAACAAGCAAACAAAATCTATGCTCTCTACACACTAGCCTTCCACTAGGGAATAGAAGCAAGCAACAACACAAGAAACTCCCTTCATTTGGGTGCAATCTCCCTCTCCTATAGATGGCCAATGACTCACTCCAAAGCACTATGGAATGTCCACACAAGCCAATGAAAAAAGGGGAGGCAAATGAAAGGCCAAGGGCCTCACAAGTTAGTGGAATGTCAAAAGACACCTTCCATAACTTATGGTTCTTGGTTATAACTTTTTGGGTTCTTTAGGGGCATCAAGGGACCCTAGTAGGTGCGCCCTCCTACTAAGTCCCCATGACCCTTATGTGATGGCTAACTTTGGCCCAAGGCCAATTATGTGATTATGGCTCAAGGTTGAGGCCCAAGGTCTAGGAAAATGGCCAATACCCATGATAAGGTCCTCCTAACACCTCAGTAGGTTCCATACCTCTATCCAAGGCATAGACACCTACATGCCCTTATCCAAGGACACTAGTACTTTAATCCAAAGGCACCTACCCTTAATCGAAGGGTGACTCGCCATTTAGCCCCCCAGACACTAAATGGGCACATAGGGGTTATTGAAGTACTACTAGTTACATAGGTATGTAACATTCCTTCCTCCTTAATTTACATTTTTTTTTGTAGGGAAAAATTTAGAACTTCCTTGCCTAAACAAGTTTCTTAATCATAATTAGTCTAATGCTAATCCATCTCACCTTTACCATGGGTTACCACATAGAGTGAGCATGAGTTAAGAGCTAACTCTAAGATCTATTTTCATAGACTTTAGTAGGTTTGTTGCATAGACTATACTAGGATAGCCTTACAACACATAGGACCTAGGCATGACACAATACTCATGTCGTGCTCATTTCAAATGCATACTTCAAACTAACATTAAGCCAAATTCGTTTTTGAAGATCTTCTTGGACCTTGGACATTTTCAAGATGAGAACAAAATATCACTTGCATGTGAAGTTAGAGAAGGAGTATTCCACAACCAAAGACGCATGGGATGTTAACCTGAAATCATATGAAATGCATTGTTGGAGGTTAGAAGGAATGAAAAATATCGATCTATGGGTGAAAGGTGATTTGTACCCACCTAATCCTTTGACCAATATTTCTCTTCAATTTTGTGATGTACGTAATTTGTTAAGGTTCGTTGGTGATGGTGCCAATGGACTTCTTGACTACTGTAGAGTTATGGATTCTCAAATAATCCAAGCTGAAGTTGGCAAATAGTGCAAACATTCATATCTTGAATATGAATGAGCAATTAACATCATTGCAAGAAACAAATCAGACATTGGCTAAAGGGATAACAAATCTAAAATTATAGCTCACCAGTTCTGTCACAAAGGTTGAAGAATTGCAATGTTCAAACATTAGCTAGATGTGTCTCTTGCTCACTACATTGGACAATCCCCATACAAGTATTGAGCTTGTGAAGTGCAAAGCATTGTCAAAGCACCTCGCAGATGCTCAACTTCCATAGACTGGACCAAAGGCCTACTGTGTACGAAGGAGTGCTATTGAAACGACTTTTGCCCGGGTTTGAGTCCAGATTACTTCCGGCGACAGCCATCTAGACCCTACGAGGAGCATAACGATGCTACTAAGTTAGTATCGAAAATAATGAAACCAATAGTAGGATCAGACAACATATCAGAGTCATTGTTGAAAGCTCTAGTTGATGTAAATTTTTTTTAATGCAAAATGTGTTTTTATGCAAAATATTTTAATTCCAAATGCATGTGTTCCAAAATATTATTCATTATGGTAGGATATGATTTTTTTTCAAATTTTCAGAAATTAATGTTTGGCATTGGGCATTAGTTGCAATTTTGCACGCAAGGGCACTGAGAGGGACAGTTTGACTGGATCAAAGGCCTCCCTCTCCGCGCCCTTGCGTGCAAATGATTGTTAGATGAAAATGTGCTACTCCTTTTCAGTGATTGACTTTTTATTATATAGTGCTATTTACCATATTCAATGTCAAGATTTTCAAATTGATTATGCATGTCACACACACAAAAATTTGAAATCAGTAGTGTCTTTGGATGAACAAAAATGATCCTATGGGTGTTGAATCCGATCATGGTAGGAATTCTGCTAACATGAAATTTGCCAATATTCAAGGGGGGGGGGGCTTTGATTGGGTCAAAGGGCCCTCCTCCGCGCCCTTGCATGCAACAACATTAAATTTCCATGTTGTGCTAAATCCATGTTCCAAAATCATTTTCATGAACATAAATATCACAGAACCAAAATCATTCACAGAGAACTAGAGATCATCATAAAATGAATTCGATGTATAGTACTTAACCAAAATAATTCATGGTAGGTTGATGATCAAAATGATTTTGAATATATTATATCAAAATTTGGAGTACATCTTTTCTAAGACCTCTCGTGCCTCAACCGCCTTGCTAACATCAGATCCCTGAGAAGTACAATACTCTCTTACCATGGACAGCACACAGAAATGAGGCTTCAAAAAGATTTGTCAAATACATCTCTGCCGCCTCTTGGATCGCTGAAGCGGCCTCGCCCATAATCCTAAGCCCAACATGGAATTCATCCATGAGTTCCTTGATTGTCCAAACCATTGGGGCTCTCGAAATGAAGAATTCGGTGAATTTCTTGTATTTTCGAATATCCTTATACCAATTGGGGATACGACTCTTTCTCCGCAGCGTTGTTGTGGAGGCTGCATCCTTCTAAGGACCTTGCTTGCCCAAGGTGGTGGCGTGTGTGGCTCCGTGTTGCTGGCTGGCTAGGACCTGCCTCTTCTTGCGTGGGAGCTATAGGGAGGTCCTGTGGCACCTTTGGTGGTGGCACCTGGGGAGCTTGCAGCTGCGGGTGAGGGATGTTCCGGGGTTTGCGTCGAGGATTTGAACGAGCTCTCTTTCAATAAGTGGCTCTTGCTTTAGGTCGTGACGTGGGGGTGACATGCTGAGAAGCCTCCCCACCACTATCTGTGCAGATGTGAAAATGAACTAATGTATAAGAATTGCAATAATGAGAGCAATGTGCACCGGAGTGAGTATAGAAAGATGATAGCAAGCGATTTTAAAAACTCTCTGATGAATATGTGCAACATAAAAACGAGGAAAGCTCTCTAACATTCTAAGAATGAAGTGGCAAAATGGGGACCCACACACCCTTATATAGTGTGCCATTCCATTTATAGCAAACGTTCAAAAAACATCTAGATTTATAAAAAATAGTAAATTAGAAAATATATACACAAATTGAATTTCTATACATTTTCAAAACTTGTTATCAATGATTTCTTTAAAAAAATGTCTATCCGTTGCAAGACGAAACATGTACATTAAAATTGCATACCAAACCAAACCATAGCTCATGCCTCACCAAACATGTAAATGATAAAATCAATTCTGTAATGAAATCCCATCGAATAGATCAATGTTATTAGTGAAAGCTAGTACATATTATGGTGACCGAATCTCAAAATGAAGCGCACTTTTGGTGTTTTTCCGCACGTCTCATGATCTGCAAAACCAGACACCACCATTTAAACGGTATTGTTTTAAATATGGCAACAAATACAACGACATGCACACAAACACTAGGGTAAACACATTTGGATCCAAATGTTGGCTTCATATTCATCGTAATCTCTTTGACGAGTTGGAATTTTGTCAATTCGATGGTCAATTGATCAATATAAGGCCAATCATGAGAATCAACTATAGGCTCAGAAAGATGCAATGCCAGTCCTGAAGTTCTTCTTTGGAATTTCGTACATGTGATCGTAAAAGTAAACACCTAGTCCTATGAGCGCAGAAGACTTGAGCCCATCATGTATTAGTTTTCCATATTTTGCATGTATTGCAGAGGACTTTTCCGTAAACGATTTTACGTGCTGCCAGTCGAAGCTATTTGAAGGAAAAACATCTGCACAAGAGGAATAAATAAAATGAAGCAACATTAATCTACAAATAGAATATATTTGTCATTCAAAGATGTAAGACGAAAGTATATTTCTATCAACAACTGCCGTGTCGTCTCCATTGCAATCGATCTTGAATTCGTGAATTCTTCCTTTCCAATGGTGTTCTTTGTGCTCACGTTTTCTCTTCGCAACCCTATGAATTCCTTTATCAGAGGGTTGCATATATACCCAATCAAGAGTTGAAAATGTTGTAGGCACCAAATGGTCATTGGAATTTTTGATTGGTGCAACAATGGAATTTAATTGAATCTTTGTTTTTTTTGTTTGAGTAGAAGTCATGATCTATGACAAGAGATAAAGTGTTTGGGCTTAAGATAGAGAGTGTATATTTAAGAGGGATCACCTCATTCACCTTTATCATTGGATATTAGAGTTAGGTGGGACTAGAGTTAGTATGGTTTAGAGTTAGTTTTGTGTAGAGAAGCATCTAAACTAGCAACTAAACTAAGTTAGGTTCCTATCCTTGTGTTTTATTCCTTTTGATAGGCGGAGGGCTACTCACCATCGACTTCCTATGCCCTACAAAATTGCATGGTGCAGATTAAATTTCGTGTGGGACCACTAAGTACACCTCTAACATTAACCCTACACTACATGGGAGGCTAACTACACCTATAACATATGCATTAACTTGACCCAACATACCTGCACCTAATAGCTAGCTTATCCCTTTTCCCAGGTATCTTCCTCTTTTGACTTGCCCCTCCACTTGATTAAAAATTTTCGAAGCACTCTACTCCTTAGAGTTTTTTGCCGGCTATTAATAATCGCCTCGGGTTCAAGTGGTCCACTCGTGGACTCATCACGAAAAAGCTCTACTAGATCTTCCACAAGGATCAGAGATTTCCCAACCCCCAATGAGGGTTTTAACTTACTGACGTGAAAAACAGGATGAATTTCAACCTTAGTTGGAAGGTCTAGTTTGTATGCGACCTTGTTAATCACTTGGATAACTTTAAAAGGACCGCAATACCTAGGTGCCAACTTAGCACACTTACCAGTTTTCAAGCCCCTAGAGTGAGTAGGGACCCTCAAAAACACCATGTCATTGACCTTGAATTTCTTGTGCTTCCGAGATAGATCAACATAGTACCTCGCCCTATCCTGGGCACTTCTTATGTTGTCTTTAGCCAAATGTAATATTTCTTACATACCCGCAAGAAAATCAGTTGCGGCTTGCACCCTTAGGTTCTTCATGCCAACACTAATCGGTGATCGAGGTTGATGGCCATACATAAGCATGAAAGGGTTGAATCCGATTGCTAAGTATTTTGCACTATTATATGCAAATGTGATCAGTCAAAACATCAAATTTGGCTCCATACAAATAATGTTGCCAAATTTTCAAGGCATGAATAATAGCATAAAGCTCCTTTTCATAGGTACAATACCTAGATTGAGTTTCTTGCTTTCAAAAGCAACAGGATGTCCATCTTGCATTAAGACGGCTCCAATTGCATAATCACTGGCATCAGTCCTAACCGCAAATGGTTTTTTAAGATCACCAATGATTAAGATTGGTAATGTTGTCACACTTTTTCTAAGCAACTCAAAACTATTATTCATATCCTCCATCCACACCACTAGTGGACTCCTAGCCCTCCTCCGACTAAGTTTTTTAAGGCCTTTCAAAGCTTGAGTGAGGGGAAATGTCATCCTAGCAAACTGGGATATATGCTGACGAAAAAATCTCACGAAACTCACGAATGACTTGATTTTTCAAACCGTAGTAGAATTGGCCATTCAATAATCCTCCGAATACAATCGGCCTCTATTTCTATACCATGTTCGAAAATCTTATGCCCCAGGTATGATAACTCTTTAGCAAAAAAATCACACTTATGCTCTTTGGCAAAGAGCTTTTCTTTTCTTAAGATGTCCAAGACAATATTAAGATGCTCTTTATGTTCCGCCAAAGTCTTACTAAAGACCAAGATATCATCCAAGAACACTACTATGAATCTTTCCAAATATGGCCTGAACAAAGAACTAATTAAGAGGGGCACACTTACTAGAGTCCCAAGATGCCCCTAAAAAACCCAAGATTTTCTCATTGGCTTGTGTGGGCATTCCATAGTGCTTTGGAGTGTGTCATTGGCCATCTATAAGTGGGAGGACACCCAATTGAAAGGGAGATTTCTTGTGTTGTGATTTGCTTTTATCTTCTAGTGAACTGCTAGTGTGTAGAGAGCTTAGATTTTGCTTGTTTGCTCTTGAGAGGATCACCATCTTTGGTATGAGAATAGGTCTTGCTTTTTATTGGATCTAGCTATGGTTGGGTGGTAAATTCTTGAGGCCATCTTGTTTGTCTACTTTTGGAAGGATCTTAGGAGCATTGGAGGAGAGACACATTGGAGGACTTTTGGAGGCATTGGTGGACATCCACTTAAAAGCTTGGTGGGCTACTCTTCCTAGTTGTTCAAGTGGTATCAGAGCCTCTTCCAAAGTGTGAATTGTAACTCTAAATCTCTATTTTTTGTTGCATAAAAATCTGCTATCAATTTTTGTGATTGTGTGATAGAAGTAGCACCAATTCTTGTTCTAGACATTGGTGGGCTTCACTATAAATGCTGTTTTTTTTTAATTTTTGAAAAGCTTTTTAGGCTAAGAATAGAATGGCCAGCATGGCCACATTATCAATTTGATAGATAAAATTAATTGCAAGTTAAAAAGTAGTTGAATTTAGAGGTGTTTTATAAAAGTAGATTGGAAATTCCTTGTTTTGAGGTAGAGAGGTAGAAGTTTGATCTTTTATTGGCTATCCAAATTTGTGGGCCCAGCCAATAAGAGCCCAACTTCAACTTTCAAAATTTTATTGGAGCTTAATTTTACTTAATTTTTTCAAGAATCACTTTCTCTCAAGTGTATGTACTTTGGTTATCAACAAATGCATCTATCTTTGCCTCGATGCCTTAGTTTTTTGACCTAGATCTTGGAATTCAATCTAGCATCCATCAACAAGTGCATAAGCTTGTTTAGGAGATCAATCGCACACTTTAGGGCATTTCCACGCGTGTGAAATTTCAAATTTGAGTCCTTAGTCTTCTTAGCAAGCAGGTTGCAGATGCCAGATCCTTGTATAGTTGTACTCATCTTCAGCCTTCTCAAACATTGTCATAACCTTCTTGTTTATTCTTTTCTCCAGAGTGCACACTGCAAATCAGTTTGACACAGAATCACAATCTTTAGGAGTCAATGTAGCATGATGCATTTTTAAAGATTGCCTAGGATATAACTCCTTAAGGCTTAGACAATACCGCTCTACAATTCCGTCTCCTTTTGCATAATACAAAATTTGACAATCCAATGGATTCCCTTGCTTTTCACGCGCACGAAACAAACTGCTCTAAGTTCTAACTATTCGTTCAGTTCATGAAGGTCTCCATAGTCCATTACCATTCACCTTTGAAGCTTGCAACCACCTAGCAATAAAATCCCCTATAGGCTATTATAAAACAAACAAAAAAAAAATACCCAAAAAAAAGGGTCAAACCATTTTCTAATTCGATCTTGGCTACCCGATTTGAATCGAAAAGATCCGCAAAGAATCGGCCAATTTGAATCGGCATGTAACATTGTTGCTTAAGCAAGAGGAACTATGTGTATAGTTACGGACTACAGGATACAGGCCTACTGGGCTACTCTACATATATTCCACAGGCCTCTTTACATTTACTGTTGGTTATGTATATTTCTGGTTACGCATTTTATATTAGTCATGTACAGGCCCCAAAGCCTTTTTATATGCTTATGACCCGCACTGGGTCCTTTTTTATGACATTGACTGGCCTTGGGCCCTTATTATATGGTTACATGTGGAGTGGGGGCCCGTAGGATGGCGCACTATTTTCCCTCCACATTTTGCCTCCCTTTACTTTTGAATTCCTATTTTAGGGTTCATTGGTAGGGTATTTATAGGGGCATTTGTACACTCATTTTTCAGATTATTGATTGGTATTGCTTGGGCTCTTCGTGGGAGAACCTATTGTCTTGTCTATTGCTTGTAGGGCTTTAGTCTATTGCTGTCTTTTATGCTTCATTGATTCAACACCTGAGATTTTGATCATAACTTGGTATCAGAGCACTTTCCCAATTGCTGAATTTCAGATCTGATTTTCTGATTGGGTGCCCATTTTCCTTGCTGATTTTTCTCTCTATGCTGAGGGCTTTCGTCTCTTTGCTTTAGCAACATTCAGCACAGTTTGGAGGAGGACCAACTCCCATCAGAGCATTTTCCTTGGCGGAGCTTTAGCAGATAGTTAGCGGAAGTACTTCCGCTAAATTTGGCGGCCGAAAAAATTGGGCAGATTATTTCCGGCGCCCAAGTTCCAAATCCTTTTCCCTCTTTTTTTTGAATCCTCCATTTGATTCAGGGAGAGAATTCCCGGCCATCTTTTCAGCATTGATTGGAGGCTGTCCAGCGCCCTACTTCATCACATTTTTCAACCATTGTTCCAGCAGAGTTTCAGCCATATTTCAGTTTTGATTGGAGGCTGTCCATCGCCCTATTTCATCGCTTTTTCCACAGATTTCCAGCCATATTTTCAGCATTGATTGGAGGCTGTCCAGCGCCCACTTTCATTCTCCTTGTGGTCACATTTTCCAGCCAGCTCTTCGCACACGCTTGGAGCTCTATCGAGAGGTATCTTTGCTGGTTTTTCCTTGCTTTCCACACCTTTTCTTGACATTTGTCATTTCCTCTCTTGCTCTTAGTGTCGTTTGTGTACCTAAAGCGTATTTGGGGTGACAACAAAAGTCCGCTCCCTCCGATATTAAGCTTTTCTTACACTCTCTTCGCTTCCTGCATTCCTTGACCATGGATACTTCCCTTACATCTTCTGAGCCTCACATACCGCCTTCCACTTACCTTGACGAAGTATGACATGAATTCCGAGATCATCTTAGGGACGCCATGAGTGATGTACGCACTGATTTACGCCAGGAGTTACGAGAGACGTTCACTGCTCTTTCTGCCTAGATTGCTACACTATCATTACAGTCCAGTGTTTCTCCACTATCTCCACCTGTTCCCCCACAGCGTACATTTCCACCACCCGAGACTCCTTCATCTTCTGGTCCTTTGCCACGAGACTTTAAGGATAAGGTTCAGCTTACTGTGTATTCTGGGTCATCCGATGGGAATGAACTCGAGAATTGGTATTCTAAGCTTGAGACCTACTTCCTTATGTTTTCTAAGACTGACATTCAGCGGATATATTTGGCTGCTTTACATTTGGAGGGCCGTGTTGCTACTTGGTGGCGCATGTTTCGCCAGACGGCTTCACACCCTGGCCTTGCTAGTTGGACAGAGTTTATGACAGCACTCCGCCGAGCGATGATTGATCCTCAGTGGCTTATTCGACAGCGCAACATCTTTCGGAGTTTATCTCACACTGGTGACTTGGCTGCTTATACGACACAATTTACAGAGCTTTCCTATCTATTCCCAGATATTTCTACATTGGAACTCATCTCTTGCTACGTTGCTGGTCTACGAGGCGCACTCAGGTATGATGTTTCTTCTTTTTTTCCACTCACTCTTTCACACGCCATCTCCCTTGCTACCGCACTGCAGCACAAGTACTCTCTCATCTCTTCCTCTGTTTCTCGTCCTTCGCGTCCTTTCACACGTCCTATTTTTTCCTCTCCATCCTCTGCTAGTCCCACATCTGTCACTTCACCTTCGTCCACTCTTCCTTCTGCACCACGTCCTCCTTTTTCTCCTCGTCCTGTTTTTGTTCGTCGCTACTCACAGCCTGAGATGTCTGAGATCCGTGAGAAGCGCTTATGTTTCAACTGTAAGAATCCTGATCATATCGTCCGTGATCGCCGACAGCCTGCCACTGCTACTGCCGTCTATTTCCATGATGCTGACACACCTGATGATAGTCCTGATTCTGCCATATGCCTTCATATTCTTGATGATGACCCACATGTTGATCAGTTTGCCACACCCACTGAGCATGTTTCTGATCCCCCTAATCTAGCTGTATGTCATGCTCAGCTTGCTTATGCTACTTGGGCTGGTAAGCCGGGTCCACGCCAAATCATCTTCGCGTACGTATCATTGGTCGTGAGTTTATTGCCCTTGTTGACACGGGTAGCACTCACTCGTTTCTCAGCAGTCATATTACTACACGCATTCGTGCTATGCCAGTCACTACGCCTCATCCCCTGCATGTTGAGGTTGCCAGCGCACACTCTTTTCCTAGCACGCGGATGTATCAGCAGCTTTCATATCGGATTGGAGACTTCATTGGTCAGGCAGATTTTCATATTATTCCACTTACACGGTACGATCTTATCCTCGGTGCTGATTGGTTTGCATCCCTTGGTGCGGTTACAGTAGACCTCCAGCAGCAGACATTGACATTCTCTCATGATAGTACTCAGCATATATTTTTCGGTATTGATTCTTGGTAGGACTATGAGCTTATTTCCGGGAAGCAGTTCATACGGAGTCTCCCAAAGGCCCACTGTGCGGCTAGTCTTTCTGTTCAGCCAGTTCAGCCTATTGCGGATGCACCCCCTTTGCCACAGGTATTTTCTAAACTGTTGCGTGAATTTGAGCATGTTTTTAGAGAGCCGACTCAGTTACTACCTTTACGAGATGTCAACCACCATATAGACCTTGTTTTCTCTGCATCACCTCCTTCTCGTCCTCCTTTTCGTATGTCTATTGTTGAGCGCGAGGAAGTCCGGCGTCAGGTGTTTGATTTATTACGTCAAGACCTTATTGTTCCTAGCCACAGTCCTTTTGGTGCTCCTGTTTTACTTGTTGATAAGAAGGATGGTACTAAACGTCTATGTATAGATTATCGTGTTTTAAATAAATTTACTATCCGTAATCAGTACCCTATCCCTCATATGGATGACCTGTTTGACCAGTTAGGCCAAGCCAAGATCTTTTCTAAAGTTGACCTCCGTTCCGGTTATCACCAGATTCGTATGCATTCTCCTGATGAGCACAAGACAGCTTTCCGTACCCACTTTGGTCTGTATGAGTTTCGTGTCCTTCCTTTTGGTGTTACCAATGGCCCACCCACTTTTCAGAATGTCATAAATAACATCTTTCGTCCTCTGCTTGGAAACTGTGTCATTGTTTATTTTGACGATATCCTCATTTATAGCACCACTCTCTCTGTTCATGTTCAACATGTACGTTATGTTTTTGTTTTGTTAGTTACTCATCATCTGTATGCTAAACGTTCTAAATGTTCTTTTGCTGTTGTACAAATCGAGTTTTTGGACTTCTTTGTTACTAATGGTACTGTTCGTCTCGACCCTCGTAAGGTCCGTTCTATTCTTTCATGGCCTGTGCCTGCTGATGTTCATGATGTTCGTATGTTTCTTGGTCTTGCTATCCATCTTCGTAAATCAGTTGCTCATTTTGCCACTCTTGCATCTCCTTTGCATGCTCTGTTGAAAAAGAAAACTTCTTTTGCTTGGACTCTCGCATGTCAGTCAGCTTTTGATACTTTGAAGGTTAAGCTTACCATTGCCCCTGTTTTATGTCTTCCAGATTTTTCCCAGCGTTTTGTTGTTGAGATTGATGCTAGTTCCACAGGATAAGGTGCTTTGTTACGTCAGCGTCAGTGTGTTATTGCATATGAATCTCGTCGTCTTCGTTCGTATGAGCAGCGCTATTCCACTCATGAAAAAGGGTTGCTTGCTATCATTTTTGCATATAAGAAGTGTCGTCATTATCTATATCGTGTTCCGTTTGATGTTTTTACTGATCACCAGTCACTTTGTTATTTGTATACACAAAAGGATCTTAGTGATCGTCAGTACCGTTGGCTTCAGTTTTTACAGTCCTTTCATTTTGATATTCAATATAAGCCTGGTAAAAGTAACGCTGCTGCTGATGACACACGTGAACGTACGCTGTCTTGCTCCATGTCTAGCATTGTTTCTCAAAAGTTGCGATATGCCCTCGATCTAATTTATTAAGGTGGAAGTCATTGCATTCTCTCTCATTTTTTGGAACATTCCAAAAAACGCAGCGGCTGTCGCTAATTAGGGCATCATCCTGTCAACTACCCATCACTGAAATTTTAGGGCAGATGTGGCCCACTCAAAGCGCAAAAATCACGTTTTCTCCATCAATGTTGACATTCTCTCTCTTCAATAACAACAACATTCCCACCACCTCTAGCACATGATCTATGGATATATACCACCATACATGGTGTTATCATGATTCACACCTATGTTGTTTCTTTTGTCGTAGGTACTAATACTTTACATTTACAATACATGCATTTTCTTTAACAGATTTGGAGATGCTTTCATACGCTCCCACTTGTTCCACACACTCGAAATGTACTTATTTGTCTTATATGCCTTTGGCATGGAAAAGACATTAATAAGGCTCCCCGGGTCGGCCTGCCTTGAATGCCTTGCTATTTCTGGCATCTTTCCATCACCTGGCTACAACATAATATCACATGGCAGCAACATAATCTCAAAAGGCAGAGGATATTGCAAGAACGGGATAGGCAAGATGAAGCGTACATGCAAAGATGATCTCAAATCCGGGCTGGGATCTTTGAGCACAAGCCCATCTTACTGCCTACGTCAAGAACAGGCCAGGCTTTGCATGTGAAGAGGCCCTTAGGGTGCCTGGTGTAAGGTCTAGGGCTGGTTTCATTAGGGGCTAAGTTTACAACATTTTAGATGCACTAATCAGTGAATCGATGCATCATGAATCAGTGAATTGGCAATACCTAGGTATTATCAGAGATAAGTAAGCTCCTACAATACATAAAAAAATTACCATCAAATCCCCCACCAGAAGACCTGTTTTTTGACACCCATATTAAAAAAAATTTAAAAATAAAAAATAGAAAAGTTCCGGGGGCACGTTCTGGGTCAAAATCCCGGAAACGTGTTCCCCGGACATTCTAAATGCCTGCCTTCTGTACACAAACAGACTTGAGACCCTCAAATAGCTGCATCCTTAACAAGCTGAAAGCTGTGACACCGATTAAAGTTCTAACCTTCACAGTCAAATTCCCCATGAACACCAACTAGGGACTGGTTCATCTGAACCAAGCTTTCCCCAAATGTATCATTTTACAAACATTTAAACAGGTGGTGACTCTCTGGACAGCTTTCTATGTCAAAGCAGATCTGACAAAACATCAGCTCTTGCTGAAGAACTTTTATTAGTTCAATCTAGAAGCATAAAGTGCAGTGGCTACACTGTCTTTATTTTCACTGCCTTCTTCAAAATCCTAGAATGCCTCCACCCATCCTATCTAAACAACAGATCTATTCCCACTATTAAAGATCCAACTAGTAGAGTATACTCTCCTTAATAGCTACATGCTCAAAATTGGAATCAAAATTCAAATGAACTGGCTTGATTGCAACATAAAGATGCCAACATCAAGGAAAACTTCAGTTGCTCAATCAAAAACCTCTTCAGACAGAGCAGGACAAAGTGACAGACAGATTCTGCTCAATTATTACGTCCTTATGAGATCCCTTTATGAAGAACGAGAGTACCTTTTCCCTTGATAAAAACCAAATGCTTGATGAAAATCAGCATATCTGATATACAATTAAGGTCACCAAAACCCATTTCCTAGCGCTTTTTATGATCCTCTTCGTCTTCTTTTTCATCTTGGGCATCAAATTCAGATTGTGCAGCCATTGCTTTTACAATAGGATCTCTGAGTTCAGAAATAAGTCCCCCAGCAATCTTATACTCATCTTCATCGCCTATCAAGTATAGCCGTTGGTCAGCTCCAGCAGTTGGTATGTCAACAGCTAACAATTTGAAGTGATACTGCAGACAGAAACACAATTTCAGAACCTAAATCCAAATTCCACACTCAAAATAATCCAAAAAAGATTGACAGATACAACCAGATCCGTATTACTCAATCCATAATCCATATCTTAGCTAATTATCAACTATGAAGCTTGTATGCGAAAGTTATGATGAAGCTGGCAGAAACATGAAATCACTGTAAAATAAACTAGCTGAATGCTACTGATTATCTTATTAGTTTGAGGCTACTGGCAAGTGGCTCACTTGTCCCTTCTTCTTCTTGGTCTCCAAGCTAACAAGACCCCGCTTCTCGGATCCTTGGACAGGGAAAATAAGAAAGCAGCGTTTGCTACTAAAACGAGGTCGAAAGTTTTTTAGCCGCAGCCCTCCACCAGACATCACATATGCACGCACATCAGTCCCTGACAAGGGAGCTCCCAGGATCTTCAACACTTCAGCAGATGTGTTGAGCGTTCGCATTGCTATCCTGTACACTGCATCAGGGTTTATCGAGTGTCTAGCCCTCAGATAGATGCCCTACATATGGTAACAGAAAATCTGCGCTTTAAAGACCCGCACCTGAAGGACTAGATACAACAGATATTGAAACATTTAGCTGATTGCAATATGGGCATTTGCTATTTTTTCTGCATTGTGTGTTCTAAAAATCGTCGTCCCAATTTGAAACTTACCGAGAACGTCACCATGGCTGCAGCCAGAGCAAGAAAACCAAATTTAGCCATTCCTTCTGAGAGAGACACAAACATGCTAGCAACCCCAAACATGACTCGCCATAACAGCAAGCAAACTCCCAGCCCTAAGGCTCCCACAAGCAATAAGTTATTTCTCTTCCAAAACGCCTCCAATTGCAACCGCACAGCTTCCTTATAGCGGGACGCAGAAGCTTGAATGCCCACCAAAGGCTTCAACAATGTCGAAGGAAGCTGGTTCGAGCTTTTGAGAATGACACCCTGCTGCTGCTCGGGATGCAGGGGACTAGTTGCAATTTGTTTCGGCTTCTTGTTTCCCAGCAAAGACCGCTTCATTTTCTCCGTAGATAACTTTAGGTTTTCAATCCAGCTCTGTGTACTCATCATACGCATGACGCAAACTCGCTGCCGATGAGCATGTCCCATAAACTTAACTCTCAGATCCACTAAACTTGTAGATCTTGCAAATTGCTGACCTGATACTCCCACATTTTTGCAATTTTCCAACAAATAATTCTGACAATTTGCCCTACCCTCGTTTCTAAGGCTCTGTAGCACTACCGCCTCACTGCTACCAAAGCCAAATCTCCCGGACGAGAAAGCTAAGTGATGCTTCACGTTTGGTAAAGAATCTATGGAAAACTCAAAACAATTGCTCCCTTTAGGGTTTGGCAAGATTGAGATTGAAGACCGTTCACCCGCCATCCCAACGGCGTCAAGAGAAGTTGAGAACGAAGCCGGGCACATGTCAGATCCGAAGCTGGACTTTCCCAAGCCACATTTGCCCTCAAGCGATCGGCCAAGCCCCTTCCACAGCCTCCAATTCCACAATCCCCTCATCGCCATGCCGAACTAGAATGCTCTATTCCTCGCCAAGATCAACAGCTTCCCAAATGCATGATTTGCAATCTAAAACAGTGATGTAAGATAAAAGCCCAACAAGCAAAAACAAAAGCGTCGATCCATCTTCAATCTTCTATTCATCATAATCATTTATCAAAAAGACACCCAAAAATGATCAACACTTCATCTTCCCTTCCCTTTCCTTCCCTTTACAGCTTAAAAAATTTCCATCTTTGAACAAAAAATAACAAACACAAACTATGAAAAACTTACACAGAATTTGGGTTGTCAATTGTTCACTTCAACACCCAAAAATCAGATCAACACCTGCATTTTCCCTTCCCTTGCCTTTACAGCTTAAATAGTTTCCATCTTTGAACAGAAAATAACAAACACAAACTATGGAAAGCTTACACAGAATTGGGTTGTCAAATGTTCACTCTGCTTTCCCATCTTGTCTTTAAACTCTGAAGGAATCTAAAGGAAAATTGGGTTATCAGTTGTTCACTCTAGTCTACCATCTCTTGTCTTTAAAGTGTGAAGGAATCTCAAGGAAAACAACTAAGAAAACTATAGAATCTCAAGGGAACAACTATGGAAGGAAACAACTATGTAAAGCATAGTTGCTCCATTTTCAAGTCATATTTTAGAATGATTAAAAAGCATAATGGGCGACCCACTGTGTTAAAGGGTACCCGACCATGTTTTGCAAATGCAAATTCCGCTTCTTCATAATGCTCCTCTGAAAAAAACTCAGTTTTGAAAATGTTGATTATGTTTTTCAAATGCGGATTCTACTGCATAATGGTCATGTGAAAAAGCATCATGTGAAAAAAGTAGTCCGTATCCTTTATGCACTGGAATGAGTCGGGCAGATGACAGTCTGCCCGATAAATACAGAAGCAGCAGCAAGGCAAAAAATAACAAAGACCTTGCGATAAAAAGTACAAGCAAGCGACTGAGATGGTGGGCAACGCACCACCCCTCTGTCACGCTTGAGTGGTACCAATCAAATGATATGTGTGGTACCAATTAGATGGCACGCTACAAGCTGATTGGACAATTTAAGGTGCACGACGGGAGCGACCACCATGGGCTCCCCCCGCGTGCTGAATTGGGAAAAATGGGTTGAACCTCGGTCCATTTCATATCATTAAATTGCTTAGGATAAAAGAAGAATGTATTTATAATTTGTTCATTTTGCATGCCAAGGGACAACCAGTAATTAAACTCTTCATTACGTCAATTTAAGCCACGTCAAATATAGCATAATATTCGACATCGAACATTACAATGTCCCTCTCATGCCATTAATCCACTTTTTCTAAGTTGCCCTCGGTCCATCGCAACTCAGTGTATGGGGTAGAGTTGTTGATTGTGATCGGCAAGGTGTAGGCTCGAATCCCAACCGCTGCATAGTGATGACATCTTAGGAGCTTGTTCCTCGCGGCGTTGCCATGTTGTATATGTGGTGTATAGCCTACTAGTTGCGTAACTATATATATATATATATATATATATATATATATATATATAAAGTAGCCCTAGGTAACTTAACGTGCCAAGCAAGGTCCCAACTAAAAAATCACTTTCACTTGCTCTTGTGTGGCATGGCCACCTCATGTGCCACATCGTAACAACTTAAAATAAGTGTGAAAGGCGGAAAGGCCCTTATTCTTTAGATGCACCATTGGAAAATTCCACTATAATTTAAGGCTTGTTGAACACTCCAATGTGAAATCACCCGAATGGTACTATTAGTACTAGCAGATTATGGTAGTAGCGGTGTTTATAGACTTCTTTTTTTTCTTGAAATATTGTTTTGTTTGGCCTGCTTCTAGCCAAAGGGCCTTATTGCTTCTTAGATTTATCAATATGCAGGATCAGAAAGTGAAGGTGAGAGTACGATAATAATAATCATTCATCTACAATTACAAAACACCATAGATAGCATAATTACTTTTGCACTTATCCCCACAACGACTTTTGAAAAAAGGTCATTTCCAATTCCAAATGTGAGCTTGGTGAAGGTTCATCCTGTTACATCCAGTCTAAAAGTGTCCTCTAACTCTAGCGCATGTTTGCTCAAAAGGACAGCAAAAAAGTTTGAATTTATTCGTTTGAATAATAGTATCAAAGGCTATGGAGTTTCAAGGGCAAAATTTTTGTGCAAGGCTGCAAGTCTACATCTTTGTACTTCTTTATCAGTCAAATGTGCCAGCATGATCCAAAGATCTACAAGTAAATGAGCAAGAAAGTTGACTGTGGGTAAGCTCCAAGGTTTGAAAGAAGTGTGGGTAGACTTGAATTCAATCATTTTGCTAGAGACCATAGGTATTTAACAACTCTTTGACTGGTAGAATTCATATGTGGATTGGTCCCCAATGTCACAAATATCTTGGAAAAAGAGTTTGAGCTGTGAGGTACTATCTTCATCAAGATCATCTAAAAAAATGAGAGGGTGAGGGGATAAAGCTTCATCATGAGTGGGGGAAGTAGGTTCAATGAGGATGACACCATTCTCCTTCTCTAGGCATGAAAAGACTTTCCTAATATGCAGGTTAAAAAATCTCTTCTTCCTCAAATTTATTAGCATAAATACAGAGGTTCCACGACAGAAATAATATCTTTCTTTTTAATAAAGTCAAGGTAAATCTTAATCCAATCCAAAGCAACACATAAAACATACCAAAGTTTGAATAAAACGATTAGCTGGAGAAAGGGGCTCCCCATAACCCAAGGAAATAGCTTCTTGAAACCATCCTAAGGACTAAACAATAAACAAAAAGACCTAAGTTAGCCAATGAATCAGAATAAAAGGTAAAGGTTTGATACTACCCCAACCAAAGGATAGTTGGATTTTCATCCCAAGGATGCACAGAGAGAGTTAAAAGCATAAACATAGTTCCCCTTGCTTAAGCAAGACCAAACACTTTGAAACCTTTATTCATAAGCCAACAAGATAATATAAAGCTGAAAAGTAAAATACAATATAGAACCGTAAATTAAAACTCATTTCAAGACATCTGGTTGGTACCTGCCACCATCCCACTGTGAATTTTCTAATTTTAGGACAATGATTGATCAATCTACAAGAGGTATTGATTGCCAAATCAAAGGATTCATCAAGTTCTATTGACTAGATCTTGATCTAGAAACAAATCACTAACTATTTAGCAAGATCAATGAATGTAACACCACAAATCTATCAAGGGCGGCCTCACACATGTGGAAAACAGTCACTGTATGAACTGTGACCAAAGAGCAAAGTACTTTAAGTTATGATAGCATTCCAAGCATAAAATCACAATTCTAATGAGGCAATCTCAAGCAAATTGCTAGAATGGAAATCTCTCATTTTATTTCTCATTAGATTTGGTGATCTCTTTATAGATCAAGTACATGAATGACCTGTATACTTCATTTAATCTCTCTCTCTCTCTCTCTCTCTCTCTCTCTCTCTCTCTCTCTCTCTCTCTCTCTCTCTCTCTCTCTCTCTCTCTCTCTCTCTCTCTCTCTCTCTATTTATATATCTATCTCTCATCCACATACAAAACCCTCTCTCTCTCTAACACCAAATTTCATCATTTCAGAATTTTTTTCTACAAATATCTCTTTCTCTCGCACTAGATTTTTTCTTCTTATATTTCACTCACATCTCGTCTCTCTCTCTCTGTGTGTGTGTGTGTGTGTGTGTGTGTGTGTGTGTGTGTGTGTGTGTGTGTGTGTGTGTGTTATTCACATACAAATAAAAAATGATTCACCACCCACAATCAGCTCTACAATAAAGAGATTAAAACAAAGCCAATGTTTTTTTCTACAATCAAAAGTATCAAAAGGAAGCAACACCTATATGGATCCTCACACCTCTTTTTATCTTTGTCATGATTCTACTTTTATAGTGAGAACAAAAAAAAACACATGAAGAGAAAAAGGAAAAATACCACATGATAAAAAGAGACAGAAGATGCACAAAAAAACCAAGATGATCAAAGAAGATGCATTTGTAAAGATTTAAAAAAATTGTGTGTGCTAATGGAAACCATACAACTTTGTGTTTTTGTGTGGTTTAATGTAAGATAGCAATAGCATTCTAGAGTTTGCAATTTCTCATAGTATTTTGCAAGGCACAAATGAGTCATTGTACAACATATCAATTTGTCATGCCCATGACTGGTCTCCGGTAGCGTGTCCACACTAGGGACCGGTAGACCGACAACCCATAAGTTGATTGTGACTATAAGGGATTTGGGGCCCTTATGTGTACATGGTCATAATTAATGGTTGTAGGCCTAAAACACTTGATGGTGGATTTGTATGGGTCTATCAGTGAGTCATTGAGAAACTGGATGACGTGGCCCAGATAGGCTGCAGAGGTGTCCAGTGAGGTGTCACAGTGCACTAGTGGTGCATTTGCTTATAAGTTACATCGTCTATTAAAATTTTTGGATTCATTTACTAATGGGTGTATAGAATACATAAGAACTTTTGGAACTTATCTTTTCCCGTTCGGAGAAAATGGAATGCTATCTCGGGGAAGACTCAGGAGAGTTGGATAGTTGTTGGTTGACAGAAGTTAGAACTTCACATAATGAGGTTCCGGTAAATCTTAAGTTATTCTAGATTAGAACTTAAGAGGAATCTAGATGTATTCTAGATTGAGACCCTAACTTTGGAATGACGATTTGTGCCATGTCTAAAGTAAGGGCATTTTTAGGATCACAATCCTTATATAGGCACCGTGTGTGAGCTGGAACTTTCCAGACAGAAAGGACTTTCAGGAACAACTCATGTGTCTTTTAAGAATTGTATTGCACTCTTATAATTTTGGTCTCGGGAATATGGAGAGTTGAGATTGGTGAATTATAACTCAGATTCTAGGATATACCTAATCCATAAGAGAGGATTGTGATTGGTAGAGTACCCCGGATGAATAAACAAGATAGTGGAATCTTGGTAATGATTGGCCATCTTACCAAATCGACTATGTTTATTTGGGTAAAGACCAAATAATTATTAGAGTATCTGTTTTGGCTTTACGGATTACCAAAGTGACATTATGAACATTCGTGATTCGAAGTTCGCTTTTGTCGGCCGTATTTGCTAAACTGGAGATGACTCTGAGCTTTAAGTTCTACTGATCATTGGTAGTTACGTTCTTTTATTGAGTATAGAACAAGAATCCGATGAATTATGATTGATGAATCATAGTTTAGATTGAACAAAGATTACCCGCATGATCAGAAGATCGGATAAGATATTTATTTATATTTTGATAGCAATGTCCTCGGAGAGGAAGTTATCCTTGATAAAGATTGAGTTATAGTAAGCATTTGGCTACCGGTTATAGCTCGTGCATGTCTACGTATATTCTTAAACCTATATCACCCATCGTGGTTGAGACTCGGATGATCAAGTTTCAAAAAGTAGTGGATTTCCTACACGATATGCAGGAAATGCTACAGATTGCACGTAAAAATGTCCAGAGTGCCCCGGATAGGGATCGACATTATGCAAATCTAAAAAGATTATCGAGAGACTTCCAAGTGAGAGACAAGGTATATTTGAGAATATCGATGGATTCAAGTTTAATGCATACCGGCTAGCATTACTAATCGTCCCCTAGATATAGAGGACTGTTTAAGATCTTGAACAAGATCGGATCCTTAGCTTACCAATTAGAACTCACGAATGGATCTCAAGTGCATCCCGTATTTCACGTAAGACATTTCTGAGAGAGTCCACGTGAAGGAGAGCATCTTGGATCTAGAGATCGATTGGACCTATTGGATGAATCATCGAATGAGTCTCCATTTGAACCCGGAAAGATCTTGGATACAAGAACTAAATGATTGTGAAATCATATAGTTACCAAGCATCTGGTTCAATGGAAGGGAGGTACAGACGATGACAATTATTGGAAACAAAAAAGAAGCTTAAGGATGAACTTTCCCAGTTTTAAGTTCTGAGGATAGAACTTGAATAAGGGGGGAAGAATGTCATGCCCATGACTGGTCTCGGGTAGCGTGTCCACGCTAGGGACCTGTAGACCGACAACCCATAAGTTAATTGTGACTATAAGGCATTTGGGGCCCTTATGTGTACATGGTCATAATTAAACGTTGTAGGCCTAAAACACTTGATGGTGGATTTGTATGGGTCTATTAGTGAGTCATTGGGAAACTGGATGACCCCAGATAGGCTACGGAGGTGTCCAGTGAGGTGTCACAGTGCACTACTAGTGGTGCATGGGCCTTGGAGGGTATAAGTATACCTATTGGGCTCTCACTAGTGTATACTTGATTGCATGACCGGTGGCAGGATGCTGTTGGTGTGATGTCTCATTCCTCTCTGAGCGATTGATCCATAGCTTGGGGGCTAGATCCGTTCGATCTAGGTTTGGTTGGGTTGGTTTGTCCACCATCAAGTTCCCTTGTGTTGCTTTGTGTTTGGCATGCTTAGAATAGAATCCTTGGATTAAGGATTTTGTACAATTAGTCATTGATTCTTGGCTTTTGTAAGATCATAGTTTGTAGTTGAAGTACCCAATGAATCTAGTTCTCTTTGGAAGAGAGTAGTGATGCTTATAGAATTGTTTAGGGGCTGATTTTTTATCATGTTAGAGAAGTTTTAAAGTGGGCTTTGGGTTTTTAAAAGTTTTGAAAAAAGATTTGTCGGATGGTTAGAGGAAGTCTTCCTCTACATACACAAATTTTTTTTTTGCAAAAAGATTGATTCTAGCTATGTGTTTTGATCAAAACTAGTGTTTTTTTCGCATAAATGAAGTGTTTGGAGTTTTGATTTTCATTTTGAAGTTCTATTTTTCAGACCTATAAATCTGAAAATCAGATCTAAAAAGTGAAGTTTTCATCCAAACTTCATTAGTCACACCTTTCTATCTCCTAGTTTCATGAAATTGACAATGTAAGAAGAGAATGGTAGTGTAACTTTGTGCATAAAACAAGTTTTGAAGTTCTATTTTTTGTCATTATGAAGTTCTGATTTTCAAAAATTAGATCTGAAAATTGAAGTTTTCATAAAGCTTCATTAGTTATCCATTTCTAGACACTAGTTTCATGGATTTGGAGATCTAGAATAGTGAGAAATGTGAAAACTTTGGTTGCTTTTGAAATGACAAATGGAATTGAAATTGGAATGGGAACTTTATGTAAACATTAGCTTGGATTAGTTAATTGAAGTTTACATAAAGATTTGGTTTTCATTTTTGCTTTTGATTAAGGCAAATGTAGCTTGTTGTAATTGTTTTCCTCTTAAGCTTGGATTGAGCTTGCAAATAGTAGGCTTGGATTGAGCTTATAAACAATAAGATTGAATGAGTAGAAGTAAATGTTTTTTATTTGCATTGGATGTAAGAATGAAAGCATTTCTATCATTATAATTTGAGCACTTGTTGTTGTATTTGCATAATAGGAAAACACACAAGCAACCCTAATGGATCAAACTAATGAAAACCCAACATTTGATCTACCAAACCCATCCGATGTAGCACAAGCTCTTGAACTTTTATACCAACAAATTCAAGCCACTAATAAGCAGCTTCTTGAAACTAATCAAAGAAACCAAGACTTAGAGTCTAGGTGTAGTAGGCTTCTTTCCTTGCCTAACCTGAATCCAAGATATAGTCAATCTAGCATCAAAGAGGCGGAGTTAGTTGTCACGCGGAGGTTCGTTCCCATGAGAGCGATAGTATAGTTCAAATTTCAACATGAATGGAGGATCTAACACTAACATCCATTAACACTAAGCATTAACACTACATCCATTAACCCTACTTCCATTAACCCTAAATCCACAACAATGATAGAAACTTACTCTTCTCTCTCTCCCTTTCTCTCTCACAAAAAGCATAAGAAATAGCAATCCCAATAATGATCAGATCCAACAATTAGCAAAATCCAAAGAAAGCATGAGAAATGGAGGAAAAGAAAGGAAGAGAAAGGACATTCATCAATCCATTTCTAAAGAGAACCAATCTGCTTTATTGAAATGAGAAAATGAACATCAGGAGCAACTCGAGTTGGTCCCTTTTTATAGTAGAGAGGAGGACCCTGGCCTTTGAATCCTATTGGTCTAGTCTTGCCTCTCTGTTTATTCAAATTTAAAAAAGTGTGGGAGCCATCAAAATTGGAGGGAAACCCAACTTTATTCACTAACTTGACATTTAAGCCCTGCGACATTAAAAGTCCCGCAAAAAGGCCTAAAGTCCTTTATTAACTTTTAACTAATCAATAAAATAACTATGTGGTCATTGTAAAAATTACAACAAATAAGGATCCTAAAACACTTGAAATGATGAGGGAAACAATAGATTATGATTTCATAAGATTAGCACAAGTTGAACCATCAAAATCCATCAAAAATCTATGCTTGAACCTCACTAAATGGCCCAAATCCTTGAAGAAGGCTTCACACGTGTGAAAGTACGGCCTCCCACAGTCTGAGTACTGTACACCAGACCTACATTCAATCCTATAATCATTAGTAATCACAAGTACTCAAACAATTATGAACATAGAGAGAAATTGCACCATTATGACATCATGACCATCTAACTATTTACAAGTCATATGACCAAAACTAGTCAAGCTAGAATTGTGAATTTTTAACACTCCTCCTCACTATCTAGCTTGGTTCAATCATTGCTTTACTAATCACTCCAAGTGATGATCTGAACTTCATAAAAGGTGTCTTTTGAAGTGGTTTAGTAAGTAGATCAGCTACACATTCATTGCTTGGAACATGCTCCAAAGCAATCTCCTTGGCTTGCACCATTTCTCTCACAAAGTGATGGCATATCTCAATGTGCTTAGATCTTGCATGGAAGATTGGGTTAGATGCAAGGTGTTGGGCTGATATATTGTCATTGTAGATGATTGGTGCCTCCTCTGAATCCATGATCTTTAGTTCCACCAATAATCTCTTGATCCAAAGTACCTCCTTTGTAGTGGTTGTCAAAGCTTTGTACTCGGCCTCGGTTGAAGATAGAGATATAGTTTCTTGCTTTTTTGAAAGCCATGAAACCACACCTTCTCCTATGAAAGTTGAATAGGCACTTGTTGATTTCCTATCCCTCTTGTCCCCTGCAAAATCTGAATCACTAAATGCATGAAGGTTAATCACATCTCCTCTATATAGAATCCCAAAATCCAATGTACCCGAGATGTATCTTAGAATCCTCTTAGCCTTTTTCCAATGGATATTCAATGGCTTTTGCATGGATTGGCTCAACCTACATACACTAAAGCTAAGATCTGGTCTAGTTATAGTGATCCACATTAAGGAACCTATAAGTTGCCTAAACAAAGTGATGTCCATGAAGGATCTTTCATCATCTTCATTTGGCACTTTTACATCTTGCTCCATTGGTGTGTCAACACTTTTGCATACTTCCATCTTAAACTTCTTCAAAAGACTTTGAGCATAGTTTACTTGACTTATAAAGATAAAATCAGACCCTCTAAGTACTTCTATGCCTAAGATAAAGTGAAGACACCCTAGATCTACCATCTTGAACTCTAAGGATAGATCTATCTTGATTTTTTCAATACCATCAACACTATTTCCACTAATGATGATGTCATCTACATAAATGAGTAAAAGTACAATACCAACATCATCAAACTTAATGTAAAGAGTGGGATCATATTCACTTTGAACAAAAGAAAGTGAAATAAGATAGCAATGTAGTCTTGAATTCCAAGATCTCGAGGCTTGCTTCAAGCCATAGATGCTTCTTTGGAGATGGCATACTTTGTTCTCCATTCCATGCTTGATGAACCCTTGTGGCTGCTCCATATAGATATCCTCTTCCAAAAAACCATTCAAGAAAGCATTAGAGACATCCATTTGGCATAGAATCCATCCAAAATGTGATGCAAGTGCAATGATTAGTCTTATTGTGACCATCTTGGCCACGGGTGCAAAAGTTTCCTCATAGTCTATCCCTCTCTCTTGAGCATAACCTTTTGCAACTAATCTTGCTTTATGTTTGTTAACACTCCCATTTGCATTCAACTTAAGCTTGAAGACCCACTTGCATCCTATTACATTCCTTTGAGGTCTCTCAACAAGCAACCAAGTTTCATTCTCAATCAAGGCATCATACTCATCCAACATAGCTTTATACCATTCTTTGGAGTTCAATGCATCTTCAACATTAGACGGTTCTTCAAAACTAGATAAAGCATAAGAAGTGGATGAGATACCCTCAACTTGCTGTCCTTTGCCTTGATATGTGAGCCTTGATGGCTCCACTTTTGCCCTTGAAGATCTCCTTGGTGTGATAGGTGGGTTTGGTGTTTGCTCCTCCATGAGCTCCTCCTCAAAACCAAGATCTTGCTCCTCGGCTAACATGACAACATTAGTATCCACAAATGCATCCAGCTTATAAAGTTTGCCAAGTCTAGTGCCCTTAGCCACTATCTTACCCTTCTTCTTGATGAAACATTCATTTGAAGCAAAGTCAACATTGAAACCATTGTCTACCATTTGGCCAACACTTAGTAGATTCTTTGTTATTGTAGGAATGTACAAAACACCTTCTATGTTGATCTTTTTGGAAGATCCTAAGCAAAGGGGAATGCTACCAACTCCTTCAATTTTACAAGCTTCATCATTTGCTGTATAGATAGACTTTATAGGTCCATCATAAGATAAGAGAGAAGAGAAAAACTCCCTTTTACTAGTCATGTGTGAACTAGCACCCGAGTCAATCCACCAAGGATCTTCTCCTTTGAAGCTTGTTGAAGAAAATATGGACATCATGAGAGAGTCCTCATGTGAACTCTCCTCCTCCTCCTCTTTGCTCATGTTGGCTTGGCTTTGATCTTGCTTCCTCTTGAAGCATTCCGAGGCATAATGCCCCATCTTGCTACAATAGTAGCACTTCACCTTTGATTTGTCCTTCTTGACTTTGGTGGTTGATGGAGATGCCTTTGGGGGTCCTTCTTGATCCTCAAGCTTTGTAGACTTCTTGAATGTTGATCCTTTGCCTTTGGACTTGCCTTTGCCTTTGGTGAAGAGAGCTTGGTCATCTCCACCTTGGATGGAAAGCCTATCCATCCTCTCTTGCATTTGGCTCCTTCTTGATTCCTCGGCCATGAGTGTGCCTTGGAGTTCTTCAAGTATGGGTAGCTTACCCATAATTGCATATCCCTGAACCAAATTGTCAAATTCAAAGCTTAGTCCATTCAATATGAGTTGAACAAGCTCTTCATCCTTGATAGGGTCACCTATAAAGGCTAGCTCTTTGTTCAATTCCTTTACTCTTAGGACAAAAGTATGTGCACTCTCTCCTTTCTTTTGATAGCTTCTATAGATTTGATTCTTCAAAGCTAACATTCTAGTTTGGTTCTTGGATTCATAGACCTTTTGCAAAGTCTCCCAAGCATCTTGAGCTGAAGTGCAATCTCCTACCTCTCTTAAGAGTTCATTTGCAACATTCATTTTTATGCAATGTAGTGCAACATTGCACCTCTTGATGTATTTGGCTTTTTCTTGAGGATGAATAGGTTCACCCTCCTTACCATTTACAATTTCCATCAGATCTTGCATGACCATGATAGATTCCATTCTAACTTTCCATATGGAATAGTTAGTTTTGTTGAGCCTTTCATTAGTATCCAAAAGATATGCATTTATAGATGCCATCTAGTCTCCTAATCAAGGACTTGACACAAATGAAGGTTACTTCTATTGATTTGATTGAAGGTCTACCTTATCCCACTTCTTAGGGACCTGAAAAGATCAGTAATAGACTTCCTATAAAGATCTAAGAATGATCTCTAACAAAATCAAATCATAGAATACTAGAAACAATGCACTTGCTTGATTGAAGTAGACAATACTAGTAGAATTGCCCCTCTTTCTATAAAGAACATTAAAGCTTCCAAATGATCTGATCAAGAGTGAATTTCAGCAACCTAATATACTTCCAAAATCACTTGTAAAAGATCTAAATGGAACTTAATGAGGATGCAACACAATCTACTATCCAATCACAAGCAAAAAATGATCAAAATTAATGAAAAATTGATCTAATTTGGTGCATAAGTCAAGCAATGGTTGGACTGAACCTAAATCACTTTAGGAGGTGCCTACTACACCTTAGAACAGCCTTGAAGAGTCCCCAAAACTCTGATCTTCCCTCTCCTTGAATGCTAGAAAGCCTTCTCTATGAAATCACCTCCAAAACTCGCTTAGAAATCAATGCTTGGAGCAAGCAAAACTTGCTATCTTGGTAATGTGAATTGAATTCAACTTTGCCTCTGGTTTTAGACACCTAAACACCTGCAAATGAAGTCACACAACACCAATCTCCAATGTATTTGACTCACTTTGAGTTCTAGAATCAATACTAGTTGCTAAGATCCAATCTACACAAGATTTAGATCAAAAATTGTGATCAAATTGAATGCAAACCAAGGATTTAGCTCATTTCAAACCTTTAGGCTCTGATACCATGTAAAAATTACAACAAATAAGGATCCTAAAACACTTGAAATGATGAGGGAAACAATAGATTATGATTTCATAAGATTAGCACAAGTTGAACCATCAAAATCCATCAAAAATGTATGCTTGAACCTCACTAAATGGCCCAAATCCTTGAAGAAGGCTTCACACGTGTGAAAGTACGGCCTCCCACAGTCTGAGTACTGTACACCAGACCTACATTCAATCCTATAATCATTAGTAATCACAAGTACTCAAACAATTATGAACATAGAGAGCAATTGCACCATTATGAGAGAAAAAACATGAAATTGCTTGATTGATTTTGGTGAGATATCATCACCTATATATACATGATCCATCACGGTTTTGGGCAGGTATGAGTAGCCCTAAACCTATCCCTAATGCTAATTTTGGTGGATCTTTCATCCCTACCAAGTTAGGGTTGGAATCTTGGAGATCCCTCAACAATGCAAAAATTACCAAAAATAGCTCCTATTTTTTCTCCCTTGTATCTAAGCATAATTTGGACTCATTCCAAAGGTTCTAACACTTAGGTCTACTTGAGAACATCCTTATGAATGGAATCCTATGCTATTTGGCACGTGTGACAAGCCACATCATGACCATCTAACTATTTACAAGTCATATGACCAAAACTAGTCAAGCTAGAATTGTGAATTTTTAACATCATCGGGTTGGACTTACACATGCAGGGTGCCAAATCCCTCTCACTTATTAACTAGGGTTAGGGTTGCCTTGGGATCCGCAAACCCTCCAACAGTATCCCCCACCAAAATTGGTGGCGGTCTCATGACACCTGCAATATGCAGTTATTGGGGACTTTTATTGGCTTCGCGTCGAATCTTAATTAAATGATACTGCACCTTCTCGGTGTATAAAGTCAAGACGTGCAGTATTGAAATCCAAGTTGTGGCAGAAAACAACGGTGGGCTCCGACAATCCACTTGGAAGTTGTCCATGACGTGAAGCGGGATTCCCAAGAGCCTCCTATCATAGCTACGCGGAAATACAGTCGAGCAATCGACAGTTGATATTTGATTTGCTCTAAGGCCATCGGCTTATTTGGATCGAATGCCAGGGTAGGAAGGCAATCGTCCCATTTGGTTGCCACTGACGCCAACAGAGTTAGATCTTTAGCAAACATTGCCGATTGTCGCACCGTTGGATCCGGAGAGTGGACATACTCTCTTTGATATGCTTGTAAGGCACAGTGGAAGTCCACTGAAATGTTCCAGCTGTAAGGCTGATGGATGATTGGCCAATTGGGCATATGGATGGTGATTTTGTCCATAGCCAATCCCAAATCTTTCCATTTATGTCTTCGCGACATTGGCACATAATAAGGATCTACCCACAACTGGCGAGGGCCGGCGACGTAACTCCTAATTGATTTCGGAGTTTTCTCAAAAATTGTGATTCTCCATGCCGGCTGCTCTCTCAATGCAAGTATTTTGTCCAATTCTTTGCCGGCCTCGATCTCGGAGGTCTTAAATTTCAGAACTCATCCACCACTCGAGGACTCATGCGGATGTTGCTTTAAGAAGGTCTGGATCTGGTCCTCGACGCTGATGGGCCTTCTGAATAGATGTCTTGTCCTTGATGAGGATGGACCTGCTTGTACTGCCGGTATGGTTGGCAGTTGATCTGCTAGATCTGGAGCTCCCCCCTGGTCCATGCTCGAATCAATCCTTGTATCCAATTGTATAGCTTCTTGGCGTGAAGGGGAGAATTGCGGCATGACCGGAACCGGGATTTGTGGTCCGACTTCCAACACTTGAGCAGCTGCTTTTTCATAGATAGTGATGGTCTCTGTTGCCTTTGCCAACTCGGTTGAAGTTGCTCCTTTGAACCTATCAAACCGGCCTTGGAATCCCTGAAGGGCCACTTTGTATGTTTCACTTTCTTGAATAAATATGCAATCTCCGGTGTAACCAAATGATCGGATATTTGCGTTTGCAGATAGGCATCACGCTCAAGGGTGGTCGCATCCAATTCACCTTGAAGCCGTGTGCAATCTTGTTCGGCCATCTGCAATTGCCCCTTCAACAGCTGCACCTGTTGCTTGGCATCTTGCACTGCCTTATCTACTTGATCCTGTGCGATTTTCAGGGCGTTTTGCAGGGAGCTGATGTAGATTTCCAAGCGATCAGCTTGTTGCTGGGCCAATTTCTTTTCGCTTTTAGTCTTATCTTCATGCTGTTTGGCTATCTTTAACTCTCGATCCAGCTGGAAAATTTTCTGGCTGATTAGAGTGTTTTCGGATCCTAGATCAGAGATCCTCTGCTCCATTTCCTTCTTCTTATCTAGCATAGACTGGATCACTTTTCCAAGGCTTGAAACTAATCCTAGAGCATCACCAGAATTGACGGTCGTGGAGGTGGCAGCAGCAGGAAAACGTGATGGTACTGTCCTTGGTAGGTGTGTAATAGGTGCCAAGGTCTCTTCTTCTTCAAAAGTATCCTCTTCTTCAAACCCTTTAGGCACCGTGGCGTCGAACTGCTTTGGTGACTTTACAGCTGTGTCGACCCGAAGTGTGGCTGGGCTACCTTGTGTGTGTGGTTGTTGACTGGCATCTTCGACACCAACAGTAGATTCATGGATATGCCTGAATCCTCTTCCAAGAGATTGGGGTTCAAAGGGCGTTGGGCTTTGGAGCATTTCAAAGATTTCGGTGGCCCCAAGGGGGTCGGAATCATCGAACATATTCATGAAGAACTGTGTGTTGAATGAGGTTGCTTCGGTGTGCGGGGGTGAGGCGGCCTGGACAGCTGTGATGAGAATGGTAGGCCCAATGGTCACAGACTGTCCTTGTATGAGAGTAGAGGCGAGGAAAGCATCAAAGGTGAGGGGAATGGGAAGTTCAGTGCGAACAACAGCAGGGGGTGGAAGCACAGCTGACGCGGTATGCCTAGTGCGACGTCGTGATGCGGAAGGTGAGTCAAGAATTATGATCTCGTTGCGTGGACGACGACGACTATGAGAACTTGAGGCCTGATGAGATGACTCGGCTGGTGCTTCTTCGTAAACCGAAAGCACAGAATTCAGGTGGAAGCCATGGATTTTGTTTTCTAGATGAGAAGTGGCTAAGAGGGACAATAGAGAGCCAGTGGCAAACTGTTGCTTAGTATTGGCCTTAATAGCTCGCTTGAGCTCACTAGAAACAGTCTTGAACCAGTTATATGGTCAAAGAGGGGCTTTGGAAAACTTGGTGTGAGACTCCACTATCCTGTGAAGGATTTGAGATGTGATGCGGTCTTTTCTGAGGTTGCCAACCATCAGGGAATGATTCAACAGCTGGACAGCTGCATGGATGGAAGGCTTAGTGATGGCTTCCAGAAGGTAGCCATCATTGGTCCAGTGCAGATCGTTGGTAAGGTCAATGTATGGCTTGATGGCCTGTTTGGCGTGCTTGTGATTGGGTGAGGCTTGTGTACCAGATGAGATTTCTATAGCTGCAAGTGCGGCCTCAGTGACGCGCACTTTGTGTGTGGCTCCCTGGAAGGTGATATAAAACTTGGATTTCTCTTCCTTCCACGTACTGAAGGCAAGAGTGATGAAATCCATATTGACACAACCCGAAAAGGCTCTCTCATGAATACCCATTGCAGTGAGTAGAGGCTCCGCAAGGGTCATCTACTGAGTGACCATGCTTGTGCTAGGAAGAATCATGATGTCCATTGTAGATGGGACATCACGATGGATAGTATAGCGCGGAGACTGAGAAGTATCAGTAGAAGACATGATGATCAGAAAGGAATTATAAACACGTGAAAGTGTATCAGAAGGCAATGCAAAAAATTTGGAAGGCTTTGTTTGCAAGAAAAATTTGCAAGAGCTTCGCTAGCACAAGTGAGGAATGAATCGAATTCAGCCAACTTATAGGTGAATTTGGTGGGTCCATTACACTGAATAGTAGTTTGGCTGATCAATTCTGAATAAAAATTTGCAGGCATGTATAGTACTTTAAAAATAGGCTATAAAAATCTCAACGAAGGTTTCTAGAGATCTGAACCTATCAGGCGAACGTTTTTCAAGGCTGGCAAAGGATGAACCTTCGCCAAGGTACTGTCATAAATGTATTTTTTCACAATTTGAACCTATGGACAACCTATTTTTGACATTTTAAGATCATCTAGCAGGTCGGCGAAGGTTCATAATGAGGTTATGATGCTCGGCGAAGGTTTCCAAAATGGCATATCACTGAACATTCGCCTGACTCAAAAATTGAATTTTCTCTTGTCAGAAACCTTCGCCCCCCTTAATTTAGATAAATCAAGGGTGGATGTACAGTCTGAGAGCTCAGCGAAGGTTTCTGATACTGTATTGGCCAAATCCGCCCAAAATAGTGTTTTCCTAAGGCATTTTCCATAAAAAATTTTGCGTTGTCTTTTTCTATGCTGATGACTTCCTGACTTTTGCTCATCAGTCTTTCCTTATTTTTTCCTTTATTTTTTTTTGTAACTGTCTTTTTTCAAAAAAGTCAACAAATTAAATACTGAAAACAAAAAATTGAAAAACAAATAAATTAAAAAACCCATTGAGATTAGGCTTGCTGAACTAGCGGAGCAGGCTGCCAAAACTTGCGTAATCGACTGCCATTTACCGGAGTATCAAATCGTTTTCCATCCAAGTGCTCAAGAATTACTACGCCATAGTTCATGATTTCCTTCACTTTATACGGGCCTTCACCAGTAAACTTCAACTTACCCTTGATCAGCTTGGTTGTGTACATGAATGCAAGATCTCCTGCTTTCAGATCTTTTTTGTGCAATCGACGATCGTGCCATGCCTTGCGGCAGACTTTCTCTGCTGCTAAAGCATGACCTACCATCAATCGGGTTTCACATAATTTGTGCAACGCTTCATGATGGAGTTGTAAAGACATATCATCATTGAATCGTTCGGTTGCTGCTATGCGTAAATATGGGATTAAAAATTCAATTGACATAACAACATCTTGACCATAAGCTAGTTGAAAAGGTGTTTGATTTGTACTATTTTTGTAAGCGGTTCTGAATGCCCATAATGTTGCATACAGTTTATGTTCCCAATCAGACCGACTCACTTCAACTGTCTTTGTCATAATGGTGCATAGAATCTTATTAGAAGATTCAGCTTGGCCATTCCCTCTGGGATAATAGGGAGTACTAAATCTGTGTATAACAAAAAAATCTTCCAGTAAACGCTTTATGGTGTGATTAACAAAGTGTGCACCTCGATCATTGGCAATTTCGATCGGACATCCAAATCTCATTATAATATTTTCATATAGAAACTTGGCCGTAGATTTCGCATCAGCCACTTTGACAACTTTGGCTTCAACCCACTTGGTCATATAATCAGTTGCGATGATAATGTATCGAGCCTGAGATCCTTGCGCAGCAGGAGGAATAGGACCAACATAATCCAGTCCCCATTTTTCAAACAGTGCTTGTGATAAAACCGGATGTAAGGGTTCATATTTCTGTCGAGTAGGCCGTCGTGCTCGCTAGCAGACATCACATGTCTGAATAAAATTTTCTGTGTCCTTATGAAGCGTAGGCCACCAACAACCGGATTGCAAAAGTTTGCGAACAATAATATCTGTAAAGAAATGTCCTCCACCCATGCCATCATGTGAAAACATGATTAAATCTGGTACTTCATGCGGTAAAACACATCTTCATAAAATATTATCTGCTCCACGACGATACAATTGTCCTGCAATTAATTGATAAGGTTGAGTCTTATGGATCAATTGTCTTTTCTGTACTTTTGTCAAAGAGTCATTCGGTTGTCCTAGCATCAGATACTCAACAATATCTACCGCCCACTCCGGTACTGCTTCAACATAGAACAACGCAGCATATGGCAGTTCATCATCCACTTCAGTATAAACTGGTGCGGATTCAATTCGCAAAACGTGATCGGCTAGATAATGTTGCTTTCCCTTTCGAATCACAATTCGAGAGTCAAATTTAGTCAATAATAATAACCATCTTGCAATATGTCCAGTATTATATGTCTTGTTTACCAAGTAAAGTAACGGTTGATGATCCGTATAAAATGCAAAGTGCGTTTCCATGAGGTAGTGACGAAATTTCCGAACAGAAAAAATTATGGCTAGCGCTTCACGTTCTATTGTTGAATAATTCTTCTCTGGATCTGTAAGCTGTCTACTTGCAAATCGTATAGGATAATCCTTCTTATAGTCACCTGGCTGCATCAAAACCGATCCAATGGCATATTTTGAGACATCCGTATGAATATGAAACTCTAATGTCTAATCTGGAAAACGCAATATTGGTGCTAAAGTTAATGCTTTTTTTAACTTTTCAAAGGCTTCTAACGCCTCTACTGTCCAAATAGGAACAATACTTAATTTGTACATAGGTCGTGCTAAATCCGCAAAGAAGATTATAAAAATTCGATAGTAGTTCGCATGACCCATAAACACATAAACTCCTCGAATTGTTGCTGGCGGTGGCAATTCCACAATAACTTTGATCTTAGAATAATCGGTGGCAATACCATGTCTTGATATCACATGTCCAAGCACAACTCCGTGCGAAACCCATAGCTGGCATTTTTCTGAATTTAGAGAAATCTGATATTTGCGACATCTTTCAAATACTTTTTCCAATTGATCAAGGTGGTCTGTATCTGTACTATGAACTCCCAAGTCGTCCAAGTAAATTTCAAGGAATTTCTGTAGATAATCTTTAAAGGCAAATTGCATTACTTTTTGGAATGAACTTGGTGCAATACAGAGTCCAAATGACATTACTTTGTAAGCATAGGTGTCCCATTCTGTTGCAAAAACAGTTTTGTGGCGATCGGCAGGTGCAATCTTAACCTGGTTGTAACCACTAAATCCATCTAGGAAACTATAAGCTTCCGCTCCAGCAAGACGATCCAAAATGCTTTCAGTAAAAGGTAACGGATAGTGATCCTTCCGTGTCACTTTTCAATGCTTTGAGATTCACACACATTCGCAATTTCTCATTTTTATTAGGAACAATGACAATTGGTGAAATCCATTCTGTATGCTCGATCTTATAAATGAAATCGGCGTCAAGCAATCTCTGAAGTTCTTTCTTTATCAGATATGCCACATTAGGATTACAGCGATAGAACTTTGTAACCTTTAGAACTGCATCAGGTACTAAAGGTATGGTATGTTCAATCACTGATGTCGGAATACCCTTCAAATCTTGATAAGTCCATGCAAAGCAATCTTGATACTTAGTAAGTAACAAACGGAGTGCTTGATACTGTTCAGGAGTAAGTTGTGATCCCACTTGTACAATCTTTTCCGGTTCTCCTGGTTCAACAAGATTCATTGACTGCGTCCTAGCTGGGCCATCGTAAACATCTTTAGATTCCGGCATGTGTTCTTCAGGTTCACGATGTGCTTTAGATAACATGATAACCACATCATCCAGTTTATAACGTTTAAAATGCTCTGGCATATCATGCTGGACTACATTTGCTTGTTTTTTTTCGAAAGGACTTGTCTTGGATCTTCGTTTAGCCTTCTTAGCAGGAATTGATCGTGGAAATAATGACTTTCGGGATGATAAATCTTTCTTCACAGGTGAAGACTTCCTAGACGATGATGTCTTGCTGGAAATCTAACTTGAAGAATCATTCTTGACTTTTCAGAGGTGGCACTTTCTTTGAATCGATCTTTTGAGGGTGATTTTTCCATTTCAGGACCGTATTATAATGTTGCTTAGCTTGTTTCTTCGTCATCGAACCTGTAATCTTGTCTCCCTTCCATATAACTGCTTTGGGCGATTTGATTGTTGGTTCATCAGGAACATTATGCACTCCAAATCTGGTCGGATCCATATGATGTAGAATCTGTTCATCCGTAAGTTCTGCATTGCCATCATAAGTTAAGGCATGGCTGACTGGTATGAGATCATCCTCAATTGGATCTGGTATAAGTTCCGTTGATATCCAGGCTACATTTAGCACATTTAGTGGAAACGTAATTGGCGTATCCAATGTTCGATCTAATAAGAAAATCTCGCTCAACTCTAATTGAATACCTTGTTGACACATATATCCTGCTGTACAATCAATTGTTGCAAGAGCTTCATTCCAATTGACAGTATTTGTTTGAGAATCGTAGTGAACTCCCAAATTTTTCTCCGGTCGATCACAAGTGTGATCCATTGTTGATGAATCGTCATCCGCTTTTTGAACCACTGGTTTGATAGTCCAAGTCGTAGGATCAACTTAAACTGCATGTTCACGATTTTCAAAAGTGATTTTTTCGATACCCCAGTTATGAATTACTTGCGCAACTCGTAACCATGGACGTCCTAAGAGAACTCGGTAGACATTTGGTGCTTGTGGTAAGTCCATCACGACAAAAGTAATGACGAACTGTACTCCTGCAATCCTGACAGGTATATCTTCTACCATTCCTCGTGGACGAACTGTCGTTTGATCAACTAGCTTAATAGCAAAAGTAGTAGGCTTAATCTTTGTAAGGCCCCATTTTGTATATAGCTTTGTAGAAATCAGGTTAACTCCTGAACCGCCATCTATCACGGCTGCTTCTTTAGAAAATTGTCTATGTTGTATCAACAGAGTGATATTCTTTTGTTTACTTTCCCAAGCGGCTCCAACATGGAGTACATCGTTAGATTCTTCAAATCCAGCACAAAAAAGCAGCTCTTGATGGACTTCTAGTTCTTCTTGAACTAGCTTTTGCGCTAAGACTTCTTTTGCTTTTGGCACCAATTTTAGGAACTCTCCCAATGAAATATTGATCTTGCTAGACCAAATGTTCATGAGTAATTCTGTATGCGGTGCTTCTGGTTCAGTCATCTTGAAGGGTTCGTCGTGATGATGTAATTGATCATTCATATCCGTACGTAAATTTCTTGGAGGCTGCAATGGTGAAGACCAAACTTCAGCTGTTACTTTAGCAACTTCAAGTTCCTCTTCTTCTTGCAGATGTTTAATACATTGTCTCGTATCCTGATATCTTCGTCTTTCTACATTAAGATTTGGATAGCCTCCGATGCTGTTGGTGTATCGTTCAATGGTATAGAATCAACAGGTACTGGATCCACTACTGGTTCTTTTTGCTTTTGTGCTCTGGTGACCACCATCAAGGGTGCACTTGGTTTATTTTGAGCTACTGATCCTTGCTTGATTGTTATCAAATTTACAGGTGCTACAGCTGGTGTGGCTTCGGTCTTGCTGGACAGTCTTTATAGCAATCCCCATATCCATAATCACGACATAATGGTACAAATTTTCCTTTATTTGGGCATTCTGCAACTCTGTGATTTTCTCCACATGCAAAGCATCCAAGTGGTGCTCTGGCCCAATTTCTCGACGCTTGTTGTTGAGCGGCAGCATAAATGGCATACTGTTATGAAGATTCACCTTCCTGATCATTACCATAGCTCCATTGCTCAGCACTTCCGTAAGATTCTGGTTCCATCAAATTGGCAGGAGGAGCAGAGTGTTTTTGTGGGGCAGGCAAAGCTAGACGTTCCGGGTATTCAAGAGTAGATTGTCGCAGTCTTGTTGCTGGATTTCTTCCATACTGTGGTTCTCGGTATCCCATCTGGGCATACCGTTGCTGAATTAACCGAGGGTTGAAGTTGCAAACAGCAGTCTCATGGTCAGGTGAATTACACAAATGGCAAACACTGATTTCCATTCGTTTTTTCAATTGAGAACACTCGTTCACTGTGTGATTTCCTGTAGAAATAAAACACCAGACATTTTCCCTGGTAAGAAAAGTCTTTGCAAACTTCTCAGGTTCCTTGTTCGCTTCTTCGTGAAAATTTTTCAATGCTTTGATCTTCTCATCAAATTGCAACTGCAACTTTTCATCTGTTTCTGCAAGGTCTTTCCAAGTTTCTCGAACTCATTGAGCATCATTTTTGCAGTAGCATTGGCTTTCGTTGATGCAATAGTGGTGGATGTCGTAGTAGTCTGCCCTGTTGTATAAGGCAACATACTGACATTCGGCTCATCATCTGAATCTTCATCCTCCTCCCAAATTGCATCGTCCATAGCATTTTGCAAAAGTGCGTACTCATTATGGCGTTTCAGCTCACGTCTGATCCGTTTAGGTAGACCTGAAAAAATCATGGCATTTTCATTAATCATCTCAGGTTCACATTCAAATCTAAGACGTTTCACCCTTTCGATGTAATCTCAAACCATTTTTCGCTTTCCCATTTTGATTTTACTTAAAAATAGAAAAGGGTCTTCCATAAACTTCCGCGGTTTGAACCGTGTAATAAGGGCTCGTTTAACAACCTCCCAATCTGTATGCTCAGTTTCATCTTGGTTATAATACCAATCTTGTGCTGCGTCTATTAAGGCCATAGGAAACAGCTTAAGTTTATCTTGAGGATAAATCTCATCATAGACCTCACAAGATTCAGCATAGATCTGAAGAAATCTAACTGGATCTGTTAATCCATTATATTTGGGTAGATCCAATTGGGGTGCTCTTCTAACAATATTTGGATTGACCTCCTGTGAAGCACCTCCAGGAGCAGCTCCAGGGGTAGCCATCTTCACAAATTTAGATCGAATCGATAATGAGATTGGATATAGATTTTTCCAAAAAAACTATCTTAGATTAGATCTGCTTGCTCTATTCCACTTTTCAAGAATATGATTCTATATGATGAAAAGCTTTCTGAAATTCGATCAATCGATACTTCTCAAAAAATGATAAATTTCTCAGAATGTTGGCTCGACGAAGGTTCAACAGTGCTATTTTGGAAAAAAAAAAAAAAACTCTCTGAACACTTTTCTGGCAATTTCTTGGAAAATAACCTTCCCCGACTTCTCAGATGAAAGATCTGACACAAATAAAATGAAAATTGGACGAAGGTTTTTGACACAAGAAAATACAGTTTCTGTAATCTGGCGAGGGTAAAAATCAAGATTTTTTGTGATCTGATCAAGAAGAATCTTCGTCGAACTCAAAAATAGTATTTTATTATAAATAGAATGTTCTGGAAACTCGACGAAGGTTCTGGCGAAGGATCAAGAGTAATACTAGTAATTTTACAAAAAAGTGACTTTTTTGACAAAAATATAACAACTGATCCTCTGAAACACTTTCTATTTTAGGCATTATTCTTCGTCGACCTAGTAGTAGATAGATCTGAATCACATCTAAGCACAGTGAATCGGACGAAGGTTCTTTTTCTGTATTTTTTAGGGTTTTGATAGTTTTTTGTATTGTTTGGTGGTTTTTCTGATGTTTCTAGAACTCTGCTGGGAATTAATCTCTGCCCTTCAAACTGAAAATTCCGTAAACAAAACCGAAGGTGTCTGCAGCTCAGCGAAGGTTTCCAGAAAGAGGATAAAAAATTCTGAGCTCTGATGACGCTTTTTGTCTCTTTTTGACCATATTTGACAGATTTGACCGATTTTTGTTATTTTCTCTGATATCTCAGATCGAAATGTATCTTAAGATTGGTGATCCGAATAGCTTTCCTTGTTTAATAATCAGAATAGATTTTAAACAAGAAAATCCACTCAAATCAAGCAGAATCAATCCCAAACTAACCCTAAAATACAGATTTAACACTATTCATGCCACGACAAGATGTCTAATGCAAGCTAACCATCAACCAAACATGCTGCAAACTGAAAAATTGGCGTAGCTCCCCAGCAACGGCGCCAAAATTTTAGTGGATTGCTTTCCTTGCCTAACCTGAATCCAAGATCTATTCAATCTAGCATCAAAGGGACGGAGTTAGTTGTCACGCGGAGGTTCGTTCTCATGAGAGCGATAGTATAGTTCAAATTTCAACATGAATGGAGGATATAACACTAACATCCATTAACACTAGGCATTAACACTACATCCATTAACCCTACTTCCATTAACCCTAAATCCACAACAATGATAGAAACTTACTCTTCTCTCTCTCCCTTTCTCTCTCACAAAAATCATAAGAAATAGCAATCCCAATAATGATCAGATCCAACAATTAGCAAAATCCAAAGAAAGCATGAGAAATGGAGGAAAAGAAAGGAAGAGCAAGGACATTCATCAATCCATTTCTAAAGAGAACCAATCTGCTTTATTGAAATGAGGAAATGAACATCAGGAGCAACTCGAGTTGGTCTCTTTTTATAGTAGAGAGGAGGACCTTGGCCTCTGAATCCTATTGGTCCAGTCTTGCCTCTCTTTTTATTCAAATTTAAAAAAGTGTGGGAAGCATCAAAATTGGAGGGAAACCCAACTTTATTCACTAGCTTGACATTTAGGCCCTGCGACATTAAAAGTCCCGCAAAAAGGCCTAAAGTCTTTTATTAACTTTTAACTAATCAATCAAATAACTATGTGATCATCGGGTTGGACTACACACGCAGGGTGCCAAATCCCTCTCACTTATTAACTAGGGTTAGGGTTGCCTTGGGATCCGCAAACCCACCAACACTAGGTTAGCCAATCAGAAGAAGCATGTAGTTCCACCTCCCGTAAAAGTGTTTAAGGGAGAGAAGAAAGATAGGAACTTACAAGTGGTAAATTTTTGGCTAAATGTTTGGAACAAATACTTTGCCATGAACCAATTCCTTGAATGTGAAAAGTTATCCACTGTTACTATGTTCCTTGAGGGAGGAGCCTTAGTAAGGTGGGATGACCTAGTTGCAAAAGGCAATCAACCTTGTACATGGGCAGATTTTTGCATAGTTTTTAGGAAATACTTCCTACCACTTTTAGATGACTATGAACACTTTCAAAAGTTGATTCATTTATCAATGAATAAAGGTTTGGAACAATTTATTCCAGATTTTCATGAGTACCTGAATCCACTCTATGGTGACATTCCACCTAAGGTACAAATGTTAATGTTTATTGATGGGTTACCAAAAGATTATCAAGTGGATGTTCGTAGGAACCATCCAAAAACCCTAGAAGATGCTATTAGGGCTGCAAAATACTTTGATGACACACCTAAGCCACCTAGGGGTCAACAACCTAATGGGCAGAAAAAAGGTTTTCAATTTAAGAGGAAGGTTAGGGAAGTTGTCAGTGAAACACATCCCAATTCTAACAATCCTAAGAAAACTAGGAAAAACTTTAAAAACTATCAAGGTGGCAATGATAAAGCTGAAGCTCGTAAGAAGAACCTGTGCTTCAAGTGCAATGGCGAGGGTCACCTTGCACGAGATTGTGTTAAATAACCAACTTCTACCTCAGGTAATCTATCTCGAAGTAACGAGATGAATGTATTTTTTTTTAGTTCTTTAGTCTTTGGACCTAATGACCTTAAGTGCATTAAAAGTAAAGAAATCAAACAAGGTAACCGTTAAGAATAGATATCCACTACCTCGGATGGATGACCTATTAGATTACCTTGGTGGTGCTGGGTACTTTACCAAGATAAATCTAAGGTCGAGATTCCATCAGATACGCATTAGGACAGAAGATATACCAAAAACGGGTTTTCGAACTCGCTTTGGACACTACAAATTTTTGGTGTTGCCTTTTGGTCTAACCAATGCACCGACAACTTTCCAATAGATGATCAACGATTTGTTCAGGCCATTTTGGGGAAGATTCGTAGTGGTATTGATATCCTAGTATTGAGTAAGACTTTGGCGGAACATAAAGAGCTTCTTAGGATTGTCTGGGACATCTTAAGAAGGGAAAAGCTCTTTGCCAAAGAGTCTATGTATGACCTTTTTTTGCGAAGGAATTGTCCTACTGGGCATAAGATTTCCAAACAGGAAGTGGAGATTGAGGCCGATCGTATCCAGAGTGTTATTGATTGGCCTATTCTCACCACAGTTCGGAAAATCAAGTCTTTCTTGGGGTTTGTAGGAATTTTCCATCGACATATTCCCAATTTGCTCGATTAGCATTTCCCCTTACCCAGGCCTTGAAAGGCTATAAGAAGCTAAGCCGAAGGGCTAAGAGTCCACTAGTGGTGTGGACGGAGGATATGAATAATTGTTTTGAGTTGCTTAAGAAAAGTGTCACTTTGACACCGATACTAATCATTGGCGATCCTAATAAGTCTTTTGTGGTTAGGACCGATGCCATTGATTATGCTATTGGAGCTGTTTTGATGTAGGATGGACATCCTATGGCTTATGAAAGCAAGAAACGCAATCCTGCTCAATCTAGGTATTGTACCTATGAGAAGGAACTGTTTGCAATTGTTCATTCCTTGAAAATTTGACGACATTATTTGTATGGAGCCAGATTTGAAGTTTTGACGGATCATCAGACTCTTCGATATTTTTGTGATGCTACATATTTAAAGGGGAGGCAAGCTAGATGGGCTGAGCTGATGTAAATCTTTAACTTTTCTATACATTATTTTAAAGGAAGTCAAAGTACTCTAGCGAATGTTTTGAGTCGGTTACCGGTTATTAATCACTTGTGCTTTACTGTTATAGAACCGAGGTTGTTTCAGTCTCCTCAAGGACTATATGAGTTCGATCCCTTTTTTGGAAAGTATTGGCAACAAGTACTTTCGGGGGTTGATTCAGGTTTGCAAGATTCCTCGAATCAGGGAGAGACTTTGTTGTGATTTTACATGGTCATTCAAGTCATTATTTTAGTCTCTTTAGAAATAGAGAACTCAACATTTTACTAGTCTTCATTCTACAAAATAGTTTTGACATTTGTAAAGAGATTTGTCAAAGCATCAAGAAGAGAGTTAACCTCTTATGTGCAAGTTCGGATGTGTCCATTAAGCATTTTCAAAGAGCCTATTTGCATTGATGTGGATTTGTTATCGTTCTATCAAGCTTCTACCTTAGTTTGATGAACAATCATGATAGTGTCTATTGAGTACTCTAGGAGTGTTTATATGTATTCATTCTACTATCACATTATTCTTAGTCTTTGTTCCCTACATTAATTCATCTCTTTCTTCCATGTGTTAATCACACACAATATAAATACCTCCATTTCATTTGCCTTCATTAGCAAATTCTACATAGACATATGATTATGTAGAGGTGGTCATGATTCTATTCAAAGCTACCATACTGTTTTCAAAAATGGTCCTACATATGGCCTCATTATTGTTGCAATCTTCTTCTTGCACATACACCTGCGTTTTTTTGTTATGGTGCTCTTCTCCTTTTACACGATAACCTTGGTCTACATGAATAACTGGACTTTGATTTATGAACCATTTATTACCACTATAACATTCTGTCTATACAACTAGCTTGAAAATTATGTGTGCATGTAGAACAATGTACTTCTACAACTACATGGCATTCTTGGTCTATAGAATCAGCTTGTAATCTGCTTATGTGCACTCGATGATCATTCACGTGGCATCTTTCCTTTATACAATTGACCAATTATCTTTCTTTAGTGGAAACTCATAATTTTCCTTTGGCAAAGTTGCTCTAGCATTTGTTAACTTTGGTTATTATCATGATTCAGTCATTTGGCACCCTTGGTCAATATGAATAGCATTCCTCAATTCCATTATGGAACTACTTAATAGCAAGGGTCTACCTCTACCTTTTCATGGAATAATGGGCTACAAAGTTTGCTTTGGGTTAATATATGCAAGGGTCCACTCCAATGAATCTCGTCGACAATCTTGCGTGATACTGCTCAGGAATGGCAAGTTCACTATGGATGATAGGTAGTAGTTTTGGTCCATCCGTATAATTTGACAAATTGTTCGTGCCCAAGTATGCAACTTAAACTTTTTTGAATTGTAGCTTGCCAAAGTTTTACGGTACCTTTCAAATCGCCTTTTTGAACCATGTTTGAATCAGTTTTGAATCAGGAAAGAATCGGCTTCTTCAGGTCCGAACTGTCGAATCAGTTTTGGGGTTTTTTTCCCCCCTCTCCCGTAATTTCTACCCTTCGATTATGTCAAAACCCAAGTGCTTTAATCGATGCTGAAAATCAAATCCTGACACGGAACTTCCAACTTCCAACTGCAGAGTCTTGTTACCTATCAGTATCTGTCACCTGTGGTTTAGGGTTTTTGATCCATCTGTTGCCTGCAGTTTTAGCAATAATCTACCTGATATCATCAGTGACATTCGCTAGTAGCTACCGACTTCCATACATGACTAGAAAGATTGAACATTGTTGCTCGTCACTCAAAACATTTATGTCACACCATACATAATACAATGTACGATGTACATGGCTAGTTAGTAGTAAATTAGCAAACCTACAAAAACTCTCAAAAAACCCTGAAGGCTTGAGTGCTCGCTCGCTCGCTCTCTCTCTCTCTCTCTCTCTCTCTCTCTCTCTCTCATAATGTGCACGCCCAACTCCCACGACAGTCCTCTGAAAAATGCCAAAAGAACGGCTTTTTTTCAGTTTGACCCAGGCTGATTCGACCAGGCAGTTCCACCTGCGGTTCTTTGAACCGCGGTTCAACACAACCATGTAGCTTGCTTATTTTAAACATCTTCCTAGCTACTTACTCAACACAATTAACTTGAATGAAGTGACTTAGCTCTAGCTCACTCAATACGTCCCTTCACAAGTGGTTCAGCTTCAATACTGGTACCACAATTTAATCTAATACATTAGGTGATGTAATTCTTTAGGTCACCAGGTACATCTTGAGGTATTTTACTTATAACACACTCCTTCACTCTCCTGACGTGGTATTGCCTTGTACATACAGATCACAAGATACATCCACTTTTGCGTAAAAAGCATAGTATTCATGCAACACCTTCAACCAGAGAGTGAAGCTCTCAAAAACCAGCAAAGTTATGTGCTTACATACTGGATTTTCAGGTAGTGAAATGAACAGTTTATTGTAGTTATGCTACATCTCACAGTACATTGCTCTTAGCATACTGTAATGTCATCTTCATGTTAAGATTCGATCAAAAATCAAAGCACAGTAGATCGAGACTTGTGAATTAAGGAAAACAAACTTCTAATTGACTTTTGAGATAGTTTACCGATTCATACAATCAAACAATACAAAATCGTCTACTTCCTAAACAAAAGAGCAGCCTCATGTCAGGGAGCTCATTATTGCTCGGGTATGCAAATAAATAACAACTGCAACTGAAAATTCAATATAGTGGAAAGATATCATTATCTGGCTTAAAAATCTCCCATAACACAGGAAGAGTTAACATGCTGCTCCTTATCATGATGTCATGATTCTATGAGCACTTGATTAAGAAGATCATTCGAAGCTGCCTTTCCTGCTTCCTCCATGTCTGCAATAATAGCAATTGCAGCATCCTTTTCACCCGCTGACATGCACAAGGTCACCGCTTCACTGTATAGATTGCTGTAGAAAAAAAGAAAACGCTGCTTTCAATGCCAAGATTCACTGAAACTCAGCTTGGTGCCAAGATGAGCGCTCTTAGGGAAAACAAAGTTATTGCTAAAACCCCTCAATTACAGATCAGAAAGTCCGTTCAGAGGAAATGTTTTGCTCTAAACCCATTACACTTTAAATCAAACAGTAAAGCAACATTGGGAAGTTCAACTCGTCTCACTTCAACAATTCGATTTAGAATGCACTTACAGATTCAAAGTGAAACTTTTCTCCTTTTTCTCAAAAATACCTTCCAAAGACATGCTCGAGCTTGTGAGACTTGTATAATACTTAAAGATTCAAAGTGAAACTTCCTACTTTTTCTCAAAAATACCTTCCAAAGACATGCCCAAGCTTGTGAGACTCCTGTATAATGTTCACCATTGCATCTGGCAAGGGAATCCTCATTGAAGCTCGGACCAGCATTGCACAATCCCCAATTGTTGGAGTTCCTCCAAGACAAACAACCTTTTAAAAAAACAAGCATTTTGTTCAGTTGAATAAGTACAAGGTTTGGTTCAAAAGTGGTGGGGCAGTTCAAACCAAACAACACTGAGTGCATCACAAAGATCAAGTAGATGTAGGGCATGCAATTTATAGACATCCAATGATCTGTACAAATATTTTGTGAGAGAGAGAGAGAGAGAGAGAGAGAGAGAGAGAGAGAGAGAGAGAGAGAGAGAGAGAGAGAGCACCCGAAAGTTGCAAATTATAATTGCATATGAGAAAAAGGCATGGAAAATAGTTAATAGAGAATGTGGTCCATAAGAATTGAAAATTCTAGGAGGAATACTCAGACTTGGCAGATGGAACTGCTCCTAGGAACGGTTCCATTCCGTTCTGTGGAACTATGCACAGGAGATACAAAAGAGGCTGCACAAGAAAGAAAAACTGGAACCTTTCATGTCTAAAGCAAGCTGTTAAAAGTGAACTGAAAAATTACAGAGAAGCTGATTGAAAGGGACTTCACCTGTTTTTTCTTGGAGTAAACATATACTCTGGAGTTGAGGTAGAGCTCTTGAGCTACTGATTGAAGACCTTAAGCTAAAAAACTAAACATATGAGAAATCCTTGTGAGGCAGCTGTCACTGACCTTCTTGAAAATAAGCATCCCTAGCTCAACTTCTCTTTCCTGAGACCATTGCTCAGGCTCTTGAGTTCGAATATCCTTTTCCCATGTCCAGTTCCAAGCTTCATCAAGAGTTTTGAGTCCTAGAACATGGTATTTCCTCTCCCTCAAATATGCAAACTTTTCCTCCAAAGTTAAGGCTTTCCACTCGTCTTCCATGCCAGGAAGCTCGTACATAGCCTGGAACTGAAGCAACAAGCTTATCTTACTCTAAAGTCATTCATCTACAAATGAAGTCAAGCCTAGAAGAACAATGAATTGATAGTAGCAGAGACGTAAAATGAACCTCCTTGACCATGTTTTAATGGCAAATATACATTGTTATATAACCAAAAACTTATTTGATAACCTGGCCTCTCATAAGCCTACAATACAACACAAAAACGTTGAACTCAGTTCTATGAAATCCTGTTTGGGAGCAATGGTGTTTGAACTTTGGTAGCTCATAAAAATTCGTGATTCTTCAGAGTAAGGGTTGACAAATTTCACATAAAAAAAATGATCTAATGTTCTGAAAATGAGCTGTTCTCTCTATATTCATTATTTGTAATCAGTTGATAGGAAATTGTAGAAAACACAAAAGTGGAAGTCTGACATTAGCTAGATTGCTGAATTGTTTGTTGACAGGCAGTACAGAAAAAAGCTCCATACGCTCTTTTGGTATGTCGTTTTTAAATGAATTCAATGTATCATCCTTTACCATTCTACTATAAAAGAAGAGACTGAAGTTGGAAAATGCGGACATTTAAATCTCAACAACAAAAATATCTCTATCCTACTTTATTTAAACGATACCTCTTCATCTGGCTCCTCTATCTCTTCTTTACTTTCAGGCTGGATTGAAGGCTCAACAACTTCATCATCTCCAACTTCATCCAACACCTCATTACTGCCATCCTTGACTTCAGCTTCTTCATCTTCATCCTCGTCATCATATGCTACGAATTCACGACCAAAAGATATTTTTCCCATGTCATCTTTGACAAAAATCTTGTCTATGTCAGAGATGTCATCTTCCAGCAAACGCTTTTGCCAGTATTCTGCACTGTCGTTCTTCAAGGTTAACCTTGAAGCAAGAGAAACGGCACGCTCATCCACCTAAAAAAAATACGAATCCAAGAAATCAATGTTTTTAAAAAACTAAAATAGATTATTTATGTTAATGCAAATCCATCTAATATTAATAATTGTGAACACCAGCATATTATCATGCACAGAGATGTCTATACAGACAATAGGGTCCACACTGTAAGCATTATTTGGCGATTATTAGAGTCATCTGTGGGTCATATGGTCCCTATTGGGCCTCCATCTCTAACTTGCAGACTGGAGGGCCTCAGACAATATAGATAGGCCTGTGAGCTTCAATATTAACAGTTAACTGTTTGAAGAGTAGATTAAGATCAGTTTAGGTCAGCTGTAAGTTACATTCAGCTTATGAAATAAGTTGATCATTGATCGTTAATGTTCTCAGGTCTATAATTTATACATGACATTATTCTCTCGCTGTTTTTTATTGCACTCTATGGATGTTCTGAGTGGTATTCTGTTGTTTTGGCCATAATTCTTATTGTAATAGAATAGATGATCAAAACAAAGGAGGTAGCATTCCAGGGTCCATGCTAGCTTCTCAGAATTGCTAAGCACAAGAAACTGTGAATAGCCCCTTCTTGCCAACCCTTTGAGTGTATATTTAGCCTCAAAGCTCATAAAAGCATGTCTTCGTGAACAAAAATTAGCCCTAATGTCCAACATGCTTAGCTGAATCCTAGTATTAGAAGACTGAAGAGATGTAATTGCAAAACACCATCATGCATGATTTGCCTACTTGCATGATGACATGCATTACACCATTATCTTCAGTTTGCATGCATGACTAGCCCCATTCCACCCCTACACCCCACCAACTTGCATGGTGACTTGGCCTACTTCCCATTACACCTCACTCACTCCCTGCAACTATAGGAGAGCCTCACTCTTCCCCACATAAGGAGGTATTGAGCCCCTCCACAAGACCATTCTCTCCTGCTCTAGCTTGTTTGTAATTGTCCTTTCTCAATAGGGAGCTTGTATGGTCACCTTCTTGAAGCTTGAAAAGTCACCATAGGAGCTCATTGGAGATTGGACCACCTCATGGATATTAGCATGAAGACTCCTTATATCATAATGGGGAGTGATGTACCAGAGACATTGAGGACCTTGAATCAGAATTGTTGATCCATGCTGCTATCGCTCTCTCCCGTCTTAGCCACTCTACTCAAACATGATGTTGTCCTTGTCTTCCGATCTTCCTGGTGTACTAACATTATCCATCCCATATCCACAAAAATGGTGACCCCACAAATCCTGGTAACTACCGTACTAGTTGTTTTTTTAAGTTGTTTTTCCTCACCAGAGCTGGTGGATAAGCTCTTGCATCTGTACCTCAGTAGAGCGGGAGGTTAAGCTCTTGCATCTCCTTCTTGCATTAGAGAGATTGCTAGTTTATTTGTAATCAGTTGACTTTTGGTAGAGAGAGATAGTTGTTGAAATAAGTCCTCACATGGACATTGCTCCTACTTTGTATGTACTGTACTTTTGTCTTTTGTGCCTATGTGCATTGGATAGACATTAATAAACTCTCTCTCTCTCTCTCTCTCTCTCTCTCTCTCTCTCTCTCTCTCTCTCTATGGCCTCTTTCTCGCGATGGCCTGAGCGCGATGGTCTGAAGCGATGACCTGAGCGCGATTAAGTTGTGAAGTCCAGCGGGCATTGATCAATAGCTGGCTACTTTACTGACAACATGGATGCTCCCTGGGCTATGAAAGGTGCAGGGAATCGCTCAACGCATTTGGTGAGGTGCTAAAGAGCGGTTGAATCCGGTTTAGAAGGCCCTGATTTACCCCGATGAATCTAGATGCTTTCCTAGGTGTAGTCCTCTATATGGAAGAAACTTTGTGGAACTTCTGAAGAAGGTTAGCTGCAAAGCAGCGATGGTGGCAAGTTGCTGATTGGCAGATGAGCCTGACCGTGGAGCGCTTACTCGCTAGATGGCCAAGAACAAAAAGACCCCTGTTTCCGCATCTGCAGCAGCTGGAAGCTTCATGATGAGCTTCAGGAAGGGCTCGCAAACACGAAGAAATCTTGGACTGACATTGCTAGGGGAACCACTAACTCTAAACAGGTAGTGGTGAAAGCTATGGAGGAACAAGAAAAACGAGCATCAAAGACCCTAAACGCAAGGCTACGAGGGGTAAAGTTCGAAGGGGAGGAAAACGTTTTACTGAAACAAGTTAATGATTACAATTCATCTACATTCTTTGTTCCCGCGGATCCTGTGGTTGCAGTGTGGCGTGGGAAATTCCAGCCTTCTCACATCTTCCTCCGTTTTAAAGACGAAGATTCTAGACGGACAGTTCTTCGCCGACGAGGCTGCCTTAGAGGCACCGATCAATACCTAGAAGAAGATCTTACCCCTCTTCAGTGGGAAGAGCAGAAAAAACTTATGTCAAAAGCTAGAGTCAAAGGTCAGAAAGTTTTATTTCGCGATGGATGTCCAATTTTTGTTGACATTGTTGTTAGCACATCGCCTCCTGCGTGAGTGCATTTTGGCGCTATTGATTGAGTTTTGAGTTTGATTTAGTGAGAGCTTCAAAATGGCCACCTGCGTGTGTGCCCACATTATTCTTGGAAATGAGATATTATTATCCTCTTCCTAGTTTAGTTCGGTTTTTAGTTTTGTTGTTTGACGGCATTGTTCCGTCAAATCTATGATGATTCAGTGGGTAGGAAGAGAGCGAGACAGCAACCACTTTCTGAGCAGCTTCCTCAGAAAGACTTTCAATTTAAAAAGAAATTTTTAAAAAGAAAGAAAGAAGATAAATTTAAAGGTGAAGCTCCTCAGAAACGCCCTTCACTCATACAGCCCTTAAAACCAGATGATTTTGAGAAAGCCAAACAAGAACGTTTGTGCTTTGTGTGTATGGGCAAGGGACACACAGTCAGACAGTGTCCCAAGGGGCCTTTCACTAAAAAAGATAAAAAAGATAAAAAACAAGTTCATCTTGTTCAGACTGTATGTTTCCCCAGTGACTCGGCAACTTCCGAGATCAAAGTGTATTATGAAGATCATGAACACTGTTGCCAATTAACTTCTGCAATGCTAGCGAGACCCTTCAGCTTTGGGCCACATGACCTAGTACGTATGCATGGTAAAATTGGCAACTAGTTAGTAAGAGTCATGGTTGATGATGGGGCAACCCATAATTTCATCAACTACACCCTAGTTAAGAAGCTCAGACTTCTTGAGGTACCTAGTCAGCATAGGTAAATAGTTTCTTTAGCCAAGGGTGAAGACAAGAAAATTTGGGAAACTATGGTAAATAACTTAAATCTTGATATTCAGGGGTATCAAGATGAAATTAACTTTCAGATAATGCACCTGGATCGAACAGACCTTGTAACCGATTTCAACTGCCGATCCGAACCATCGATTCGAATCGGTGCATTAAACATTGCACACTTCTAATCCTAGGCAACAATGTATCAAGCCCATATCTTTCATGTCAAATTTACGTGAAAGATTTTTTTTGACCTAACCAATAAGTAACTTATTGCTACTTGTAATGACTAGGTCATCAACATAGAGAACAATTATTACTATGTCCTCTTTCTCCCTCGAAACATACAAGTTACAATCGGATTTACTTCTAACAAAGTTTTTCTTTGTGAAGTAATCATCAATATGACTGTACCATGCCCTATCCGCTTGTTTTAACCCATATAGAGCCTTCTTAAGCTTACATACCAGATTTTTTTGACCTTTAGCCTCAAATCCTTGTGACTGCTCCATGTAAGTCTCTTCCTTCAATTCAGCATTGAGGAAGGCACTTTTGACATCCATTTGTTGAATGTCCCAACGAAATTAAGCTGCAACTGCTCAACTATGGACCGGCTCTTCCTTTTAGCAACATCATTTTGTTCTCACCACCTTTGTCAAATCTGAGTATCATCTTGGCTATTTGAGTTTCAATCAAATCATCCTCATCCTGATCATCCTCTGGAACTGGCTCATCTGCCTCGTACAATGGGGGCTCTCTGTGCTCAAGCCCAAGCTCTCTCTCTCTCATCTCGGCAAGCTCCCTCTCTCTCTCTGCCATCAACTGTGTGCCCAGGTACAATTTGCAGGCATGGGATGGGTGCTGTCCGTAGGCAAGTCAACCTGGCGCTCCAAATCGGATATCTTCGTCTGCAAGGTTTAAAATTGGCATGTCAGAGAAACAACTCTATCAAGAAATGAAACCAACATACCAGGAGTCAACCAACATGCTATGAAAGGTTAGCTTATCACCTGCAATGCGCTCGTAATGGTCGGAAGTCTCCTGGCGAGACGTGCGTTGGTGCTACAGAACACCAACCGCTCCAACTGACTCACTGACAACCGGTTTCTTCTCCTCATGTGAATGAGTGCCCATGTGCTCCAATTACGCTCACACACAGAGGCAGCACAATCCTGTGGTGCGTGCATTGAAATACTTCAGCACATTGTCTTCAACGAAACACAACAATGGAGGATAAAATGAGATGCATACCTGAGAAAGGACACGCAGTGCAAGACGCTGTATAGATGGGTATGTGCTACCGAACATGGTCCACCAGGTAATGGGTAGCTGCCTCCTCTCTGGATCCTGAGCAGCCGGGTGGCCGAATGTGCCCATGCCGAAACGAAATGCAGCGAGCTCCTCCATGAGCCTGATAGGATCCAAACCTATGTGTGGACCCACCCTGTGAATGTACTGAAGCCAATCGGCCTCGAGCTCCCTGTCTGCGATCTGAGTCGGAGAGAGGAAGAGGGGATGCAGCATGTGTGCAACGCTATGGATACTCCTGTGGAAGTAGTTCCACCGCGTCTCCCAGATGAACTTCAGCTCTGTCATCCTGCAGGTGAGAGGCATGTGGTTTAGGGCATTACGAAAAAACGTAACATCGACAGAAAAACAAATTAGCAAACACTGAAAAGATAAAGAACAATTACAACACTGTACCGTTTACCTCTCTGGCTGCAAGATGGGCAGCTGCAGGAACTGTCCAATCCGGTCCATGAGCTCATATACCAGTCCAAGTGTCGACCCCTCGCTGTCAGCCATGCAGAGCACAATGTAAAGTGGTCGAAGCAGTCCTGACAATGTCTGTGCATCCCTCCAAAACTGGTCTCCCCTCACCGTGGTAAGAAAAGTGCTCCCCATCCTCAGTGCGCGGAAATGTACTGGCACACCAAAGATCACTGGCAACCATCTGTAGAAGCTGGGCCCTGCACCTGATCAGACGGTCGATGACCACCAAGTCGAATGCAAAGCGTGTGGGGGCTGGCTTACGGAGGTCTAGATGGCTGAACACCCGGAACATGGCAAGAACACGCCTCTTCCTCGTGACAAAAGTCACCAGGAAGAGGGCCTCACGGACGATGGCTCTAACCCAGGGAAGTGCACCTATGTCCCCCATCAGAAGGTCTATGTCGTGCGCGGCACAGGGGGTATGAACAATGTGAGGGAACTCGGCCTCTAGCAGTACACCCATCTGAATGCAGTTCGTGGCATTGTCCGTCACCACTGTGACGACATGCTGTGGGCCTATGGACAGGATGGAAGACCTGATGACATCAAACATGAACTCTGCAGATATGACTCTCCCCCCCCTGCTGCAATCCACTGCCCTCAAAAACTGTGTGCCCATGCAGCTGGAGACCAGTATGTTGAGGATCAGCCTCCTCCTGACATCAGTCCAGCCATCGGACATGATGCTGCAACCGTAAGTGGCCCAGTGGCGACGTAGAGGCTCCATCTCTCTAGACAGTGACTCGACCCTATCCCTCAGCATGTGTGTGCGCACAACCTCTGAACTAGGGACTCTCCAGCTAGGGCTGACAGACTGTGCAAGGCGGAAGGCCCTTCGAAGGGCTCGGAGTCGGTGATGGCAAATGGAAGGTTCAGCTCATAAATCAGGCTGGCCACGACCTGTGTGGCCTCTCTATCCATGTGCGGCTGATGCGCGCCGCGAATGCTCTGCTGCCTAAGAACTCTCCCAGCTGGGCGACGGGTAGTGGACCTCCAGCACGGTGCACCAAACGTGACGGGAATGGATGATGATGCGACAACCTGGGCACTAGTGGATGCATCAGCTATAGACGTGGAATGGGGAGAGTGGGATGCACTGGCCGGGATGGGTGCAGCAGCGTAAGTGGGGTACACTGGTGGAGGGTGGACATCTGGCATGGGATACGAAAACTGCTGGGTAGGGTGGTCATCCGGATGTGAAGGGAGGGAGGAAGGGATCTCCTCAACATCCTGGAAGGCCTCGTCACTGGCATCCGGGGCCTGCTCCTGCTCGGGAGGCGGAGAGTCCATGAGAAAGTCGTAAACTGGGGGAGTGCGAGCAACAGTAGGTGGTGGTGGAACCACAGTGGCAACTGGCGGACGCGGTGGGACAGGATCCACCGGAATGGGTGCAGATGGGGGTGCGTGAGGCGGAATTGTCTGAGAGGGACGAGGGGCAAAGGGACTGGACGAGGATGCACTCCCTCTCCTCGTGCGTGCCAACCAAGCAGGCAGCAACTCGGGGTCAACCACGTAAGGAGCGGTGCAAAACCGAAGAACGCCCTCCGAAATGGTGTTCTCCCCCGCCACAAGACGTGGCCTGTAGGTATCCAAAAGTCGCTGCCTGACGGGAACGGACATGCTGGCACAGGGGGCAGCATTCAGTGTGCCACCATCTCTCGCGCGTGCGCCGAGTAGGTGACCGTTAAGGCGAGTGAGGGTGGCAACGAACTCTGTCAGGCAATATCGACAGCGCACTATCCTTGCACCGGACTTGTTAGACTTGTCGGGAACCCGCCTGACAATGTCCACCTCGTCCCACAGATCGGCAAGGTTGGAATGCACCATCTCTGTAGAAAGGACTGGGGAAAGAAGGCAGAGATCTCTGTGGGTGCGATAGGAGTCGGAAGGCTTGAAAAAACCACAATAAAGGCTGAAATAGCAATAGCAGGGGAGGACGCGATCAGTGCAATGCGAAGACAGCCGGGAGGGCACGGACAGTAGGGCGATGGGCGGACAGCAGGGAGGGCGCGGGCAGTAGGGCGACGGGCAAGAGGAGATGAAGTGAGGGGGGGGGGGGGATTAGGTTAAAAAAAAATACAATAATATATTAAATATTAAAAAATATTATATACTAAAAAATATTAAATATTGTGGTACCGCGGATCAGTATGGATCCGCGGTACCACACTGGATCCGCGGTACCGGGATCCGCGGATCTTGGTACCGCTGGATCTATGATATATATATATATCATAGTTGCAGCAAGTTGAGATTCGCTGGGAATTGTGATTCGTGAATCGCGATTCACTGCAGCGAATCGTTGACAGACTGGAAAAAAAAATGCCATAAATTCTGGCCACGGCAGCCCTCTTCTCACGTGCACAGTGAGAGGCAAAAAAGTGCCTATTGTTAACAAATGAAGGCGGATCTTCGCGTGCGAGCATTCGGCATCTATATATTCGTCGTTCCGTAGGCAGAGCACATAGGCTTTACGGGATTAGGGTTGCGTTTTTCAACGATTTTTGGTAATTGTAGGCTTCATTTTTCAATGTGTTTAGATTGAGTTGTAGGCAACGAAATCGCTTGGTTTTTGGTTGTAGACCACCTTTCTCCATGTCCACAATTATTCCTATCACGTTAGTTTCAATCGTTATGGCACGCCTAGCAAGATTTGAGCGCAGACCCTAATTCCATGTGTTTTTTGGCTGGTTTCATGAACTAGCCTAGAAGCATCTGATTGAGGTGATGTTTTAGCCTACACTACATTTCTATGTGCCTACAAAGACCCCTATTGCATTAGATTAGGGTTTTATCATCCGTACTGAAAGTTATGATTGTGAGGCCCTAAATCCATGTATTTTTTGCCCTAATTGGACATGATCTGTAGGCATCCGATTGAGGCGTGGATTAGGGCTACACTGTGTTTCTTCATGCTTGCAATAACTCCTACGCTGTTCGTTTTGTTTGTATTCGTCTTGACTGGAAGCTTTCAAATCCTAAACCCTAAACCCCTAAACCCCATGTGTTTTTTGCCCTCATTCTGATCTTTGAGGCATCCGATTGTGATGCATTTAATCTTCACTGGATCGTTTACCAGGCTCAAAGCTCACTTGCTACAACTCAGAGGGCTAGATGGGCGGGCATATCTGCCTACCCTAGAATTTCTAATGCTGATGTGTAGAGGTTCATGGAATGTACGGGCCTGATGGTAACTCCACCCAGCCAATCAGACCAGCATAACCTTTGTTCGAGGGTCAGTATCAGTGGCAAGGCCTAGTACCGATGCAGGTGCAGGCACAACAATGGTAGGGCCTAGTCCAGGTGTAGGCACATCACTGGTAGGGCCTAGCACAGGTGCAGGAGTAGGCACATCACGGGAACAGGGTGGTTTGGGGCTAGTACACGGTCCAAGTTTAGCACCTCTAGTTCCAGCTGCAGCAATAGGGCCTAGTTTAGTGGTAGGCCTTTCCCATCCCACATCGTCGTTAATAGCAGATGCACCATGTGCGACAACAGATTGTGCTAGAAGGGGGGGTGGGGCGGACAAATCTGCTCCACGGTCAGACACACCCATAGCTCACCCAGCATCTACCATGACGACAAGCACCTCATGTACAACAGAGGGCAGTTAGGCTTAGATCGCAGCACACACTGGAGCATTTTGGGTGGCAGAGAGAACTGCATGCCCAGTGTACCAAACATTGCATCAGTGGATGCTAGTTGGAGGCCACCCAGGAGAGAGGCATTGCGAGGGAGCATGCTCCGCTAGGAGGAGCAGACCATCAAACCATTACATGGGAGCTGAAGCTATTTGCATAGCGTGGGAGAGGTATGTCCTGCATCTTTTTAATTTTTTGCTTATGTTTCATTTTGCAAGTATTGTTGTTTTTTGCATATGGCTGATGGATGTTTTGTGGCAGGTATGGATGCATGATATTGAGTGATGGATGGACCGCTGACATTCGTCGGCGATCCATCATCAATATCTTGGTCTGTTGCCTGCTCGACACAATTTTCATGCGTGGACTTCACCCATCACAACTGACTTCATCTACAAGGCAGTTTGGGCTATTATTGAGGACATTGGGGTGGAGCACGTGGTTCAAGTTGTCGCAGACAACACCACGATTTGCAGGTAGATGGGAGAGATTCTGACGAGAGAGCACCCTAGCATTGTGTGGACACCATGTGCTGTACATTGCATAGACCTCCTCATTCACAACCTCTACAATCTTGCATGGATATGCCAGGTATAATTGTTTTCGCTTGCTTTGCCATCTTTCTATGCTTCACATGTTGCTCTCAGCTCCTAACCCCTCTTGGCGTTTCTCTAAACTTTTGGTTGCCGGTTTGTGTTGCAGATCATGTCTCAGGCCGTGTGTGTGGTCAGCTTTGTTACTAGGAAGAAGCACGTGTTGGCCTTGTTCTACACCTTCTCGCTGCTGGACTTGAGGAAGCTAGCACCCACCTGCTTCGCCTAATATTTCTTGGTCTTGGAGCAACTCTTGGCAGTACGAGACCATTTGCGGAGGATGGTTGCCAGTGATGGGTTCTAGGCCTTCAAAGGTATTAGTGCAGATGTGGTGCATTTCCAGACCATCGTGTTTGGAGAGGATTTTTAGAGCCAGGTAGCAGAGCTTGTGGGGGTCCTTTGACCCATTTTCTATGTGCTGCAGCTTGTAGACTGTGAGGGGCACTCTTGGTTTGATATACGAGTTCATGGACCGCATTAGTGAGGCGATCCAGAGATCCGACTTGGATGAGGACATGTATGACTCTCCCATATTTTGTAATTTATCTAATTCAAGTTCGTTGCATTTCGAAGTTTCTTTTGTGCTGCGACACACTGATAACTGATGATTGTAATTTGTCTATCACAGGAAGGACATGGTCATGCAGATCTAGGAGAGTAGATGTGACTACTTCCACCGACCCATCCGTGTCGTAGTCCACATGTTGCACCCCCTTTGCCGCTCTTCTAAAAAATGAGGACGACACAAAGCTCCATGCAGGATGGGTGGAGTGCATTGAGCGTGTATGGCCTAGCCCAAGTATATGTCCACCTACCTTACTCCTCTACTCATATCTGTACCCAGTGAGTTTGTAGGCCATACTCAATGAAATTTTTGGACTAACGCGTGCCATGGTTGTTTTGCCAACATGTCTAATGCTTAGGAACATAGGGCGACAATTGGTGATAAGTCGAGTAGCTCGTGCTGCAACATGAGTATTTGTGAGACACTGTCTCCGATCTCTGTGGGTAAGTAGGTCATCATCAGCATCATCATCATCATCGTCGTCATCAAATACTCGTCCTCTCCTCCTGGAGAAGAAAGAAGTGATTTGAGGCTGAGAAACATGACTTTGTTGGGCTGTCTGATACAAATCCTGTCGTAGCATAAACATCTCTCGTATCATGAGTGCAGCGCATTGGTAAGCTATGAGTGATCGTAAGGTGACAGGTGTGTCACGGAACAAACAATGGTATCTCCCTCTGATCTCGTAGTACACCGGGCACCTAAAGATAAAGTGCTCATCTGACTCCACCTCATCTAAGGAGCATAACTGGCAAATCCGCTCCTCTCTTGGGGTACCCTGGAATTTACCAGTCTCAATAGCCAACTGATGTGATGATACGCAGAGCTGTCCGAATGTAAATCTGAGGCAATGTGATAGTCTCGAGTCCAAATAGTGTGGTAAGACCGGGAACCCTGCTATGTCAAGCTCAATAAAATGAGTCCAGTAATAGTCGGGTTTAACCCCAAGCTGTCACCTCCAAGTACGATCGAGATATGCCGTATATAAGATGCGCCTGATATACTGATGAGTATTTGAGGGGAGCTCTGTAATGGAGATACCAAATGACTCAAAGAGGAAGTGGGATGCCTGAGAGAACCACGACAGTCGATAGCCCTGGTCTTGAAGGAAGTGTGAGGAAACAAGTGCTGTCTGTGTATATCTCATATCTGCATCGGGCAGAGCCTGGACTCTCTGAATATATGCGATAAGCTAGAACGCAACATCTATCTGAATGGGTGGAACGACAAACTCTGCAAGAAGGATCTCGTGTGGAACCGAGGGCTTCGCCCGAATCATACGAGCTAACATGGTGGTCTGCAATCGTGAATGTTAGCCCAGTGTGATGACGGGAGGCCAGTACACCATGTCTCTGCTGCATACAGGGCTGTGGGGGTGGCAATAGTATCAAAAAGTCTACACTTACTGTGAGCATCTTGGATGAGCTTCCTGAAGCAGAACCGCTCAAGCTGATCAAGAGAGGAATGCCCCTTTCCAAGTCGGGTGGCGGTAGCCTGTCGCATGCTAAAGGTAGGACCAGAAAAGAGTATCCCCAAATAAGTATAAGCCATTTTTATGAATAGGATGGATGATGTTGGTGCACCAGGATGAGGGGAAACCAGAGACTCCGGCGGAATTGAGGAGAGTGGCTAGTGTGGGAGCAAGGAGGTCGGAAGCATGGGTTAAAGGTTCAGATTCAAGGTCTTCGATGGAGAGAGAGAGAGAGAGAGAGAGAGAGAGAGAGAGAGAGAGAGAGAGAGAGAGAGAGAGAGAGAGAGACATTGTTTTTGCAAGGTTGCAAGAAGTAGATTGGAGGAGTGGATTGTTGGTTGCATGTTGATCGCTGTGCTGGAATCAAAGAGATTGTCTACAGTTCACTGCCTGACAGATCTAAACATCTATTTCAGATTTGTTCGTTGGGAACATGCATGGTGAAGACAATACATTGTCTACTATAGTACCTGATTGTTGTTTGCGGTGTATCTGATCGCTGGTGGAGCTGAGTTAATAGGTATATTGATTGTTGTTTGCAGTGTATCTGATCGCTGGTGGAGCTATAGACTTGAATGTGTTTGACTTGAGGTTGATCGTTGTTTACACATCTAGTTAGATCAGTGTTTAGAGATTGTTGGATTGCTGAATTAAAATACTAGATTGATAATTGTCTACAGTTGGATCGTTGTTATCAAAGTTGTGAGTGTTGAAAGGGAAAAGATTTGAACTTATTTGTTGGTAGGGACCTACAGATTGGCGCTACAGGTGTTTTTCTGAAAATTCAGATTGCTAAGAGCTGTTATAGATCAGTACAATGGCGTGATTGAACAATGTTGTGTTACCAGAGTCTAGCAAGCTAGATGGAACGAACTACGGCTTATGGAGGTTCAAGATGCAAAATATTCTCCAGGATCAAGAATATTGGGAGATTGTCACAGGTGTCGAGATACCTCCTAACACTAACAGGGAGTTGCAAGAGTATTAGAGACATAGGAGAAAAGCTCATCATGTCATCAACTTGTCAGTTAGAGATATGATCATTCCTCATATTAGAGATGTTGTTGTGGACCCAAGGAGGCTCGGGATATATGGAAGAACTTGTTAGAAATTAATGTTTATTTGACACCCCTTAATGATAGTTTGGCCATGCCTGCGTGCTATTTTTAGGGGCCATTACTATTTATAGTAAGTCATATTTTAGGGTTATTACTATTTATAGTAAATTCGTTTTTTAGTCATGCATGTAGGTGGGTGCACTACTACTAGAATAGGATTTGCTTTTATCACTTAGAAAGTCATCTTGTAGGTAGTAATCATAACAATTAGCTTTTTGTCTTTTGCTATTTACTTTAGGCTCATTAGCTTTTATCAATCATTAGAGAAACTATTTAAGAAGGCTGGCGCCCCACCATAATCATTCCATTCAATTATTTATTTCTCAATCTAAGTATGCTCATGAACTTCTTGAAAAGCTCAATATGTCAAAGTGCAAGCCTATTTCTACACCATATGACAGTGGATGTAAACTTACTGAAGCTGAGGAGGATCAATGTAGATGAGATGTTATATAGAAAGCTTGTTGGAAGCTTAATCTATCTAAGTACTATTTCTGAAAAGTTTCAGAAATAGAGAACTTCTAGGAGGAATAGATAACAAAGTAAACATTAAGGGGGAGTGTTAGGAATTAATGTTTAACCCCTTAGTGTTAGATTGGCCATGCCTGCGTGCTATTATAGGGGCCATTACTATTTATAGTAAGTCATTTTTTATTACTCATGCATGTAGGTGGGCGCACTACTACTAGATTAGGACTTGTTTTACTACTTAGAAATACATCTTGGGTCTTTACCCAGTATAGGTAGTAATATTAGCAATTAGATTTGTCTTTTGCTATTTGCTCTATGCTTTTAGCTTTTCACATAGATTAGAGAAACTATATGTGTATACAAGCTGGCACCCCACCACATATTCATTCCAGTGTTGTAGAGCTTTGCTCAATTCTTCTACAGTCTATGTTCTCTTTAATCTCTAGACTCTGTGCTTAAATTTAGTTTTCAAGTGTTAGCTTTTGCATGATATGTTGGAGGAAGCCAGGGATTTCTTCTCAAAAGTGCAACACAAAAACTGTTGTCTGCCTATTAACCAAGCATTACTAGGTAGCTAGATTTTGTTTGAAAAGGTCCAAGCGGTTTTGTTTGCTAATGGTTCCATAGTGGTAGCATCATCTGAAGATCTCTCTGTAAGAAGCACAATGGACATTATTGAGGCTGACTGAATCCTAAAGCTTCAGTGCAAAACGTACACTTGCAGTTGTCCTTGACTTTCACCTTAGTATGAAAATATTTTGTTTCGATAGCGTTGGTTGAGCGGATGCCAGCAGTGGTGAGTGCACAAAGCATTGTGACTGGTGTCTGATAGTGTCTGATAGAAGCTGCTTTTTACTTTTTCTTGATCGTATGACACTATTACAATGTGTGCAATGTGCATATATGCTTTGAAGTTCAATGCAAATAAGCAAAACTCAGTATTCACTTCTGTTTTGATGTCCAGACCATGGTGCCATGCTATTCTTTTTCAAACTCTTTTTAAACTGCTATAAACTCTGGAAAGTTTTTAATTTAAAATCAGCTGTATTGAAGATAATCGACGGTTTTATTATGCTTAGAATTTACCCAATGTATTCATAATTATATCTTAAGGTTTAAGGGGCGTCTAAGCTGAGCTCATGTGGCAGTCACATATGAACAAGGATCATGCAAAAGACACACAGCAAATCGTGGAGCATTTTGTTGGAGTCAAGGTGAGAATATGTTGTTTTTAAATAATACAATCTTCTTATAAGGTAAGCTACTTTTTCTCCTTGATCTCAAATTTGTTACCATTAAATTTGCAGGTTGATTATGCAAACTTGTTGGATCTGGATCGATTGGGCTTCAATGTCCAGGTATATCTAGGGCAGTGTGGACATGACCATTGTATAACATCTTCTCATCATCTAAATGCTGGGACCTCATTTTAGTTATATGAAAGTTATTTTTCACAGAAAGTTCTTCAATAGATGACTCTTAAATTTTTGGAAAGCATATTCTCTTTCAAAGCACTTTGTAGACCATATAATTATTTAAACACATGAGCAACCCTTTCTTTTGGGCAATGCCTAAATTTGCCATTTTAAGTGCCTGTCTACGAGAATAAAATGAACCAAATAACATTAATAAAAGCCGCATAAGATATCAAATATTAGGGCATATGCATAAGCATGGATTTGAAGAGGGCCCTTCACCTTGCCACTTGGGCCCTATACCTTACTATCATCAAAATTGGCCGAACTTAATGAATTAGGTTATATCTGACGTAGAGGTTCTAATAATTAAGGCCCCAACGATAAGCTCTCTATACCATCCAACTTTATGGACCAAGTGTTACGAGCACGTAACCAGTGCCGAACCCTAGGGAACACAGGAGGTCAGATACCACAGTCAGGGTCGTGTCCAAAGCGTACACGACCAACAGGGCAGGACAGTGTGTGTAGTGTGCCCCGGCACGGTCCATAGCCATGGCGGGCCTAACACAGCCTAGGGACCCTGTCAGCAGGATAGGACCCCACGTTGGGTCCCGACGTGCAGTTGGCCACGTCAGTGCCACATGGCCGACACTTGGCAGTATGCATGCTACCAGTCCTCACACTGGGCTAGGAGGGGCTTGCTCCATATCAGGGGGTAGGCAAGGTCGGGTGGATTAGTTAGTGTTTGCCCTACTGTGGTGTTAGGATCTATGACACTGGTATCAAAGTCATCTCTTTCTTTGGGAGCTTAGTAGCAGCAGTGGAGAAAGTAGATAGATTGCTCAGAATCTCTTCAACTTTTTAGGAGTAAGTAGAACAGGGCCAGCGCTGTTGGAACAGCCTTCCACTGATCGAATTTTAGCAAGATTTTCACTTGTTCTGAGTAGAATCTCTTGTGCAGATCCAGCGCTGTCAAATCAGCTTTTATCCCTGATTTTAGAATGCTTTTTTCGGATTCCTGAGCGGATTTTGATGGCAAATCTGAGTGCAGGTCCAGCGCTGGACAGGGGGGGAGAAATTTGAAGATTCATCCCTGATTTTTTCCGATTGTCAGAACTTTTTGCACCAGATTTTGTGCCTACAGACCAGTGAGGGCAGGGGGCCATCCAAATCAGCTTGCAAATCTGATTCTTGGAGGCAACAGACCCAAACTCCATCAGAGAAGGCTCTTCAAGAATCATTTACACCATTTCCAGATTACCTTCACTTGATTGCAGGCAGTTTAAGAAGATGGATTGGACAGCTGTGGAAGAACTGAGGGGGTTTCTTGCCTTTCTCTCTGGAAGTACAGTCCTAAGAAAGAGCTAAGTATTCTACTTTCGTTTTTTCCAGTTTAGTCAATCTTTTTTCTTATTTTCAGTCAGAAGTTAAGGTACATCTCTTTCAGTTCCGAAAATGACCACTCCTTAGGGACTTGATCAACCCCCGGAGAGAGGCATTGACGAACTAGAAACAGAAGCCTTGACTTTTAGTAAGGGGGAAAAACCCATGGAAGTAGAAGAACAGGAGCAATTCGCCAAAGAACTCGACGAATTGGTTACCAAGGAGCAGTATCTCCACTTGATAACAAAAGTGGATGAATTGAAACTGGCTTTCGCCAATTTCAAATCCAGTATGGACGACTTGTTCGCTAAGCTCAAAAGTTTAATTTTGGACTCCGCGAAAGGAAGCCTCCCATCTACTTCTCAGTCGTCCCTTTCTCCACTTCCATCAATTTTGGGTGAGCCTATGCGGTCTCATCCCAGTGCCTTTAAAGACTTAAAGCCTCCTACTTTTATTGGGGAAGAGAAGGATAGAAACGCAGATATTCTACAAACCTTCCTCAACAAATGGAAGAACATTCATGCTCTTAAACAGACCTCTGACCATTTGCAAGCTATTGAGGCCAGTCTTTCCCTAGGACCCATGACCTATAAGTGGTGGTTAAACCTCCAGGAGACTGGGCAGACTCCCCGGTCATGGAAACCTTTTAAAGAAGCTTTCCTTAGAGAGTTTTTACGAGAAAACGAACTTGATAGAGCCTAGAAAAAACAGTAATGGACAAATCTTTAATCCAATATATCTCGTAGTATCGAGAAGCAATTTTAAAGATAAAAAATATGGATGATTATCAGAAAATCAGAGGATTTGTCCGTGGCCTTAAAGATGAATATAAAGTAGAGATACAGAGAAACTCGCCTACTACCCTAGAGCAAGCTCTCAGATATGCTCAAATCTATGATGATTCAGTGGGTAGGAAGAGGGCGAGACAACAACCCCTTTCTGAGCAGCCTCCTCAGAAAGATTTTCAATTTAAAAAGAAATTTTTAAATTGAAAGAAAGAAGATAAAGTAAAAAGTGAAGCTCCTTAGAAACGTCCATCGCTCATACAGCCCTTAAAACTAGAAGATTTTGAGAAAGCCAAACAAGAACGTTTGTGCTTTGTGTGCATGGACAAGGGACACACAGTCAGACAGTGTCCCAAGGGGCCTTTCACTAAAAAAGATAAAAAAGATAATAAAACAAGTTCATCTTGTTCAGACTGTAAGTTTCCCCAATGACTCGGCAGCTTCCGTTATCAAAGTGTTTCATGAAGACCATGAACACTGTTGCCAGCTAACCTCTGCAATGCTAGCGAGACCCTTCAGCTTTGGGCCACATGACCTAGTACGTATGCATGGGAAAGCTGGTAACCAGTCAGTTAGAGTCATGGTTGATGATGGGGCGACCCATAATTTCATCAACTACACCGCGGTTAAAAAACTCAGACTTCCAGAAGTACCTGGTGAACATAGGTACATAGTTTCATTAGCTAAGGGTGAAGATAAGAAAATTTGGGGAACTATGGTAAGTAATCTAAATCTTGGTATTCAGGGTACCAAGATGAAATAACTTTCAGATAATGCACTTGGATCGCACATATATTGTTCTTGGGAGAGATTGGCTCTATAGCTTAGGACCTTCCCTCCACAGAAATTATCAAGAGAACACCCTCAGCTTTCAGCATAAAGGCCGAGAGATCCAGTTGCATGGGGAACATGATGTCCCCAACATCCCTATCGTCTGTAGTTCAGAGCTCTGTCAGCTAATCGAAGACGACGACCATCAGGTATTCTTATGTGACTTTCAGTTTATTCCAGAAGTTTCTATTTCCAGTTCTTTACAGCAGAAAATCAGTAAATTAAAAACTTTATTGTCTAAATTTAAAGATGTTTTTCCTGAAGATTTGCCACATGGTTTACCACCTAGCAGAGAGGTAGATCATGTAATAAACCTAGTACCAGGTACAGCACCTGTTTCTAAACCTCCGTATCGGGTCAGCCGAACAGAGGATGAAGAAATAACTAGGCAGTTAACAGACTATCTTGGGAAAGGCCAAATTCAGACCAGTAGTTCACCATGGGCCTCACCAGTCCTATTGGTGAAAAAGAAAGAGGGGTCTATGCGTCTTTGCGTAGATTACAGAGCCCTCAATAAAGTCACAATTAAGAATAAATACCCTATGCCTCGGGCAGACGAGTTGTTTGATCAACTCGACGGGGCTAAGTTTTTCAGCAAAATAGACCTCAGATCGGGATATCATCAAGTCCGTATAAAATCGGAAGATGTCTCGAAAACAGCTTTTAGGACTCGTCACGGTCATTATGAGTTTAAGGTGATGCCATTTGGGCTCACAAATGCTCCAGCTACCTTTATGACCTTGATGAACAGTGTCCTCAGACCATACTTGGGTAAGTTTGTAGTCGTATTTTTAGATGACATCCTCGTCTACAGCAAAACGAGGAAGGAGCATCTAAAACATCTCAGAAAGGTGTTTCGACTGCTCAGAAAGCATAAGCTTATGCTAAACAATCCAAGTGTGAATTCTTCGTTGAAGAAGTAGCATATTTGGGTCACATTATCTCTTCAGATGGGATTAAGATGGACCCAAATAAGGTTAAAGCCATACTCAGTTGGCTGAGACCTCAGAATATTTTGGAACTTCAAATCTTTCTTGGTCTGGCGGGATATTACAAACGATTTGTCAAGGAATATGCTCAGATAGCAGTCCCTATGACAAATCTCCTTAAGGAAAAGGGAAAGGAGTTCATTTGGGAGTCCGCACAACAGGAGAGCTTTGATGCTCTCAAAACAGCCTTAGCTACAGCACCAGTTTTAAAAGTCGTCGACCCCAATCAGCCATTTGTGGTCGAAACAGATGCTAGCGACTTTGCAGTAGGTGCTGTGCTAACTCAGGGTGGACGACCAGTTGCGTTCGAGAGTAAAAAACTCGAGCCAGCACAGACTAGGTATAGTGCCTATGAAAAGGAACTCTTTTCTATAGTCCATGCCCTTAAGACTTGGAGGCATTATTTGTATGGTGCCAACTTTGAGGTCCTGACAGACCATGAGAGTCTCAGATACCTTTGCAATCAACCTGAGCTTAGAGGTCGGAAAGCTCGTTGGGCAGAGTTGATGCAAAGAGTTTGAGATGTCTATCAGATATAGGCGTGGAAAATCCAATACAGTAGCAGATGCCCTTAGCAGAATGCCTATGATAAACGAGCTGAGTTTTACTCAGATTCGTAATGAGTTACTCGAGTCCTTGAGAGGGAAATGCCAGCATGATGCATTCTTCTCTATTATCTGGAACTCAGTCCAGAACAGACAGTTACAGACTCCAGAACCAGTTCTCGGGGCTGGTGCCAGTTCATCCAAGAATACGGCAGCTTCCGTTGAGGATGATGATGAGTCCGAGTATACGTCGTCAGATGACGTTGAGGATTCTGAGCCTGTATTACCCAAGCAAACCCTAGGGGTTGAGGGTCAGTTGACTCAAGGATTCAAATGGAAACAGTATTCCATTCAGGATGAGTACTTGCTCTATAGAGATAGAGTATGTGTCCCCAATTCAGAGAATTATAGGCAGCAGGTCCTATATGAATGTCATGACAATCCTAGCGCGGGACACCCAGGCATACAGAAGACCTATGAGCTTCTTCGTAGGCAATTTTTTTGGCCCAGTATGAAAAAGGACGTCCACCAGTATGTAACCAGTTGCCAGAAATGTCAAGTAAATAAAGCAGAGCGTTTAAAGGCAGGAGGGTTGTTGCATCCCTTAGAAATACCAGCTGGTAAATGGGAGAGTATCTCCATGGATTTTATAGTAGGCCTGCCTAAAACCCAAAAGGGTAATGACGCTATATGGGTCACAGTTGACCGTCTGACCAAAATGGCTCATTTTATTCCGACCAAAACAACCGTTAGAGCTCCAGAGTTAGCGAGGTTGTTTGTAGACGGGCTATTTAAATTGTACGGTCTACCTTCCGGCATAGTCAGCGACCGGGACAGTAAGTTTACTGGAAATTTTTGGAGGGCAGTATTCCATCATCTCCATACTAAACTTAATATGAGTACCACCGACCATCCACAGACGGACGGCCAAACAGAAAGGGTAAATCAAGTGCTGGAGGATATGCTTCGTGCATACGTCAGCAAGAAGCAAACTAATTGGGAGGAGTATCTCTCGATATTAGAGTTTGCTTACAACAGTACCAAACATTCAGCTACGGGATACAGCCCATTTATGTTGATGTACGGTTTTCAGCCACGCTCACCCACAGCTGTAGGGTTTAAACAAGAAAAAGTTGTAGCAGCCAGAAACTTTTTAGAAGACCTAAACCAGATGATAGAACATGCTAAGCGTAGCATTAGACAATCCCAGGATCGAGCCAGGCATTATGCAGATCCACACAGACGGGATGTGCAGTTCTCCACTGGTGAGAAAGTCTACTTGAGAGTCCCAGTTGACTCTAAAACCCTCAAATCAGGAGTGTGTGCTAAGTTGTCTCCAAGGTATTGTGGTCCCTTTACCATCAATAGGAGACTAGGCGAGGTCACCTATGAACTAGAACTCCCACACAACAGTAAGGTTTTTCCAGTCTTTCATGTAAGTCAGTTACGAAAAGCCTTAACCAGATCAGATAATCTGGTAGGGGACAGTGTTCTAGTTCTCCCATTGGATCCTCAACAACCTCCACATGAACCAGAGGAGATTCTTGATAGTAGAGAAACGCAGACTCGTCATACTCTATACCGAGAATATCTGGTTAAGTGGAATGATCAGCCTGTTGAGAATGCCACTTGGGAAAGAGGCAGCGTCCTTCGCAAGATTTTTCCAGACTTTGTCTTAGAGGACCAAGACGAGTCTTAAGGGGGAGGGAGTGTTACGAGCTCGTAACCAGTGCCGAACCCTAGAGAACACAGATAGGTCAGATACCACAATCAGGGTCGTGTCCAGCGTACATGACCAACAGGGCAAGACAGTGTGAGTAGTGTGCCCCAGCACGGTCCATAGCCATGGCGGGCCTAACACAGCCTAGGGACCCTGTCAGCAGGATAGGGCCCCCAGTTGGGTCCCGACGTGCAGTCGGCCACGTCAGTGCCACGTGGCCGACACTTGGCAGTAGCATGCTACCAGTCCTCACACTGGGCTAGGAGGGACTTACTCTATATCAGGGAGTAGGCAAGGTTGGGTGGATCAGTGAGTGTTTGCCCTACTGTGGTGTTAGGATTTATTACACTCTCTCTCTCCATGACCCCCACCTCCCCATCGCTCTCTCCACCTTTCCCTTTCATTACCATTTCTCTCTCCCTACTTGATTAACCCCCCCTCTACACTCGGCCCCCTTACCTCGTTTCCTTCTCACATAAGTCTTTGGTCGCCGCCAACCTCCTCTCACTCCCTAATTCCCAATTCCTCTCTACCACCTTCATTTGCATCTCTTTCCCTATCATTCTTCTTCCACCTTTGATGTACATCTCACACGAAGTCAATTAGTCCTAACTTGTGAATGCATTTAGTGAAGTTGTTTATCATGACTTCCATTGAATGTATTCATGACTGATTAAGATCAGTGGCTAATTGCATATTAAGATTTCCGTAACCCGGGATTGGGGGGGGGGGGGGGGGGGTCATCATTTTGCTTGAATGTTTTAATGGGATGCTAAATTCCATGTTTGGCACATTTCTCTTTCATGCATGAGCTCTCTCTTTGTTTCCATGAAGATGTCAATACTGTGTACATGAATCTATGGGTTATCATTCTATTAGTGAACCACTTCCATGGAGTTGGATCCTTGTACCAGGTGGGTTCACACTTGTGCTTGTGACTCTGCTGCTTCTCATGAAAAAAATTGTGCAGATCTTTGCTCGTAAGCATTCCTCGAGTACGTACAACACAACTATTTGAATGTCCCTAATACAAAAAAACTCCATGGAAAACTATTATCGAAGTATGAAGTATGAACATACATAGGTCTTAAAAATCGAAATCATTCTGCATCGTACATGTCTCAGATGAAAAATAAATCTTAAAACAAAAAGCATCATGATGTTACAAAATTTATGAAATCAGAAAAAGATTGAAAGAAAAAGACAACTCAGCAGTGATCACCTTCAAATTCTCCTCTACTGGAGGTACCCACAGCGGGCGACCCCTTGCTCGATTGATCCTTCTTGCTTTCTGTACTCTCTGGTAAAGGACTGGACGAGTACCATCTGCAGGCAATCCCTGGGCCTCAAGCTCCTCCTTCAACTCTGAGACAAGCATTTTGCTTGCAGCTTTAGGTTTTCGTTGCCTATCTAAACTCTCAACGTAAGCCAGTTGCTTTAACACTTCCATCACTCTCTCCACATCATCTTCGGTAGCATCTCCTCCCAATGCTTGTAAACCTTCTCGCCTCAATTTCTCAATGCGCTTTACATTATACATTCTGCACATAGTCTCACGGTGCTCCTTAAACGACATTTCTGTTGGAGGTCCAAATTTGAAGCCTTCAAAATCTGGATCACAGGAGGCTTGCCTAGTTCCAGACGAAGGAATCCATCTCATCCTTGTACCGGTAAGGCCACCTTCTTCAATAAACCTGCAAGTTACATGTTAGTAAGCAGCATAAAACCCTCAATCTTAGAAAGATCTCCACTGATCATTTGCTTTATTTGCAAAAGCGAGTCCAATGAGAAACGGCATTGAATGCCTATGTCACATTAGGATGGTAAAAAATAGCAGATTTATGGCCCCTCCTTTCAAATAACCCATTTCATGGGTTGTTGTAAACATTATTACTAGCAATTTCTGACTAAGTAGTATAAATGAGGGACCAGGTTAGCACTCTATGGCCTCCCTCCCTCCCTCTCTCTCCACAGGCCTTTTGTTTCAATCTTTTTGAAGCTCGGTGAGGCACAAAGGATTGCATAGGAACACTTTTAAGCAACACAATGTCACTTTGAGAGATTTGTTGATGCTAGCAAACTGGAAACTAAATTGTCTTTAACAGAAGTTTAGAGATTGAAACAACGTCTACAGCTCACTGTTTTTTTTACTGTTGGTACCACCCGAGTCAGAGTTTAAAAAATGGTGATTGAAGACTCTATCATGGTGTTCAAAAGACAATAAAGAGTTGATACTGGGCAGCTGTAGAGAATAGATGTATATCTTAGTCGTCTAGCCTTTTTGGATTCCTGCTGCCTGTAAGATTTACTTGTGGAATATAATGTATAATTATCCAGTCAAGCTTGATGAAGGAAGTTAAGCACGAGTTTCCATTCCATCCGAACTGGACAAGAGATTTTGAGAATGAAGAAGGTTGCTTGTACTGATTTGAGATTTCATAAATGAAGTGGCAAGTGGGCTGCATTTGAGATGCAATAGTAAGAAAACTAGGTCAATGAACCCAAGCACTATGGTACACTTCATAGATGATGTAACTAATTCATCCAGAGTGGTTCCTTTGAAAGTGCACAAAATTTTGAGAACTACCTGTACTGATCTGAGATGATATAAACGAAGTGGCAAATGGGATGCATTTCCAATGTAATAGTAAGAAACCCAAGCAGTGTGGCGTAGTTAATACCTGACAGAACTAGGTATATTGTCACTCGTGACTCTATATGGACTTCTTCCGAGTGAGGGTAAGGAATCTCAAAAGTATCACGTAGCCATGGATGTATCTGCTTCCTTTTTTGTTGGAAACTAAATGATTCTCAAGCACATTACAACTGAGAACCCATGATCTGTTTAATGAAATCCTTTCTGAACCTTCAAGATGTGCATGAAAACAAATTGCAAAGTTCTATGTGAGTAAAGTATTGCAATGTCACCTTTTTTCTACATATTAACTGGGAATCAACAAACTCCAGAAATTTGCCCAAAGTTGCAGACACATTAACATCTTCAACAACTCTTAACACACGCAGATGCTGGCTAAGGTTATCCTGTTGTTATATGATATTCCCTGCGGCATTCAAACGAACATTGAAAACATTGTTAATCTTTCTGAAGTGTTTTTTTTTAGGGTTTGACCTCATTGAATAACCATTTAATTTGAGCAGAAGCATTCAAATAAACTTTGACTAACAAAGGTCGTAATCTTTAGTGCCAAAAAGGCCTTTAGTAATATGATGACGCCTGAAAAACAGCAAGCAGCCAGCATCTCATCCTCTCTACAAAAAGTATACTCAGCCCCCCCTACCTGTTTTAGTCTCGAAAGAGGTTTTAGGTTTAACTTCCATGCCCAATCTACCATACCATGAATTCGAAATCGGAACCTTTAGCAATTTAATAAGTCAAAACATAGGTCCACCAACGTCAAATAATACACTGCCCCAATCCAAATTCCTATTTGGGGGGTGGGGGGGCAAGTGAAGTTCCTTCCTATCCCCTTAGAGATTGTAAAATAACCATAATAATCAAAGAAAATAAAGTAAATTCTCTGATTATGGTTTGGATTCCAACGAATCTTTTAAAAGTTGTTTTTTGAGAAATAAACTGTTTTGAGTTGGGCACTATATCCTCGATCAAATCTGCACCCTTTGTGTGCGTGCGTGTGCATGTGCATCTCAACACACGTCCGTTGGTGTTCACATACACCAACTGCCTGCACTGCTCAATGGATAGCCTGTTCCTCTTCTTCATGTGATACAAGGCCTAGGTGCTCCAATTCCACTCACAAGCGGATGTTGAATATTTCTGTGAGAGGACTTTCTCGGCCAATTGTTGCTGGTCACTAGTTGTCAAGTTGATGGTCACTGGTTGTCAGCTCTCCATGAACTACTCTCATAGACAAAACCACAGTAAAGCATGTATAGATAGATCTCAAACTTTAGCTATATTGAATCCCTATAAGTAAACAAGCATGAAACACAAATGGAGCTGGCTACCTTGTCTCCTCCCAATCTTTGCTGCATAGAAACTCATGGAACAGCTATCACCATCAGTCAAGGCCATGTCTTTGTCCCAATATGCATTCATTAGGGCCATAAATTGTTTCTGAACTAAGATATTTAAAGACTCTGAAGTACCATCATAGTTAGTGTGCGATGTACATACTGTATGTAAATTTTTGTAAGCTTTATATTTTGAGACATACCTGTATGGCAAAATTTGGAATATTTCAGATTCTCACACGGGCATACGGGAGTACAACACGTACGGCAGGAGTACTGCACGTAGAGCGGGAGTATGGTGGCAATATTGTTCATATACAATGAGTATCTAGAAGAATTCTACTACCTCTACCCTGGGAACTGCGCTTAACTCATTAAACAGCTCATGAAGGTCTTATGGCTTTCACTATTAATAACCAAAAAGCTTTTGGGGCAACATATTTGTCAACTTCTGCAGCAATCTTTTGATATGGTGGCTGTTCAAATGTTAACCAATTTTGAGGCATGTTTGTAGAAGATTGAATTTAGTCAGCAACTCCTCCAAGCAGACACAGCTGTATTAATCTGATCAGCACTAGATGGTTTTATTGTAAGAGATTTTATTGTATCAAAAGCAAACATGCTGCAGACAGGAGAAAATAAAACTTGACATTGTTTCCAGATGGAATTTGATTCTAAAAAATAGAAACTCTATTTGGAGATCAATATTATTGCAGAGAGTTGTTACTGCTATTGTTCTTACATTGATCTGGGCTATAGATGAGAAGGGACCTGAAATCTGCTATTTAGAAAATGGATATGTCAAAAGAAGAACTGGAAGTAGAAGTCTCTGGAAGTGTCAGCAGCAGACTTGAATCTCTCCATAATTACCATCTATGTGCATTTGAAATTCATTTCTCCTTGGACCAAGGTTTTAGTCTTAGTAAGCTAGCAATTTGTAGAAGAGGTTTTGGCTTTTGCATGTCAGTCGGTACAAGCAAGCACAGAAGTAAGACTTTTGAAGATTCTTGAGTCTTCGTCAAGAATTCTGCAAACAGGAAAGTCTTATTAAGAATGAAAGTCTGGATGTTAAGTTGGAAATTCTAATCATGCTTGTATCACCTTAAAACAAAAAAGGTAGGCAGCTTAACAATAAACAAGTCCTGTCTCCTTTTTAAGCATAAGTATTAAGCAGTTTAACTCAAATAATGCCTTAATCAGAATAATCACCAAAAGAAGGCAAATTAGATCTGATCAACATTCACAACATAAAAAAAAATTGCCTACCTAGCAACGTAATCGATCTCGCAACCAATGTCTGCCTCTTCTTGAAGCGGTTCAATCCAAGAACTCACTAACGTACGTCCTTTTCGATTGACAAGCATGGCTCTTGAAGATATTGGTATGTTTTCTTTTTCCATGAGTTCCAAGGCTTGTAAAAGCTCCAGTATTCTTCCTGAAATTTACATGTCGGCTTGAACAAGTCACACACTGACAAGCCTGTTTATGTAACAATACTGGCAACACATAACTAACACCAAAAACTAGATATTGAACTCTAAAAGACACAGATTACATTTGACAGCCTGCCAGTCGGACTGTAAGTTATCTACTAGTTACTGTCTATAGCATCTCCATCATGGAGAAGAAAATACCCTCCAGAGCAAGAGATCGTAGATAGAGTGAAAGTGGATCTCCACGCTTTCCGCCATTGTGAAGAATATGTAGTGCTCCAGGAATATAACTGAGGGCACGAAAATGGCGGACCGCCTCGTAGACAGCACTATATTTTACATAGCATTCAACAAGTAGTCTGCATACAAAATAAAGATAATTAGGATCAATGTTCACATCTGTGATTCTGCTTTAATCATCTCATATGGATTTTCCACAGAACTAGTAGCAGCATTGATGCATATAATTACAAGGAAATTGGCAACATCGAGGTAAACATTACTCAAAATTTTGAAGCAAGATATACAGCTGCAAGTAGTCAGAATCAAAATGAATACAAAGAGGGAATCCAGACTGCTAGGTCATATGTTCCTAGCATGCTACATGAGAGCTAAATCTGGATTCTTAAATTCTGAATATGACAACTGGCTAGGGACCTCTTGTCAGCAACTTCGCACATATTGGGTTTCATTAGAACTTGGAACAAAGCTTTTTATTACTTACATCTTCCAATAAGTATCTTGTGACTATAACTGCAGGCTGTAGCTTCTCGTTAACCTAGGTCTAAAACTTAAGTTAAAACCTAATACTGAAACATGATACGTGTGTCATGAAGTCCTCTAGAGTAAGTTAGTCTTTTTCCAATCCAAATTATCCAATCGCAATGTCCGTTATCATGTGCCCAATCGTCAAGTCCCGAGTCACCAGTGCCAATGTAGTTAGAACTTAATAGTTAGTATAGTCTAGTAACGTCATAATTTAAGACTTAAAGACCAGCGAGTCCAAACTCTAGATAGAGGTACAATTGCAGCCTAGAGCCGTAGACTAGATTAAAAGCAAATCCAGACTCTAGATAGAGGTACAATTGCACCATAGAGCCTTAGACTAGATTAACACCTATCATTTGCTGTAACAGAAGGCCAACAGGAAAACCCTAAAAAAATCTCCTTGACTAGGAAAGGTTTGCAGCAACACATTGATACCTTTCATTCCATTTGTCACGTCACACACATGGCCTGGAAGTGAATATGCAAAAGACCAAGTTCACGGTCTTTAATCATCCCGCTTCTTCATGCATCGACAAATTCTTGCTCTTGATGATCAGCCTTTGGAGATTGCCTCCTCCTATACATATTTTGGGTGTATACTCTTTGGGCATATATTCAGCATGAGAGCAATGATCACTTGTTGACTGGGGGGGGGGCCAATCTAGCTAGAGCGACACTGTTTCACGCGACATATTCAGGACCCACAGATCAAAGTGTTGCCTCTTTGACACTTCGGCTACACCCACTGCCTTATAGCTATGGTGTACAAGGCTTACAACTTCGAATTGGGCCAGATTTTCACATCTTTAGACATTGATATTATCAAGCATGATTCACAATAAACACTAGGTCCCACATCCGATCATTCTTGCTAAGTTTATTGTACCTCCTGTCCAGATACACGCCCCTCTTCAAAGTGATCAACGATAGTCATTTCCTTTGGATTTTCCAATTCTAGTTTGAGCAGTTACCCATGATCGGCATCTACCTCTTCTAAAATACCTTCAAAGCACAACTATTATTCTTCTTGGTACGCACGAGCTTCCAAACTCTTGGGCACCTCTGGTATATCTCCTTTTCTCACCTTCTTGAAGGCTCACATGACTACATTCTGGGGTTTATGTATACACAATATGTTTAGCCTCTCTGCTTTATTTAACTGGCACTTAGTACATTTAAGCACATAGGCCTCTACCTGACTTTTCATCTTAGGCCACCAAAATTGCCTTCGAGAGAGGATGAGTCAAGTGTTCTTTGTATACCCGGATGTCCTGCGCATGGACTATCATGACACTCATGCAAGATTTGGGCCCTTACAGTGTCATTCTCCGGTACACACACCTTTCCTTTACGAAAAAAAAATTCTTGTTTCGAATTAGGAAATCCGTTTCAATCTTTCCCTGATTCGAGGAATCTTGCAAACCTAAATCGACCCCCGAAAGTACTTGTTGCCAATACTTTGCAAAAAAAGGATCAGACTCATATAGTCCTTGAAGAGACTGAAACAACCCCGGTTCTATAACAGTAAAGCACAACTGATTAATAACCGGTAACCGACTCAAAGCATCCGCTAGAGTATTTTGACTTCCTTTACAATAACGTATAGAAAAGTCAAAGATTTGCATCAGCTCAGCCCATCTAGCTTGCCTCCCCTTTAAATCTATAGCATCACAGAAATATCGAAGAGTCTGATGATCCGTCAAAACTTCAAATCTAGCTCCATACAAATAATGTCGCCAAACTTTCAAGGAATGAACAATTGCAAATAGTTCCTTCTCATAGGTACAATACCTAGACTGAGCAGGATTGAGTTTCTTGTTTTCATAAGCCACAGGATGTCCATCCTGCATCAAAACAGCTCCAATAGCATAATCATTGGCATCGGTCCTAACCACAAAAGCCTTATTAGGATCGCCAATGATTAGTATTGGTGCCGAAGTGAGACTTTTCTTAAGCAACTCAAAACAATTATTCATATCCTCCGTCCACACCACTAGGGACTCTTAGCCCTGGGTAAGGGAAAATGCCAGTCGAGCAAATTGGGGAATATGCCGACGGAAAAATCCTACAAACCCCAAGAAAGACTTGATTTCCCGAACTGTGGTGAGAATAGGCCAATCAATAACCCTCTGGATACGATCAGCCTAAATCTCCACTCCCTGTTTGGAAATCTTATGCCCCAAGTAGGACAATTCCTTTGCAAAAAAAAGGTCACACATAGACTCTTTTCCCTTCTTAGGATGTCCCAGACGATCCTTAGATGCTCTTTATGTTCCGCCAAAGTCTTACTGAACACTAGGATATCATCTAAGAATACCACTACGAATCTTCCCAAATATGACCTGAACAAGTCGTTCATCATCTATTGGGAAGTTGCCGGTGCATTGGTCAAACCAAAAGGCAACACCAAAAATATATAGTGGCCAAAGCGAGTTCGAAACCCGGTTTTTGGTATATCTTCTGCCTTAATGCGTATCTTATGGTAGCGCGATCTTAGATCTATCTTGGTAAAGTACCCAACACCACCAAGATAGTCTATTAGATCATCCATCCGCGGCAGTGGATATCTATTCTTTTAACGGTTACCTTGTTCAATTTGTTTACTTTTAATGCACTTAAGGTCATAAGACCAAAGACTAAAGAACTAAGGAAAAACTACATCCATCTCATTACTTCGAGATAGATTACCTGAGGTTGAAGCTTGTTTTTTGACGCAATCACGTGCAAGGTGACCCTCGCCATTGCACTTGAAGCACAGGTTCTTCTTACGAGCTTCAGCTTTATCATTGCCACCATGATGGTTTTTAAAGTTTTTCTTGGTTTTCTTAGGATTGTTGGAATTGGGATGTGTTTCACTAACAACTTCCCTATCCTTCCTCTTAAATTGAAAAACTTTTTTCTGCTCATTAGGCTGTTGACCCCTAGGTGGCTTAGGTGTATCATCAAAGTATTTTGCAGCCCTAATAGCATCTTCTAGGGTTTTTAGATGGTTCCTACGAACATCCACTTGATAATCTTTTGGTAACCCATTAATAAACATTAACATTTGTACCTTAGGTGGAATGTCACTATAAAGTAGATTCAGGTACTCATGAAAATCTTAAATAAATTGTTCCAAACCTTTATTCATTGATAAATGACTTAACTTTTGAAAGTGCTCAAAGTCATCTAAAAGTGGTAGGAAGTATTCCCTAAAAACTATGCAAAAATCTGCCCATGTACAAGGTTGATTGCCTTTTGCAACTAGGTCATCCACCTACTAAGGCTCCTCCCTCAAGGAACATAGTAACAGTGGATAACTTTTCACATTCAAGGAATTGGTTCATGGCAAAGTATTTGTTCCAAACATTTGGCCAAAAATTTACTACTTGTAAGTTCCTATCTTTCTTCTCCCCCTTAAACACTTTTACGGGAGGTGGAACTACATGCTTCTTCTGATTGGCTAACCTAGACTCTAAGTCTTGGTTTCTTTGATTAGTTTCAAGAAGCCGCTTATTAGTGGCTTGAATTTGTTAGTATAAAACTTCAAGAGCTTATGCCACATTGGATGGGTTTGCTGGATCAAATGTTGGGTTTTCATTGGTTTGATCCATTGGGGTTGCTTGTGTGTTTTCCTATTATGCAAATACAACAATAAGTGCTCAAATTAGAATGATAGAAATGCTTCAATTGTTACATCCAATGCAAATAAAAAGCATTTACTTCTATTCATTCAATCTTATTGTTTGTAAGCTCAATCCAAGCCTACTATTTGCAAGCTCAATCCAAGCTTAAGAGAAAAACAACAACAAGCTACATTTGCCTTAATCAAAAGCAAAAATGAAAACCAAATCTTTATGTAAACTTCAATTAACTAATCGAAGCTAATGTTTACATAAAGTTCCCATTCCAATTCCAATTTCATTTGTCATTTCAAAAGCAACCAAAGTTTTCACATTTCTCACTATTCTAGATTTCCAAATCCATGAAACTAGTGTCTAGAAATGGATAACTAATGAAGCTTTATGAAAACTTTAATTTTCAGATCTGATTTTTAGATTTACAGGTCTGAAATCAGAACTTCATAATGACAAAAAGTAGAACTTCAAAACATGTTTTATGCACAAAGTTACACTACCATTCCCTTCCTGCATTGCCATCTTCATGAAACTAGGAGATAGAAGGTGTAACTAATGAAGTTTGAATGAAAACTTCACTTTTCATATCTGATTTTCAGATTTACAGGTCTGAAAACTAAAACTTCAAAATGAAAATCAGAACTTCAAACACTTCATTTATGCAAAAAAAACACTAGTTTTGATCAAAACACATAGCTAGAATCAATCTTTTTGCCAAAAAAAATTTGTGTATGTAGAGGAAGACTTCCTCTACCCATCCCACAAATCTTTTTTCAGAACTTTTAAAAACCCAAAGCCCACTTTAAAACTTCTCTAACATGATAAAAAATCAGGCCCTAAACAATTCTATAAGCATCACTACTCTCTTCCAAAGAGAACTAGATTCATTGGGTACTTCAACTACAAGCTTCCTACAACTAGAAAAGCCTATAATCTTTCCCAAAAAAAATTTAGCTGGTGATTGCGCTCAGGAATATCAACTGCCGAACAATGTTGCGCTGAGGGCCGCTTTAAATAGATCGAACACTGTATCCCTGTTATAGATCGAAATAGCCATGGCTGCATTTATTGGATCGAGGCTCTGAATAGTAATGCTCAGAAAATAGTTCTTCTTCTGGAAAAGCAGGCCGCCGGCCCGAGGGTTGGATAGAGATGCAAGTTGTTTCAGTTGAGCGCTTGCTATAAGGATGAGTAGTGTAAGCTCGAGGGTCCATTGAAGAATCGGTTGCCCATAACCATTCAAAACCAACCTTCTCATAGTAGTGCCAATTAACTCAAGGCTGATCCTTAAGAGCTTTCGTATGACCTTATAGATAAATAATTCAAAGGTCGATTCCAAGTTATAACTCGAATAAGTATAGGCCAGTGAAGAAAATAGAATACTTCAAAACTAAAGACCTCAAGCTTGCACCCCATAAATGTCATAAAGTGTAAATGACACTTAAAAGTAGTAGATTTGGCAATGGTATAGGTTATGCAGCTTTCCAAGTATTCAAGGCTCAATAAATATAATCAAAAAGCCGATAAATCATATAAAATGCCATAACTGAGTCACCACATGTCCCTTCCTCAAATGCGAAACGGCCTCCTGAGCAATAAAGCATCTTCTATCAACCAATGTTGATAATAGTAGACTCTTTATAGCCTCATGATATAACAGTATTTTGGCCTTAGATTCATCTTCATATTGAAGTTTGAATGAGATAAAAAGATTTCTGGTCTGCAGCCCAAAATCATTTCTCTACAGAAATTACATATCTTCAATAAATTGTAATATGTCAACATTTAGGTCTGGAAATCAGAGAATGGTATTTTGTCAATAAAAATCAGATAACCCCGAGGAACTATCAGCCACCAGCATCAATGAATAACTTCGGTCTTTTGAAACATAACATTTAGCTTTGAAGATCGGTTCCTCTCGTCATTTCAACAACAATCATTTTCAAATTGTATGCAATATATCTTTCAAGTTCAGAAAATTTCAACTTGAAAAATTCAGCTTGAAAATCATTATAGCTCCATAGATTCACAATCAGAAAAGCTTCTGCTTCATCATTTAGTCGGCATTATAGAAATGTAAAAAGCAGCTTTATTCTAGCTGGGAAATAGTCTTTAACTAAAATCAGAGACAGAGACTCTTCCACTCAGCTGAAATTCGGCATGAGTAATGCCCACAAAAAATGTATTGCCATTGTTGATGTTGCTTCAAATTCAGCTTAAACCCTTTAGTCAAATAGTCTAGAAATCTTTTGAGCAGAAAATCAGCATAGGTCCAAATAGATCTTTTGTAAATTTTCAGCTTCACAACAATTCAGAGTGAATGAATTTCGAACTTGAAGATTTAAGCCCATATATTACATTTCAGCATACCATCAGCAGCATAGATTAGCCTGAAATTGTGGAGCAAAAATTTAGCTTTGAAAGCAATCTTGCATCATGTCGAAAAATCAGCCATCTTCATTTTGTAAATATAGAAGTACCATAGACCTCCATAGTATAACAATATACAGGTCGCCATTCAGCCTTGAAGCTCTGTCATAGCAGAAATTCAACAAAGCTAGCAAAGTTGAACAATAGAATGAATGACACAATGGATTAAACAGTTCAGCATTTCACCAATCTTTGTATAGGCAGCTTCTCTTCTGTTATGGCCTTCTGGTACGGCTGAAAATCTTGTGAACAAACACAAAAAACCGAAACACAAATGAAACGAAATAAAACAAAACTGGACTGTCTCTTGGAAAAGCATGGATCAGGGATTGCTTACGTAAAACCAAGAGCATTATTGACATAACAAAACAACCACAGTTTTCAGCCTGCGTTAACATAACAAGTCTACAACGACAAACAATACATAACAAAACTAAACACAATATGAATAACTCTAAAAACTTCTATAATAAATGATCAACAAAAAATGTGTGAAACAGAGAATTGAAAACAAGAAAAAGATAATCGGCCTTTGTCTCATGGAGGCTGAGAAAATCGGAAATGTAATCTTTTGATCATTTCGGCTTCAGTTTTGATACGAACACCATGCTCTTTGGATAGCATATTGTCATAGACCATAGTTGCTACAGTCCAATAAAATTAAGCACATCTTGTAATGCTGCACCATAATCCCAATAAGCACTTTCAAAGTTGTTTTTGGCAAATTCAGCAGCCAGTCTTCATATGCCAACATAGAAATCTGAGAATGTTTCATTCTTGGAAATGAAATTTGTGGAACGCTGGAACAAAGTTTCAGATCAGTGTAGTTCGTAAGGCTTCCATCAAAAATCACAAAAGCGATGAAATATTGATCAACATTGGGCTGCATTTCCCCATCCTTAGTTTGATATAGGGGATTCACATATTGGATAAATGAAGTATTATCCTGCCCTTCATTCAGCCTAGCAGTATCTTCTTCCAAATGTTGTGAGACAATGTACTGCAATAATAAATCAACTTCAAGTTCTGAACATGGTTCTAAAAATAGATTATATGTCATGTCAGAATCTTGATGATGGTCATAATCACCTGCTGTACATGAGAGAAGGGACTTCCGAAAAATAGTAATGGTTTTCACTTCAGCCTTCTCAGTCTGAAACGTAAAACTTGTAGAATCTACCTCAGTCATTTCAACAAATTTACAAAGAATGACAATAGGCCACTGAGGTTCATAGCAGAATGGTGTAGGTGCTAAAAATAGATTTCACAGAACAGACACAATTGTACTAATATGAATCAAACAGATGCATACCTCAGCATGATTTGGACTCGGTATATCAATGTACTGAATCATTCATTCAAGAACAGTGATTATTACAGATATGATTTGGACTCGGTATATCAATGTACTGAATCATTCATTTAAGAACAGTGATTATCACAGCTTGCGTGGCAGTAGATATTATTATTCCGTTGAAGAATGCCCTTCAAAAATGCCCGTAACTGCTGATGTTCGGATTTCTGAGGGTCGGAATTGTACATGTTCAAATTTCTGAGGGTCGAATCTGGCTAGGACTGGATTTCCTCTGTTCGGATTTAGGAATTCGATCCATGCTTGGGTCGAATCAGTTCGGAATCCTGTGGTTCGGATTTCTCTGGATCGAGTTTTGCTGCCATGTTGAGGGTCCGATTCAGATTCTTCCTGTACCCAGTTTGTAGAGACTCGGAAAAGTTGCAGGCCTATTGTGGATCGATTTTGTAGTGCACCCAGGGTCGGAATTTCTGGGTCAAAATGAATGCGGACTAACAGCTGCTCAGGTTCGTTCTGTTTTGCACCATAGGCTGATTGCATTGATTGCTAGGATCAGTTCTGCGCTCAGGAATATCAACTGCTGAACAATGTTGCGCTGAGGGCCGCTTTAAATAGATCGAACACTGTATCCCTGTTATAGATCGAAATAGCCATGGCTGCATTTATTGGATCGAGGCTCTGAATAGATATGCTCAGAAAATAGTTCTTCTTCTGGAAAAGCAGGCCACCGGCCTGAGAGTCGGATAGAGATGCAAGTTGTTTCAGTTGAGCGCTTGATATAAGGATGAGTAGTGTAAGCTCGAGGGTCCATTGAAGAATCGGTTGCCCATAACCATTCAAAACCAACCTTCTCATGGTAGTGCCAATTAACTCAAGGCTGATCCTTAAGAGCTTTTGTATGACCTTATAGATAAATAGTTCAAACATCCCATAAATGTCATAAAGTGTAAATGACACTTAAAAGTAGTAGATTTGGCAATAGTATAGGTTATGCAGCTTTCCAAGTATTCAAGGCTCAATAAATATAATAAAAAAGCCGATAAATCGTAAAAAATGCCATAACTGAGTCACCACATGGAGGCTCTCCGAAAGAAAAAGCTCCTATCACCTTTGCAGATCTGGGTATGAAACCATCTAAGAGCATCAAGAAGCTTGACCAAGCTTTGAAAAGGATGGGAATCGACAATCAGCCAACCACCAGTCCACTCCATGAACGCTAACCCATGTATAAGACTAAAACCGTTGAGTGGAAAGCTAAGAGTGATAAGGAAGAAATAAAGACTGAGTTGATGACCAATCAGGAATTGCAAGATAAAATCCATCAGGACGCTGTAGAAGAACCTAAGTCTGCGCATGACGTGCCACAATAATTCAAGGATTACAAAATGGATGAAGTGGTACTAGTCATGCCTAGAGCTAAGAGAGAACCCATTGAAGATACTTCCCAAGAGGCCAATGTTTACGAAGGTCCAGCTCAAACAAAAGAAATAGATTTAGCGAAAAAGAGAGATGGAAGTCGTATGGTATTTCTTGGAGAAGATGTAGAAGGAGAGGAACTCGAGGATCTCAAGGCCCTTTTTCGCAAATACCACGACTGTCTTGCTTGGAATTACGCTGAGCTAAAGGGCATATCGACAGATGTCATGGTTCACACCATTCGACTGGTTGATGGTGCAAAGCCCACAGTTAGTAGGCCCTATAGGTCTAATCCACACTACGCCCAGCTGATCCAAGAAGAATTGAAAAAGCTTCTAGATGTAGGATTCATCTACGAGATGGAACACACTAATTGGGTGTTGCCTATCATGGTAGTACCTAAGAAGAACGGAAAACTTAGAATCTGTATGGACTACAAGAAGCTAAACTCTGTAACCATCAAGGACCATTTTCCCTTACCATTCAAGGAAAAGGTGTTAAAGAGAATAGCTGGAGCAGAAGCCTATAGTTTTGTAGATGGGTTTAGTGGCTATAACCAGGTGCAAATAGCCCCAAAAGATCAGCACAAAATTGCATTCTCCATCGAGTGGGGAACGTATGCATAACGTATAGAGTGATTCCATTTGGATTGTGCAACGCTCCCACAGCACCTTCCAACGAGTGATGAGCTATGCCTTCAAGGACTTTCTCTGGAAATTTCTTGAAATTTTCATGGAGGACTTGTGTGAGCCCAACGCCTAGCTTGCTTAGAGAAAAGTGTTCATCCAATGTCAATTATTCGGCATATCCCTAAACCCGGCCAAATGCCAATTTTTGGTCACGCACGGCATAGTGCTAGGCCACGTAGTTTCGAGGCATGGTATCGCTACTAATGTCGACAAGATCCGCATAATACTTGTCTTGCCTGAGCCAAGAACCGTATGAGAAGTATGGGGCATTGCAACTATTATCGGAGATTTGTCCTGAATTTTGCTAAGCTGGCCCGTTTGATCTACCAGATGACCATCTAACTAGAATGGACAGTTGAAGCCACTGAGGCTTTTCACAAACTCAAGAAGGCCTTAGTCACTTCACCAATCTTTCGACCCCCTATTTGGACCATAGAGTTCCATGTCCATACAGACGCTTCTAAGTATGCCATAGGGAGTGTTCTGACACAGCCTAGGGAGTAAGAATTACTCGATTTATTTTTCCAGTAGGCAGTTGATTCCCGCGGAGATGAACTATACAACCATTGAGCGAGGAGCGGGTCAGGACAAGAAAGTGTGGAAAACCATGGTTAACAATTTAGGTCTGGTGATTCAGAGCTATCAAGATAACCTAAACTTCCAGATCATGCATCTGGACTGTACCGACCTAGTGTTAGGGAGAGATTGGCCCTATAGCTTGGGCCCCACTCTATAAAGGAATTATCAGGACAATACACTCCAACTTTCAGAAAAACGGTCGAGAGGTTCATCTGCATGGGGAGCATGGAGTTCCCAACAGTCCTTTGGTGTGCAGTTCAGAGTCTGTTCAGCTTATGGAGGATGGTTAGCATCAACTACTTTTCTGTGACTTGTAGTTTATTTTTAATGACTGTTTCCAGTAATACCTTTCATGAAAGAAAAAAATTAGATATTCTGCTAAGGAAGAAAGGTGATATTTTTCCTGATGATTTGCCTAGTGGTTTACCACTCAGTAGAGAAGTAGATCATTTAGTACCTGATATAGCACCCATCACTAAGCCTATTGAGTTAGTCGCTCAGAAGATAAAGATAAAACCAGACAATTTACAAAATATCTAAATAAGGGACAGATTCATCCAAGCAGTTCACCTTGGGCAGCTCCTGTCCTATTAGTTACACCTCACCAATGCTCTAGCGACTTCATGACCCTAATGAACAGTGTATTTCGGCCATATTTAGGGAAATTTGTGGTGATTTTTCTAGATAATATTTTAGTTTACAGCAAAGCTTAAAAAGAGCATTTAGCTCACCTCAGAAAGGTGTTTCGTTTGCTCAGAAAGCATAAGCTATTCACAAGGAAACCTAAATGTTAGGTTTTTACCAAAAAATAGCATATTTGGACCATATAATCTTGAAGAATGGGATTAAGATAGATCCAAATAAGGTCAAGCCATATTTAGTTGGCCTAGACGAAACAGCATTTTAGACCTTCGGTCTTTTTAGGTCCTTCGGGATACTACAGACAATCCAATCAAGGATCATGCTCACATAGCAGTTCCCATGACAAATCTTCTTAAGGGGAAAGAAAAGGAGTTCAATTGGGGGCTAGAGCAACAAGAGAGTTTTGATGCTCTCAAAACAACATTGGTTACAACACCAATACTAAAAGTCGTAGACCCAAACCAGCCTTTTGCTCGAACCCGCTCAAACTAGATACATCACTTATGAGAAGGAGCTCTTTTCAATTATTCATGCCCTTAAGACTTGGCAGCATTATTTGTATGGTGCTAGCTTTGAGATTCTGACTGACCATGAAAGCCATAGACGTTTGTGCAATCAGCCTGAGCTTAGCAGTCGAAAAGCTCGATGGGCTGAGTTAATGCAGGAATTTGACTTGTCTATCAGATATAGACAAGGAAAATTCAATATCGTGCAAATGCTCTTAGCATAATGCCAGTGGTAAACGAATTGAGATTTACCCAGTCCTGTAGTAAGTTACTCGAGTCCTTGAGGGGGAAATGCAAGAGTGATCCGTATTTCTCCACAGTCAAGAAAACAGTCCAAAACAGAAATGTATATATAGACTTCTTACCCAGTTCTTAGGCCTAGGAAAGATTCATCCAAGTATACGCCAGATTGCATTGAAGATTCCGTGCTTGTAGATCCCAAGCATAGCATTACGGTTGAGGGATCCAGTTCTCGAGAATACGGAAACAAAATGTGTGTTCCCGACTCGGGGTTTTAGGCGCCAAGTATTGTATGAGTGTCATGACAGCCCTAGTATGGAACACCCAGGAATACAGAAGACCTATGAGCTTCTTCGTAGGCAAATCTTCTGGCCCAATAGTAATTGGGAAAGTATTTCCATGGATTTCCTAATAGGCCTATCTAAGACCCAGAAGGGTCACGATGTGATATGGGTCACAGTTGACCATTTGACCAAAATGGCTCATTTTATTCCAACCAAAACAATCGTTAGAGCTCTAGAGTTAGCAAGGTTGTTTATAGACGGGCTATTTAAATTATGGGAGAGAAACGCAATTAGGTCACGCGAAATGGACCAATTTTGCAGCTTTCTGTCCGATGGCCCCATTTCTCCAAACGGGATCCATTTTAGGTGCCGTCTATTTCGGCCAATGGAGAAGCTCGATAGGAACCTGTGGGAACAGACAAGACGAGGAACTTAACTGGCAAAACTCTTCACTAAGGACACTGCCTTTGGTAAGGTTGAAAAGAAGGTTCAACATAAAGCCTCCTTTCGTAATAGGAACGTCTAAGGTTTTCTTGCAGAAGAAGAACTGGGAGATGAAGCTAGAGCATGCAAAGACCAGCTATAAACTTGAAGATTCTGTGTCAAGCCTTTTGAAAAATGTTGTTGATTGGGCCTATGCAAGAGAACTCTTCACTAAGGACACTGCCTTTGGTAAGGTTGAAAAGAAGGTTCAACATAAAGCCTCCCTTTGTAATAGGAACGTCCTTGTTTCTCATGTGGACGAGGCCTTCAGGTTGAAGGCCTTCCAGTTTGGAATCTTGCAACCTGCTATGCCTTTCTGAAACAAATTGCACCCTTCACTGCATTGCATTCTGAGAGGTAAATATGAAATAACATACCTAGTTAGAGATGAATCTGAACACAAGCAAATATCTGCCAAGACTATGCGGTAATATAAATCCATAGATTGCGCATCACAGAATGGCATCGACCCTAAACCCTAACATAATCTTTACTATAGTTGCATTGTGGAACGGTTCACAGAATGGCACCAACCCTAAACCCTAAACCCTAACGACTGGCACTATTCACTATAGCCACTTAATTAAAAGCTTTCTTGCCTATCCACTGAAAACATTTGGAATTGACCTAAATGGTCCAGGAATACAATCCACAGGTTCATGAACCCGATACAGACCTAACGGACTTGGCCTTGCTCGATTCGGGCATCATTGTAAGTCTCAGCATAGCTTCAAAGTCTACTTACATATGGATCTGAACACAAGCAAATATCTGCCAAGACTATGTGGTAGTATAAATTGAAAAAGTCCCATTTCCTGTGATCCGATGATCCCATTCAGAGAGCTGAATTCAAGATGTCCTTAGTCGTGAGTTGGGAAACCTCATCCCAAACAAGGCAAATTTTGTGTGCTAGAGTGTGCAAAGACCAGTTATGAACTTGAAGATTCTGTGTCAAGCCTTTTGAAAAATGGTGTTGATTGGGCCTATGCAAGAGAACTCTTCACTAAGGACACTACGAGAGAGAGATAGCGAGAGAGCGAGGGAGAGTTTGCTTGTCAAAAATGGTGTTGATTGGGCCTATGCAAGAGAACTCTTCACTAAGGACACTACGAGAGAGAGATAGCGAGAGAGCGAGGGAGGCATGGGCAATGGGTAGGTTTTTTGCAAAAAAATTTGGTACCTTTTTCATTTTTTTTAAACGGAGGGGGCAAGTATGTGCCAAATACCCTCTAATAATTAATTCTGGGGTGGGGTAGGGGGAGGAAAATAGTTTTTAATTATTTTTGGGCATGTGGGAGCGAGCGGGGAGGGGGCCTACATTTTTTGAGCATGTGGGAGCGAGCGGGAGGGAGCCTACAATTGCCAATTATGCTCCTTAGGTGAGGTGAAGTCTGAGGTCCACTTTATCTTCAGATACATTATCCACTACAAGATCAGAAGGAGATATTATTACGCATTCCACGATACACCTATTACATTGCATTCTCTTATCACATATGAGGACCAACATTGTGTTGCACTTATGGTACGAGAGATGGCCTAGCAGAGTCGTTCTAACACAGCTTCAAATCACATCCTTCTTCTCTGGGAGAAGACTGCAGACCAGATCTAGAATCTATTGATGATGACATTCCTACACATAGCGACCAGAGACAGTGAACATTGGCTAAAGGAGATTAGTAGGGTTATGAGCGGCACATCGGTGGCTGCATGCTAAGAGGGCATCTGTTCAAAAAAAGAGTGCTTGTTGTTGGAGAAGGTAATGGGAGGTGCAAATGATCTGCACAAATTTTGGCTTGAAATGATAGCCACAGTTTTCTACTTGCAAGTGCTAGCAAATGGCAACATATGAAGAGAATCTGTACGATTTTTTTCAGCTTAAAAGGTATAAGTTGTGTGCAAGGTGCTGCACTTATTAGATCTAGAGTTTGGCTCCAATTTGGTTATTTGACAAAAATGGGGGTTGATGATGTTTAGGTTTTCAATAGGAGCTGCAATGGCACAATGTCATGCTGCATTGTCAGCAAGAAATGTTAGCCCGTCCTGTTTTGCAGATTGTACAGAGCTGGATACAGTTTGTGATTACAAGAAGCTTCCATTTTCTTACATGATACGCAAGCTGCAGGTTCAGTAAGAGATTCCTTTTGGATTCAAGTTTATATTTTGATCTACTTTATGCATAGAACCCACGGTTCCCAGAACCGTGGAAGGAACCGTACCACGGTTCCTTGAACCGTGGTACGGTTCATCTAAATAAATAAACAATTAATTAATTAATTAATTAATTTCACAGACGGATCCGCCTGCTGACTTTCCGCTGAAGGATTCCGCTGCATTCCATCAGGGGTCACCAGACTCCATCAGATTCCGCTGATTCCGCTGACTTTCCGCTGAATTAATTCCGCTGATTCCGCTGATTCCCGCTGACTTTCCACACAATAATATATAAAAAATAATTAATTAATAACTACACGCGGTTCACCACGGTTCTGGCAAAAAAAAATTGAGAACCGTACGGTTCACTGTACGGTTCTCAGAACCGTGGTGAACCGCCCACTGTTCATTGATTCTATGAATAAATTCCTCGTAACGTTCAAAAGTAACCTTGTGAAGGCACATAAATGTTTCAACTAACCTTAATATTATGACATTTGACTTGAACAAGTTCAGTCACAAAATCATTAGGTTGTTTGTATGGTTCAATGGAAGCTCTGATGCACAGGAAATTGAGCATTTAAGGGATGTAGTGTGTTTTTATCCTTGAAGTTGTGAAGGTTCTCTTGGGTCTGCCTCTGCAACATAATACTCATGGGCGTTTAAAGTTTTCGTTTATAGGATGCTCAGCTGGTTTGTTTCTTATATATTAGAGCTGATAAAAGGAATTGTAATATAGACGGTTCCCTTTCATAAGTAGTGATCAACAATTCAAAAATTATAGATATGTTCTAGCCTACGTAATCCCTAGATCTTGAAACCTACTATTGCTCCTAGTTTACGTGCCTCCTAATAGGGTTCCACTGGCCATAGTTTAAAACAAATCATGTTAGTTTTTTCTTCATTGTGGCATTCCAAAATGCTATGCTGCGTTCCAAAACACTATGCTTCCAGAACGTCATTCCGATGCAAAGTAAATCCTATTGTGAATTTTAAAAATAAAGACCTTGAATGATTTCGAGAAAGGTAACAAATTTTATATCATAAGAATGTAAAACGTTGTACACAATTTGCAGACTTTCCATCCCTTTATAAAAGATGCAAGGAGAATTATATAACCACATCAATAATACAGTAAAGAGCACACTATAGGAGAATAGACTTACGCATAAGTCCTTGCATTTGGTTGGATCTGGTTGGGATCTTCAATCATTTGGCCCAACACATCCACCACATCTTGTACCCTAAACATAGCAACCATTCAAATGAAAGAATCTACACTCAAAATTGGAAAACATCATCTTCATCTCTTCCACAATCATAGCCATTACACATGAGCTTTAAAAACATCTTAGAATATCTTAAAATTTATCAATGATGTAAAAAAGAAACTATCACTACTAAGCTCTTTCAAACCCCACCTATCACCGACATTGTTTCTTGTATATCCTTGTATCACCCAATTATATGACTCGATGTCAGGTTTCATTTTATCTGTGCTAGAAAGTCCAAAGCAAAACAAGAAATGTCAAAATATTGAATAATACTATCATTGACAAAAGCAGCATAGAACACATCAAGCAGCAAAAAGAACAAAATAAAAGATGAGTTCACATTTATAAAGGCAAAGGGTAAGCACAATATTTGGACAAAATCATACATAGTGTTAAAATGTAATGCCTATTTTACCTGGATTGGTGATTCAAACTATTTCAATGTAAGTTGTACAAATGTATAGAAGACCATTAAATGCAGATGCTTTGTAATCCCCCTTTTGTAAGTGCAAGCGAGCCCAATTGACCTTAAAACTTAGGTTTTTGGTGTATCTCATCTTATCCATGCATGTATCTCGAGCTTGCCTCCATAATGACTAGGAGCATCCACAACCTATAGACTTTATGTCCATCCATATTTCTAGAGTTCAACACTAGTGTTAAGGAGCTTAAGCGATTGCATAGGTCAAATCCTATTGAAGATCGAGATCCTCTCCGAGCTTGCCAATCTTGAGAAAGGGAGCATATCTTCTACACAGGTCAGGTTTGGGTGCAGTTAGCACAGTTGGAGAGCACTATAATACCAAATATGTCAATTTTAGAGTGAAGGTTCTAGAAGCTATCCAAAACAGCTTACCTTCCCGCAAGACACACTTTCTATCTAAATATTGGATTGTAGTGCCAAGTAGATCTTGGGAAATGGCCTTGCATTTGTTGATTACTCATTGAACTTGTATGCATCTATGCTTAAGAGGTTATTGGGAGTATCATACTTTTCTTTGTTTCATAAATAGAATCTTATGATATTATCTTGATTGTTTTATGGTTAGATTGTTACAACAACTGAATTTGAACCGTAGGTAAATTCAATGTTTAGCATGTTAAATATAGATATAGTCTGAGAAGGGATCCAAATGAGCATAATCAATAGGAGAAACAATACCAATTTTCAACTCCAATATGACTAACGATGCCAACTAGATAGTACTTGTGATCCATGTTATGCCAAAGTTACTCTAACCATTAACTCGCATCCTACATAATGATAAGAAAATGTCACAAAGTTGTTGGTATCAGATTAGGAGATCAGACAAAGCTCTGATACCATGTTGCTGCTCTGATACCATGTTGGAATTCGAGGCAATGCGCGTCGTATCAGTGAGAAACGAGCGGAATCCTCAGTACATGTAACTATGTCTATCGTATTCAAATCAAATTCGAACGAATCGAAATCTGTCTTACTTGATCACAGCTTCGAAGTCACTGGATCGAAAGAGTCGATTCCATAGCCATGCACGAATTCACTGAGTTATAGATTTGGATTTTATGTGCGAAAGTGTAAAGCATCTAGGAACGATGATTAGAACAATGAATTCGACTTATGCTCACACGAATAGTTTAATCTACGAATTATTTATCTACGAGCATGAATCTATTTGAACATGAATAAAATAAGCATTCAATCAAAACATACACGACTCAAATTTATGGAACGAATATTAATTAGTCGCGAATGATAACAGTCTGAATGCAGACAATACTCTGTAGTAACAGAGAGAAAGAACAAAACAATTGCGCTTTGGATGTTTGATTATTGATCGTGTAGATCGACGATTCAGCTGAAGTAGTGTTCAGTAACCTTACAACTAATAAGTTGATGGGTATTTGTATAGATGGCTAGCTAATTAAAAGAATGGTTAATCTGCACATTGCAAATTAGATTAATCCACTACGTGCTGTTGTCAGTCGCTTTTGGACAATATCTGAGTCCGTTGGAGATCCTACCCGGTCATGACGATGGTACGGTTGAGCCGCCTTTTGATTGACTCAACTTGAGATTGACAGATGACCAGCTTGTGAGCTCGAAAGTCAAAGTCGTCGAAATGTTCGACGTGGTCGAATAGAAAATGTTCGAGGTGGCAAACTTTCGACGTCAAAGTCGTCGAAATGTTCAACGTGGCGAATGTCGAATAACTGAGGTGGTCGAAAACTTTCGTGTCGTTAGGACTCTGTCACGAGTATTTCTACAAACTGTTAGAAAACATGTGTATGTGTAGGAGTCAGATCAAGTTGAGTCTTGCACTATTGAAGAGTTGTTGGCAAGGAGAGTGTGATCATTTTGGCTGAGCTTTGGAAAGACTGTCTGGAGGAGCCCACACAAGAGTAGGGCGTACTTTCTATAGGGTTTTTGGTTTTTGATCCAGTGGGGTCTAGTGCATGTGCTATCAAGGCCATACCAAGTGGCAAAGTCAAAAGTGGCAAAGTCAAAAGTAGGAGCTAAAGGGTTGCCTTGAAGTGGCTACATAACTAGGAAAGTCAAAAGTAAGCGCTGAAGGGTTGCCTTGAAGTGGCTACATAACTAGGAAAGTCAAAAGTAAGCGCTGAAGGGTTGCCTTGAAGTGGCTACATACCCTAGTTTGGGGTGAAACCCTAGTAGTTGGAAGTTGTTTCTTTTTTTTATTCCTTTCAAGTTGAGCTTCTGTTTGCGCAAGATTTTAGCATGGCTAGTCTTGGAGGGAGTCTATTGGGTGAATAGCAGACTTCATGGCACAAATTACAAGGTGTAAAAGTACAAGATGGTTAACATCTTGATGGACAAGAATTGTTGTGAGATAGTTACATGTAGAGAGCCTGTACCTACATTTGAACCTGAATTAAAGGACTACATTAGCAGGAGACAAAAGGCTCATAGGGTTATCAATTTTTCTGTCAAAAACAACATTATTCCACCAATAGGTTGCAAATGGGTCTAGAAGACCAAGCTTCATGCCAATGGAATAGTGAACAAGTACAAGGTGAGGTTGGTCGCAAAAGGCTACCCAACAAGCAGGGCTAGACTATGATGGAACATTCGCACCTATTGCTAAGATGCCATCTATTAGGACCGTTTTGGCCCTAGCCTCATATTTTGATTAGAATGTCCATCGAATGGAGATGTCAAAGTGGCTTTCTTAATGGGCAACTTCAAGAAGAGGTTTATATGGAGCAACTGCAAGGGTTTGTGATAACAGGCAAGGAGCATCTGGTTTGTAGGCTTAGAAAAGCCTTGTATGGGCTCAAACAGGCGCATAGGGCTTGGTATAGCCGAATTGACAAATACTTTGCAAGGCATGGGTTTGAGAAGAGTAAGTCTAATTGCAATTTAAATGTCTTCAAGGAAGGTGAAGACTCTTCTGTTGTTGTGCTCTATGGGGATGACTTATTCATCACAGGAAGCTATAAGAAACTTATTGCCTGTGTTAAGAAAAATCTTTCTAATGAGTTTGAGATGATTGCTGCACTATTGCCTAGGAGTTGAGGTTTGGAAAGAGAAGCGTTGTCTTTTTATCTCTCAAGAAAAGTATGCACTGAAAATATTGAAGAGGTTTAATATGCAACAAAGCAAGCCAATTAGCACAACCATGGATGCAAGTAACAATCCATCAAGGGAATTGCAAGTCAATTCATGAGTAAACCTACCAAATCACATTGGAAGGCAGCCAAGCGAATCCTACGTTATGTGAGAGGGACTATGACATATAGGATTGGATATACTGATGATGGTGACCTTCAGCTAGAGGATTATCTAGATTCTCATTGGGCAGGTCATAAAGACGATCGCAGATTGACAACGGCCTATTGCTTTAGCCTCGGTTCAGGGGCTATAATCTTGGTGCAGCAATAAGCAGCCCACTATTGCTTTATCATCTACCAAAGCTGAGTACAGGGTGACTACGCGATCCACCTGTGAAGCTATTTGGTTACGACGCCTACTTGATATGCAGATTGCTTAAGTAGGACCTACATTGTTACATTGTAATAACCAAAACTGCATTCAGCTTACAAGAAATTCAGTCTACCATGCACGGACAAAACATATAGAGGTGGACCAGCACTTTATACGAGAGAAAGTGCACAATGGAGAGATTGAGCTAACGTATTGTAACACTCACGATCAAATTGTTGATAACTTTACTAAACCACTTAGTAAAGATTAGTTTTAGAAGTTCAGACCATTCTTAAAAATTGCCATTAAGAGGGGGTGTCGAAGAGTAATGCCTACTTTACCCATTTGGCTAAGCACTAATGTTGTTGTAAGTTGTACATTACTCCTTGGGCATGTTATTAATTAAATACGAGTTCCCCTATTTGTAACTTAAAAAAAGGTGCAAGTGGCCCACTTAACCAAGTAGCTCACTCATATGTTTGACACCTATATTTTCCATGCATGTACATGAAGTGTTTGCCTCATATGGTATTTGGAGGACCCACGCCCTCCTCTCTCTCTCTAGCGATTCAAAGTCATCCAACGAAGCATTTTCCACAATTACTGGCATACAAAAGTTAAATGAGGAACAAATGATTGGCCTGGAAAGGTTTTAGCAATGCAAATCACTTCATTTCACCTAGCAACACAATGAATAGATTCTGACCTCCTCCACATTGCATATCTTCAAGAGTTGTTGCCGCTATATCTGGACGATCAGCATTCGTCTGCATGAAAAAAGGTGGAAAAGTGCCCATCGTTTGAAAGAACATCATATGCTATCAATAATCTTCAGATATTTTTATGACAACAAACAGTACACTGGTTGCATGTGAACTAGCATAAGCACTGCACAGTCCAAAACACAAGCTCGTCCTATTATCAGCAAGCAACCCATTTCTATCTCTGCTAATCATTTATATTGGGTTACATTTATTGAAAGACGAAAACAATCTATTCATCAGCAATATTTTGACACATTCTTTTGGACACGTAGCATCAACAAGCCACCTCAAAACAAGACATGGCAGCATGATTCTACACAAACACACAATAAACATCCTGGGTTATTGTTAGGGACCCAACTCCCCGGTCCCAAACCCAACTTGAAGTTGAACGTCGACTAGGCCCGTTGACTTGACCAGTGACTCGTGGACCTGCATGTTTGCCACATGTCGTGATCTAGGATGTGAGCTAGACTTGGAGACTCCTACCTTGGAGGTATGCAAGGAGAGGTCTCACGTCACCATTCATTCTATCTACCTAGGGGATGGTGGATGGTGAGCTCTTGTGCACAGCCAGGATGAGTGCTAGCCTGAGGTGGGGGATGGCTGATGGCTCTGGTAGTGGTGGGTCTGGATTGGATCCTACAACGGGGTGGATTGTGTGCCGTTCGGTTCCTAGAGGGTAACCGACACCTGGCGGTCTGCGGTGGAAAGAGGTTGTAACATTTGGTATCAGAGCCACCGCATACCGTGGGCAGGTTGATCGATCCGTGGTTGGCAGATCTATAAGTATGCAACTATTTGAGTTCTTGCTTCCTTTCCTCCGTATCCAGTGAGTTTTTTTGAAGTGAAAAAAAAATTGCAGCAATCTGTCCGCAGGCAGGCGGAAAGTCTGCTGCAGGCAGGAGGAGGGTCCGCCTGAGGGTGCGCCGCAGGCTGCCAGGCGGGGGCTCTGCTGCATGAGGCTGGCGGGAGGTCCGCCACAGGTAGGTGGGCCCTGCCTGCAGTAGGCAGGCGCAGAGAGGGGGGGGGGGGGTGCTGCTGGCTGCTGACCTGATTGGCGGCCAACTGTTTGCATCCCATCTTTCTAGCTAAAAGAACTTTTAACCTCCTCCTTTAGATTCATTTTGCTCTCTTGTAGTTCCTCATTTGTGTATTGGATTGGAGTCTACATCCTGGTCTCCTGACTCCTCACAAACTCCTTATTGGATAACATTTTACAAAAAGTTTATTCTGCCTTCAAATGAAAATTGTAACCTGTATGTACAGATTGTTGTGTAACTTGCATGCCTTACATACATAAGGATCAACTTCACTATTGAAGTGAATATAGTCTTGAATTTTATGATCTTGAGAAAGTGGTTTTTGTACTTTCAGGCTTCAAGAAAGTTAAATGTGTATCTGAATTACAGCCCAGCTCTGTTCACTCTGTGGTCATGTGACTTCACTAAAAAAGTGTCCACACCTATAAGTCCAGTGACATAAGACTCGACAAACTAACAATCAATCAGCAAAATGTCCTTGGCTAGCCTAACAAACTTGTTAGTAAAGAATGTTAGCTGTAAAAGCAAGTCAGCAATAAAGTTCAATCTCTGGATAGCCATGAACTGTGCACTTTAGATTCATCCTTACAGAACTAGATTGTCTATTCAGAGTCCAAATTATCTTATCTTGTCTTTATAAGCCAGAGTTTGTTGAATAGCACTTGCATATACGTGCACATGGTATACACATGCGCACTAGGTGGTATGAACTTGCTTAAACATTATCATTCTCTACTTTATTGATTATTCATATAGCAGTAGTTCTTAAGATTCAGTTCAGGGATTGACTTGAGGATCCGTAGAATTCAAAATCGATTGTAAGGACTAACTGACAAGTTATGAGAAATTTTAATTTTGTTGAAAACATGGTATGCAAGGATCACAGGAAACCAAGCAAATATTTCCCTTCTAGAGCTATATGGAACAATCAAACTAATTTCTGCATGACAAACCTGCGCCTTGAGTAAATAATTGTAGTGATAAGTGGTAGCCTCTACACCATGAATGTCCATGACCTCCATAACATTGATCGCATTAGCATGATCCCCGGCATTGCAATTGCCACTAACTAAAAGGTCACAAATAAGTTGTGTAGCCTTAAGTCCTTTAGATCCCGTAAGAAACACTTCATTTGCTTCCTTCAACTGCCCCGCATTACATAGCTCCTCTAACAAACAAGATAAAGTGTCAATTTTCATTGTTAGTGGAGAATAGACCTTTCAAACAAACCATACACTCCAAAAATAACCCAATTACAGAACACCAAAGTCTCAAGTTGTGCTCTAAAGTTTTGCATAGATTAGTTAATCTTTGAAACAACAGATAAAAATCTGAAATAAAATTTCTTGAACCAGTAATGTCACAACCAACCTTGGAAATATTGCAAATGCGTGCAGTGGGCCAACCAAAATCAACATCATATTGCAGGTATTAGAAAGTGAAAAGTTCATTCACAATCAATTATGAGCTACTTCAATCTTCAATATGTTATAGGACATATATGACTGAATATTGAAGAAGAAGGGTGCCCATGAAAGTTAAGTGCATCATAGCCTAAACATCTATGAGAAGCAAAATTCCTATTTGTTCCATGACACAGTTATGATGCACAAGAATGTAGACAAGCAAACAAGGGCCTACAAGATGCACCAACAAACGTACGAATGAGATGCAAAATCACCTTCATAGAGAATAAACATGTCAAACTTGTTGACTCCTTTTGTTTTTTTTTGAATCCTAAAGAAACTAAATGCAAATACTATGAGAAAGTGCACTTCAACGTTGGTTTTTCATCATAGCGCTTGCCCTATGGTACTCAGCTCATTACATTCACCGCGTACTTCTTTATTACTTTACTGTTATGCGTAAGCAGGCCCCTGAGCCCTTTTTATTCATGTACTAGCCTTTGGCCCCATCTATTCATTTATTAGGTACTTGGCCATATGATATTGGAGTGGGGGCCCTCTTGTAGGAGGGCGCACTATTATCCTTCCTTACCCATTTTGATTAGGTTCACTGACATTATCTTATCCTCTGGAAGGCTCCATGAAGGTCCATTTTAGGGCCTCCTTGTAGGTATAAGTAGGACCTATTGTCATTCATTTCATAGCTGATGATACTGATCTCTCTCTTTAGTATTCTTAAGCATTCTCTTTGCCGCTCTCTAGGGTTGATTCTTGCTTATGTGCTGCTTTCTTAACTTAGCTATTGATCTGCTGTAAATTTGTTTGTAACTTGGTCCCTGCATTCTCATCTCCAATTTTAAAATAAAGACTCTGATTGTGATAATATGGCTGACTAGGAGGCAGCATGTTCATGGCAATGCAATCAATTGAAATCACAAATAGTTTCTTGTTAAAAGAACTCTAACAAGAAACTTTGATGCTAACAACTAGATAGTGGCATGAGAACACCCAGTTGGAACAAAACCTGACAGATAGTAGAAAGCAAAGTCAAAAAACTGATTGCTAGATAGATGCAAAAGCATCAAATGACATCTATCTTGCATAATCTTTTAAGCACTGAAACAGCATTTTAAAATGAACTTCATATTTAGCTGCAATCTTTTATGAAGAATCTTAACCTATAACCCTCACTTAGGTTGGTTGATAGAAAAGATCCAAAAAATCACACTTATCATCACTAGCTGGCTGTTGTACAATTAAGTTCACATGAGTCTTCACTCTAAACGTAATGGATACCTGTGGCATATTATGCCCATTTTCAAATAAATTGAAAAGCAGAAAATGCATGCATTTTTTTCAAAGGCAGATTCTGCTTTCTTTTTCTGCCTGTCTGTGCCCGTCCATACGGATTCCGTACAACTGCCACGTGGCACATTTGTGTTGGTCAGTCAAAGTCAAACCTGCCTATTATGCTTCGTAATGTGCTTCTGAAAAAATTTCAGGTATCCATTACGCAATGGAAGGAGCCAGGCAAAGGCCATTCTGCCCGGTTCGGCTTTCCAAAAAAATTTAGGCTCGGCCCGTCCGGGCCTCGCCCAAATTTTTTGGAAATCCTTACCGGGCAGAATGGCTTCTGCCCGGCTCCTTCCATAATACATTACGGTCTCTATGTAGAAGCTACCAAAATCAGAAGGATCATGAACAAATAAGTCATCATTATCTTCTAACATGGGTGCATTTATGCGATACAATGGGACAAGTACCACAAGAAAGTAGTCTTTGCATAAATTCAAATTCACAAGAAAAAGATAAAAAGTTTCCTAGATGAGCAGCACAATTAGTACCTGTGGGAATACCCACACCCTTTGTTGGAAAAGAGAATCTCCTAGAGAAATATGCAAATTATCCACGAAAAAGTGCAGCCAAGAACAAAAACTAACAATTTTAGTCGACCTTTTCTTCTTTGGATCAACATCTTGATTTTTGCTCTTAAGCCAACAAAACTTAAAACGCAGAGCACTCTTTTCAACTTTCAAAGTTTTACATCAAGTGTCCTTTAGGTTATCAATACAAAACCTCAAATTTCCCAGATTAATATTAGTGTACAATTTTGTGAAGTCATAGGTGTCAGCTTTGAAAAAGCATAGGCTGGGTTCTTTCTTCTAATGTACAAAAAGCATCAATAAAGTTTTTTACTTCTACAATACCAGCAGAATCATTTAAAATCCGGCTGCAACTTACAAGAACATCTGCATCCTTAAGTAGGTTTATCCAAAGCTCATCAATACAAGGACGCAAGGTTATAAAGCAGTTACTTAGCTAGTTAGAAAGGTCATTTAGCAGACATTTACAAGCTACTACAACAAATATAGGTCATGACATTTCCACACAACACACCAAAAAGCAAGATTGGGTATTTATTTCACTCATATGAAAAAGAGAACAAGCGTTATAAGTTCCCACCAGAGAATGGAGTTCATTTGATAACAATTCAAAATTAAAAATTCTGCATCAAAAATTGTTTGAGCATTTATCCACATATGAAATGACAAAACATCTATGAGATTTACACAGAAAAACTTCCTAAATACAAAATGAAGTATGAGTGCTAGAAAATGAAAGAGATGAGACTCCTTTCAAATTCAAAGTCACTTTATTTAAATCTTCAGCTTTCCATTCAAATAATAAACCGTGGACTCCAAAAGATCATTTAGTGCCTACAAAAAAGAACTCTTTTAAACACAATAAGGGAAGGATTGATGTATGTGCAAAACTTAGAATAAATGGAGTCAACACAAGAAAGACATATACAGCTTTTTCTTTTCTGAAAGATTCCAATGAATGTTAGCATATTTGGAAGCTTTTTGCCCCACCATAGACAACATTGCTAAGGGGTGAAAAGTTAGGAGGATTAATAGTAGGACAAGGAGAAGGCAGGATCATAGCTTGTGGAAGGTAACAATCTAGACAAGGGCATTGCAATCGTATGGTGTACCGTTTTCAAGTTTAGGGTGGCTCTCCAAGACATGGAGTTTTTCGGCAAAGTTTCTACTCTTTCATAACTTAGCCTTACCCTCAAGGGTCATAACCTCAAGGACAAAAGAAGTGAAGAGTTCTTGTCCAATTTAAAGAGCCACCCCACCTTGAAAAGCTCTTTAGAATTAGAAAGTTGCCATCAATGTGCTCAATAGGAAAGACCCTAAAAGACTCAAAACCACATTTAGTCATAACGATAAAAAAAGGTTATAACTCTTCTTTTGAACACTTAAAGCTATGCACTGTTCTAGCTTCTCGAACATGTTTTTGAAAATCTACAAAAGTAGAGCAACAAGTTTGGCCAACATATACCATACTGCTATTTCAAAATTCAAATCAAACTACATCTAGACAAAAAGTTGAATGTTTCTCTATTTGGAGAGGTAAAAAATTAGATTAGCTATAGGGACATATGGCTAGCTATTACTTGGACAATAATTCAATAGAAATTAAATGTCTAAAAGTGTTAAAAAAATATCTATTTGCAAGATTGGAATTTATTCAAATTAACAAATTTAAATTTGAGAAGTCAATGAGGCCATGCGGAAAAGTTTAGAAAAAAATACATGCAACAAAAAAGTCAAAAGATCTATATCAAAACATTACAAAAAGAATCCCATAAACAGAAAATCTTAGCCAAGCAGCACTACTTATGTCATGTCAATACCAAGCATAGGTTGCTATCTGCGTTTCAGAAGAATCCAGTTTTCCTTGGGTAGACAATGCTAACTAAGAAGCAAATGACAATAAACCCAGAAAAAAATTAAACTAAAAAATACAGGGACCATGGTACCATACTTACCAGAGAACATAATCCCACCCCTTGGGAACAAGGGAACAATGTTCCCACCTGCTCCCAACATGGGAACGTGAAAAATGTTGGGGGGGGGTTCCATATCAAAAGAAAGTTGTTCCCAAACCATTAAGCCAGTCCCCTTGCAGTTTAAAGTTTTATACTGCCCCATTTTTTCCATTTTGGCCCAATTCTTTTGCTTGCAAGGCCTATTTTCCCCTCCCAATTTACATATTCTACAATTTTAGTGGTTGAATTTTACTCTAAAAAATATAGTGTTTTAAAAAATAATTATTTGTGATGATGTGGTGTTCCCTTGTTTCCCCCTCCCTAGGGAACATTCCCCTTCCCAAGGGCAGAGACATTCCCTCGTTCCTGTTCCCTGACAACTATGCATTACACAAAACCAGGAGTTATCAAAACATAGTAAAATACTAGAAACTTATTCAATATATAAAAGCATACGAGCAACCAGAATTTCTTACCAACAAGCACAAGCCAAGCACGATGAGGGCTTAATCTGGTCTTTTCCATTGCTGCAAGAATTTCTAGTCCTCTATGTCCTAAACCAGCGGCACCAAACAATTTTGCTAATGATATAAAGGTTTCTGGCAAAGGCTTTACTCCCGATCCTAGTTCCCTGCGCAACACTTGCAACTACAAAGATATGATGTAATGTCATCTCTCTCTTTCTCTCTCTCTCTCTCTCTCTCTCTCTCTCTCTCTCTCTCTCTCTCTCTCTCTCTCTCTCTCAACAATCACAGCTTCAAAAAGCACTTCTCAATTGTACAAGAAAAAGAACACATGGCAGACAAGGAACACATATGTAAGGAACAAATCATCAAAAAGTACATTGAAAGGTTTAGTTTTACAACACTTCATGTGAAAGACAACAAAAGAGTTGAGAAGCATGGCATGTACACAATGAATGAAATTGTTTAAAAGACACTAAAAAATTTCCAATTAGTGGCATCCTGCTGCCCATTTCCTCCCCCTGTGATCTAGAGTTCTATTCCACTCAGTAGCCAAAAGAAAGAAGAAGAATAAAAGACCAAAGAGGTCAAATTTTTAATTAAGCATAGACTGCTCGTGCGTTATCATGAAGATGACAAATTTTTCCCCAAACTAGAAGTGTGCTTTCCACAACCATTTCATTTCTAATTCCAAAGGTGGAAATTGCACTGCCATCAAAAACCATTAGGTTATACCATTATACATAGTAATTTGAAGTTGTACCTAGCTCCCACAAACTTTTTTGATCAACTACATCATCGCCACAGCTGATACCAAGGAGGCTTCACTATAAATAAAAATACACCACAATGTAACTGGAAGTCCAGCATGTACATGACCTCACAGATTAGGTGAAAAAGACATTCAAGGGAAAATAAGACTAAAGACTTTGACCCATTAAGAACATGTTGCATGTTTTTCACATGCGTGCTTGCCAGGTTCAGCACAGGCTTCAAATGCACGTCGCAACCACGGTCCCCATCCAAGGGGGGACGTCGTTACGTGAGAGAGTGTCACAAATGAGAGAGTGTGACAATCTTTTACTTGACCACGTCCCTTGGATGGGGGGACCTTGGTTGCAACATTCACTAAATGCCTGTGCTGTTTTGTTGCATGCATTTTGCATCCCATACCTTTTAAAAATGTAAACATCAATTTGTAAATGGTCACCGGCCTGTTAAGACAATTGTAAATTGCTACGTAAAAATGGGTCACAGTTCACAATAGAACCTCGAGCCACTTCTAGGTAGTTAATGACAATAAATACATGTGCACATAAGCGCAAACTATTAATAGGGCACAATGTCCAAGATCAGGTGGCATAAAAGTCTGCTCCTTCTGTCCCCACAGGTGGGTAGGTATGTACTTTTGTGTTCTCCATCCATAAAAATTTGTCCTTTGTACTCTTTTGCCAACTAAGGTCCCTTGCTATGCACTTTCTATCGTGTTGTTGGTTTGTATTAATCCCCTATCGCGATCTTGTGGTGAGCTAATAGGCAAACCCCAAGTTAGTATGCCAGGTTCCTATATCTTGATCCAATGACTTGGATTTGCATGGAGAATGATTGTATCTGAGAGGGCAATCAGCTTTTATGTGGAGGAAGGCAGTGTGTGTGTGTGAGTGTGTATCATGAATACCGTTCCAAACCTCTTGGGTCGGAACGTTCCATCATATGCACGTAAAGAATGGAGCAGCAACCTGCTGATCAAAGCATCTTTGGTCTTCATTCACATTGTTATGGAAACTCATGGACAAAGTGAAAAACCGATTAGAATCAAAATTAAGAGTCAGGGACGAAGGATTTGCTTTGACTACAAGATGCCGTAGCATGAATTTTTGACGAAGAGGAAAAACTTACTGCTCCATCAGCGTCCCCTGAACGGGTGTATGCAACAAGGAGGCCATGGTAAGCGTAAGGGCCTGGACGCAATCCAACCACAGCCATTTCTGTCATTGTTTGCTCCGCACCGGCAATATCTCTTTTCCTAACCCTGTCCATCAGGTATTCCATAAACATGAATCTCAAATCTTTTTCATCTCCAGAAACTCTCGGACTTCTGGAAGAAATTACTGGTCCACTTATCCTGTCTTCTACAGCACTTGCACCCTTCCTACTAATTCCTTCAAAACCAGAAACTTGCAAATCTTCGTCGCTCTCAATATCAAAGGTTTTGATTTTCAGAGTCACTTCAGTCTCATTATCACTCAAGTCTTCTTCTTCGCTAACACTTGAATCCTTATTCACCTCATTGGAAGATGATGATACGAGGAGCTGTTCATTTGCTCCAGCAGAGGTTCCAACTTGGTCGTCCATAACAACTTTCCTTCTGTGCTTTGCACTTTTCGCATTTCCATTTACAGACGCGGCTTGAGAGGCTGCGGTTCTTGCTCTGCCTCGCATCCTCGTCTCTGCTTCAACCAAACCTTCCGATTGCGCTGATTCGTCAGCCGTCTCCTGCTTCCAACTCGAACTCGCTCCATAAACCGATTTCTCAATTTGAGGGGGCAGCTGTTCGCTCTCTGCATAGCTGTCATCCCCCTGTCTAAGAGATTTCCTTCGGTATTTCGGCGTTTTACGAATGCTCGCTCCAATATTAGCTGAAGCAGATGTAGAGGAAGGCCTCCCTCTCCTCCTCCTCCCTTCTGTTGTATCACCAACCTCCCCTGACTCTGCACTAGCCTTAGCCTCGTCCGTCGCTGATGAATTAGTGCTATTCTCTTCATTACCAGACTCCTCAGCCTGGTCAATCTCGTGAACAGAGGCAGAGTTGCTGCTGCTGCACAGAGTTTTCTTGATAATCCTGGAGCAATGTCTGGAAACAGAGGATGGTGATGCTGATGGATAGGGGAAATTTCCCCCCTTCACAGAACGTAGTTCGTTGCAAGCGTCCTCAGGGAGGATCCTGCATCTCAGATTGCCTGCACGACAACGGTCTGCGGAAGACATTGCTGCCACAGCCATTGCCTCTGCTGCCGGTTTCTGTTTCAAGAAATCCGCGGCAGCGCAATCGGCCAAAGACAGACCAATCCATGGCAAGCTTTTGCAGGCCATGGCGTCCCAACCACAAGCAACGAACGCGTCTGTCTGCCTACGAAGAAGCCTTCATGCTCCTCCGCCATATCCAAGCCATTTTCACTCCTCTCTCTCCTTCGTCCAGTACAGTACGGTACGGTACGGAAGGAGAGGAGGAGGAGGAGGGGGCAAAGATCCGAAGAAAAAGTGAAGAGAGTACTGCACTGATTTAGGGTTTTAGATAAAATCGCTGGTCGAGTGACCGGCAGATACCGGTTGGTCCGGTTCCCAGCTAACGTGCCGTAACGGTTAACAATTCTATCCATTAAGTAACCTACGCTTTTAGGTCGAAGAATCAAGATTATCCAAGTGCTGAAGACCTAGTTTCTAGGTCAGGTCACGGGCTTGAGTTTCAAAAGTGAACCTGAAAAAAAGGGTGGTGCCCTTAAAGTTCAGAAGAAGAAATGTAGTTTTGTAACATATGGTGTGCTCTGCTCTCTCCATAATATACACGAGACACCCACAACGAGCGACATTTCTGCACTCGGGTGGCCATCAAGTCGTTAATTTAAAATGGAGTTCTCTTATTGGTCCATTTGAAAATAAAGTATTGCCTTTCTTTTCACACTTACGCTGTTACCATAGGGCACATGAGGTGGCATGGGCCCTTTGCTACGTAGGGCCTTCCCTAGCATGTGGAGTTGCTGAGGACAACTTAAGGAAAATGGAACAATGGCATGTCAGATATTCAAACTAGCCAATCAACTTGTAGGAGACTGTGTTTAATTGGTTACCAATCAAGAAGGGGGTGGTTCATGGCATGTAGCCTCTCTTGCCAAGGCTTAAAAAATGGGTGGCAATAAAATGGCAAACACAAACCCTAACTACGAGGAGGAAGATAATTAAAGCCTAGCTTTGGGATTGGGAGTTCTAACCAAAGGTGGGTGTCAAGCATCAAGTATAATTCATTTAATTGTGAGGAGAGAAAAATAAAATCTAGCTTTGGGATTAGGGGTTCTAAAGAAAGTACAAAACCTTGACAAGTACAACAAAGGAAAATTTATAGATAAAGAGGTTGTGTGTGGAACTTAATGTGTTTAAATTTGAAGACATCTCTCTCATCTTATGTGATAACATTTCAACTCAAGTCCTTACTTCCAATCCTGTCTTTCTTGGAAGGAGTTATCACATAGAAGTGCCACACCACTTTGTACCAAACAAATTGCAATTAAAGGAAGTCAAGCTTGAACATGCATCCACACGAATGCATTTGACTAAACCCCTTTCAAAGACTTCATTTTTCAAGTTGTTCATCACTTGGCTTGATTGGTGAGTCCATGTTGCCTACTAGCTATACTTTTAAGGAAGGCTGTTGAAAATTGTAACTTGAGTTAGAAGTACTTTTTTAATGGTTCCAACTTGGAGATTATGGACCAAAATTTAAAGGCATTGTTATCATGCCTTTCAGCCATCATGTACCTTAATTTGAAGGCATCCAAATTGGATGCTTTACAAGTGTCCCTATTTTGTAGGACAAGTGGCCTAACTTGAGTTTGTTGGTATCCAAGGCAAGTCAACAATGTAGCCTTGGATTAAAAAAGCTTCAAACCAACCTTCTAAAAAACCCACAATATATCTATAAAATCGGTAAAAGGCTAGAATAAAACCTTAAAATTTGAAATTTGAAATTTTAAACAAAAACTACCTGATTTTAACCATTATAAATCAAAAAATGAAGCGATACGATGATCAATCAAAGACGATTTGTTGTCTATGGAAAGCAACATCATGAGAAGTGTAAAACGAGGTGGTGTTGTAAGGGATAAGAATATTTTGATGTCAGTAGTTGGAGCCCATCGCTTCATCACATTCATAGATGACATATCACACCAGACAGTCAATATTGGATTGTACCATATTCGGGTTAGGGTAGTGATTTTTGTGTCTACCTCTTTCCACAGTAATCTTGATTGTTGAGAGGGTGTTTTTTTGTGGTTTGACTGGTCTATTGATTGGATCTAAGCTTTGTCTGTGTGCTTTCACATTTTCTTTAAATTTAGGTGGAGTGTGGCCGAGTTTCATCAAGTCTGAGTGGTGAATCAAGAGCTCTTGCCAAGAAGCTCATTGTGCAATTTTTACTTTTAGCCATTTGTAGTAAATATTGTATATAGCTTTGAGCAAGTGCAAACTCTATTGCATTATTCTTGTTTGGGCATTAATTAATCTCCGTCTTTCTAATTTTTTGACAACTAAATTGTTGCAAGCCAAACTTGAAACAATTCATAACAAAATAGAGTAAGATAAATTGTTGGGACAATGGACCTACGCCCTCATGGTAGTCAGCAATGTGATGACCTTCTTAATTGTACAACTTGAGAAAATGATCAACTATTTATACTAGTTAGGAATGTCACATAGGCTTATCCAAACGACGGTTAAAGACAGTTGTTTGGCCATTGATCACAATTGGCACTTGGCCATATTGTGAGAAAGCAGGCGTTTCAACCAACAAATGGATGTGGACAAACTTTGCTACCAAAAAAAAAGGAAAAACTCAATGATGTATCTCCATGTAGAGAGACACAAGTGTTTTTTGTAGACAATTGCTAGATGAGGTACAAAAGATTGTACTGCATATTACTTCAAGGATATTCAATACTGCCTATAAAAATAGCTTTTTCTAATAGAGTAGGATAAATGATACAGTTGGACCTTTTGAATCTTCGATATATAATTTAAGTTCGCCAAAGTTTACCACAAGATATTATTATGATTTCAAGACCTCCAGTAGCTTTCCTCATAAGATGACTACAAGTTATATATATCCATTTTAAATCAATAAAATAATTTTCATTGGATGCGAATGATCTTTTCTTGGGCAAAGTTCAAAGTTCAAATTTCAAATTTCGAAACTACAAGGAGACAGACGTAATTCCCTTCTTGAAAAATTTGAAGAGGACAATTGCCACCTCTTCATGGCAACATGCCAACAAAACAGTACTAACAATTTCAACTATCAATGTGGAAAAGGTCGTCCGCATCCAATCAACGTGATTTGATCATTTTGAAATGGATATATGTTTGTGCCTATGTTTCACATCTTAATATGCCAAAGGGATACAAGTGCATGTATAGTGAGATCACATACAAATACGAATAAAGACAAGTAGAATAGATTGTAGTCATCAAACTTTTCACCTCTTCGAACTACTTGAGATACATACGCTTTTGCACCACATACTTTAATTAGCCTTGCATTTAAACATCCTTATTGTAGAAGTTTTCACCTCTTCAAAGTACTTGACCTATACACCCTTTGCACCATATCCTAATTAGCCTTGAATTTAAACACCGTTAACTTTGACCATGGTACATTTAGCAAAGCTTTGAGCCAAAATGATGAGATAATCACAGCTCCATATAACCATCAATGGACAGAGTTGTGGGGCCTAATTTAACAATAAATATAGATTGATGATCCATTTGCTTCTTATGATACATTTTGCAATGTTTCCTTTTAGCCAAAAAAATCAACTTGAAAAAGCTAGCAATCTTTTGACAACTTGCTTATGTTTGTGAATTGTTGTTTGTTTGTTATTCGAGAATCATAAATAATCGTTTCATATGCTTATATGTTCGCAGACCCTTATATAAAGACCACCTATTCATTTTAATATGCCGACTTTCGAATTTACTATCTCATTTTGCAACTTTTCAATTGAACTACTTGCCATTACAACACTTTGTAATATTGCAAACTTGGAGCAATGTTCACCTTCAGACATTATGCCTTGGAAGTTTTGTAGATGATGAATCTTCCAACCAAAACACAAAGGAAACATTATTCAAGAAGGGACAAGAGAACAATTCATGTTACCATTCTTTTAGAGCATGACTTTCTCATCTTAGAGCTATGTTTAATCCAATGAATCATGTCTACAGTAAGAATTGTATTCAATGTTGCTCGTCACTATATAGCTTTGACACAAGCTACTAGTTCCAAGAGGAAATATTTTTCTCTTGATCATCTTATTGAGCGAATGGATCTTGTTGGTGAGCTGCATGCAAATATTTTGACCATCTTTGAGTACATCATACACATGGTTGCAATTTTATGGACTGTACTCAAGGAGTCGTCGAGTGGTGATGTGGATGTTTCCCTTCTTGAGGGATATATTTCATCACAAGTTCATAAATACAATGTTCAAGGATAAAGTACAATATTTTGATTCATTATATGGCGTATATTATGTGGGCCATCAAGCATCATCCATCACAACTTAGTTACAACATATGCTTGTATACATTTTATTCCATTTCACTCTCTTGTAACATCTAAAGCAATAATTGTTGCTATAATACATGTAGCTAATAGCAAATTGCTCATAGCTTGGGCCCTACCATTCTTGTTAATTCTCAATGTTAGATGAAAACAATCACTTTATATTATCGTTTTAGTGACTATCATTTTCTTAAATAGCCAATTTGCCACAATCTTGTATGTTAAGAATGGGCGTCATGTAGTAGGCTTGCCCATGCTAATCCAAGTTTAATCATTATATACAATCTAACGATTCTAGATGCTTCTTTAAGCCTTTTTTCCGTTGTGTTCAATCAACCCATGCTTGTACCTGTAAAAATGTGAGACTTACACAACAAATGATTTCTTCACCATGTGTATATTTCATCCACTTTTATGAGCCAATTCACTTGTAGATTACTCACAATGTGACAAGCGTTTATGTGTAACATGCCCACTATGCTTATGTGAATATTTTGTTATACTTTAGGATTTAAGAATCTGGATATGATTCAACTATTGGGAAAATATGAATAATAAAATAACTACTTGTAAGTTTCAAACCCTCATTGTTCATGTGTTGACAAAGGTTATTTGTTGAATCCTTTTGTTTTTTGATAAATTCCATCTTTATTATAGCACAAATATGTCACCTAGAATTGGATGTGAGCTCAAGACAAATTATTATCAAATACAATTTTGACTCATAGTATAATGTTATTAATTTATTAATATACCAATATTATAAACATATAAAGAGTTGACCTCCAAGATGAAGTAAAATATATAATCATTATTGGGTAAAACTCTGCCCATACAAGAGAGTACAGTACTTCAGTAAGCTCAATGTTTTGTCCATGCTGGTTAGACTGATGGGATCGCCAATGATGCTTTGTGGAATAAAGATGGTCATTGTTAAGCAAACGAACCTTAATCTCTTAAACTATGTTAAATGTCAGGTGCTCAATGCCCTCCCACCAAAGGATCCTCAGTCAAGGCTGAAATACAGATCTTTTGCTCCGTACTGCTCTCTTCCTTTCAAATGTCTTATTTTGAGTATTTGTAGTGGTCATATGTAAATCTATTGAGCCATATACATTCTGGCATAAGAATATGCAGATTTCCACCTCAAATAATTGTGAGTCTCTATAAGTTTTTGGGGGTGGATCTTTGTGCAGAAACCAGCAACTTGTGAACAATAAGTACATGCAGAGTCTTTATTTTTGGACAAAAGCAACCATGATGATTGTGGCATTTACATGCCTTTTTTCTGATTGCAATTCCATGTTGGCTTGCTATGATGAATGACTACTATATGACTTGTTGCAAAGGCGTAAATGCTTCTGGCTACCATTTCATTGAATAAGACATGTTGATTCAAATTTATGAGATTAGGGGAGAGTCAAAATTCACAACAGTTACTTCACAGTGAACTTTGTACATAGGTTATCTCTAATTGCTAGTTCGAAAACTACATCCATCACCAGACGCAAAGAAATAAGAGCATGGTTGTAGAAAAGAAAGGCATGTGAAGAGACAGGAACATCAGTCTTTTGTTGGTGTTTCCAATAAGGTACATTTGCAAGAAAATATCATATAGGGTGAACATGTTGATCCAAATAAACATTTCAAATCTCAACTAAAATTGAATCTCAGATTGCAGTCCAACCTATCACCTTGAGATAATCATTTTCATAGAATATTTAGAGACAATATAAACAAGGCATTATAGAAATATACTCAATTTTGTTACATACTTCTGTGATCATGACCTGAACTATTATTTGAGATGCCTTTCCGGTCTGACTTCTACCATCACCTCTAGATTCAACTCATTCTCAGGATTAAATTTCAACGCACATATAAAAGGACAAAAATTTATTGTGATGATTCAGTTGGAAGCTCTTCCTTGAACCAGTTCCGCAGACCACCTTCTAAATGCAACACATTCTTGTAACCATTGACAACCAGTATATAGGCAGCTATTAAAGATCTGCAAAATCAAACAATCATGTCAAATCTCTCTCTCTCTCTCTCTCTCTCTCTCTCTCTCTCTCTCTCTCTCTCTCTCTCTCTCTGTGGCCAGCCGGAGGAGATTGTTTTCTCATATACATACCTGGGGGGTCCCCTCCACAGGTCCTATTCTTAGCATGAGACCCGGAGCTATGGGACAACTAGGGAAAGGGAAGATTTTCCCTGGTCAGCATGGACAGATTAGGTCCGTAGACACATTAGGGATGATGAGCGTAAATGTCATCTCTTTGACACTCGTCACATTGACTGCCATGTATGCTATTGAGACTCGGTGTACAGGGATCACACTTTCAGATTGGGCTAGCCTCTCTCGCCTCCAGATCAGGGTGTTGTCATGTCTGATTTATGACAAACCCCTCTGTTCTACACCAGACTGTTAGAGTAGAAAAATTTGCAGTACATCCCATTCAGGCTGAGACTATTTTCTGTGTGATCACGTATCCTCACAGAGTAAGAAGGTTGGGTGGTATGAGCAGCTTCAGATATCCATTAGTAGCAGTCACATCCTCCCAGAGGCTTAGATTTTGGATATTCTGAGGGTATTTGTACCAAGAAGTACTTATAAATCATCTACAAGAAATTGTGGATAATTTTAGACTATAATGGCTTGTTTCTTTAAACTTTTGAACTTTGATCTCCAGTGGATATTGGTTTTTGCCCAATTTTTTATGTAAACTGAATTTACATGAAGGCGATGTTTGAATTCATTTACTGTCACACAAATCAAATGATGGCTGATGTTTTCACAAAGCTTCTGAGCAGAGAAAAACATATTTGTTTTTTGAATATGTTGAATCTTAAAAGTATTTTCTAGTGAATTAAAGGGGAGTGTTAAAAATCAATTCCACTCCAAAACCCTGTCAGGTCTTGATCAATTCCAGTCCGAAACCTTGCCAGGTCTTGATCAGTCACTCGTACACTAGACCAAGTGTCCCAGTGAGCACATGACACGTCCCATTGACCGGTCTCATGCCGAAAAACTATCGCACCATCATTATTGGACATATTATGGTTAAGCTCTATGGGACTTTCTCCAAACAACATGCTCTTATGTTGTCTTCTTTAGGAACAATCTTATTATAGTTTTTGGTAGCAAAGTGGTAGCACACAATGTCCTTAAAAAGTCCTAAACCAACATGAAAGTTGCACACCAGCTTTTGTTCTCTATAAAGACAAACTGCACTCATCTTCCAGTGTGTTCTTCCCAACAAAGAGGGAGACATTAATTACAGAAATATGAACATTGATGATGCAAAGCATGTTGCTGGCGTGAAGACGCTGGCATCGGTTGCTGTTGAAAACCAAAAACTAAGGAACTCGTTTTGAGTTTTAGCTAAAATCATTTTTTCAAATTATGATCCTGCTGATTGCAACAAATTAAAGGTCTCATACACACACAAGCCCACACCTTAACAGCTTACTTTCTCCTGAAGTACACAAATATATTAACTATTAGCATACAGGGCTTTAAAATGACCATAGCAAAATGGAGAATTACTCTCAAAAATATCCTTGTGGGATTGGAATACATCTATAAATTGAATAGAAGAACCTCTTAGAAGATATAGTTTGTATCATTGACTGACAGTTTTCATGTAGTTCATATCAACTATTTAAAAATTGCAACCACTAAGACAAAAAATTTAAATTGGGACCAGGTTGGCAGATCATCTTATATTTGTGCTCCGTTCCTTTCAAATATGGCATACTAAGCATTAGATGTTGTGGTTGAATTTGGATACAATTGATACAAAATAAGCTACTAACATTTTCTGTTAATCTTTTACTCGTTACATCTCAAACTTAGCAAGCTCCACAAACTAGGCTCCAAATTTGAAATAGCTATCTTCATTTGTAATTATGTAGTCACCCAGAATGTGTCTTTTACAGAATTCCGCTTAAATGTTACTATAAGTTTGACTCATGCTGGAGACCTTGATTCTTGTTGAGGTAAGAGAGCTTCAAACAGAAATTTTTTGAAGTTGTCGAAGTTCTTCAAAGAAAGCTCACTTTGCCCAGCACATGGATTTTATGAGCTAGAAAATAGCTGTTCTCAAAAGTGAAAGTTCAAAGTATGACATCAACTACATCAAAAGTTTCTTTGAATGAGAAGCACCTTGATTGTTGTCCTTCCGAGAGACTTGGAGACGGTTTCATTGTGCCACCAGAAGAACATGCAACGATTACTTTAGAGTTGGTGGGATCGAGCTGGGATGTCACCTCTGGGTCAAGTGTTTAAATATCAAATTCAAACGAATTAACAGGCATCTCTGATTCTTTTCTATAGCACACATGGAAGAAATTGAGCAACAAGATCAATGGACAAGATGCATCAGGTAAGTGGAAATAATTGACAGCCAAACTAGAAGAGAAAACCCAAATCACAACAGGGAAAAAAAAATACTATCAGGATGTTGCACTTAATTTAACTCCCTTGAATATGCAAGAATCACAAATATGGAAGTTCAACTTGTGATTCTTTCTTCTGAAATGTCGCTAAGTACAATCAAATGTAGAGTCTAGAAAGAAGAGATCACAAGCATCAACATGAGTCTCATCTACATTCCATAGATTTCATGAAAAAAATGTAAGTTACAAGACTAACATCAACCTCTTATTTTCTAGCAGAAGATAATGTTACTATCTACTTGTCTACTGCCTTGACTAGTATTGCATGGATTTGTCTCCAACCTTAATCAGACCTGACGTTGCTCAAGGGTGATGCATGTAGTCATGCATGAACCTTCTATGGACATGAATATGCTGATTATTGGCAAATAACTTCGCATGCATCCATGGTTACGTAGTTAAGTGTTGCATCATAATTTATTTAATGTGTTATCTGCAAAAAAATAAATCTATGGTAATTTATGAAGATATCTTTGTTAGATTGTTGTAGGGTATCGATATCAAAGGCTAGGCTTGTAATTTTCAAGAATTATTGAATCATCGCATGCAAGACCATCTTGCGCTTGTGAGGAGCCAATCTCATTCTCAGTCAGCAAAATTGACTATGGCAGTCCTACATAGCTTGGTAAGCCTAGATCACTTAGAAGCAGCAGTATATGATAAATCGAGGATATTGTAAAGACAAGTTTCCAAAAGATCAAAAAAGCTTTTTCCCAATTGAAAATCCAATTCAGCATTGAAGACTACCAATGTTTCCACACCTAAATGTGTTAATGAGGAATGGTAGAGCATAGATGCCATACATGGATAGTTTCATCAAAACATACTTCGCTAGTGCCATGAAAGTCCTTGTGCATACACCCTAAAATTGATAAAATTTTGAAATAATTAAAGTCGTCTTTTCTTACCACAATTGCAACGAGATGTAAACAAGTACATCCACCATTGCATAAACAAGGTAGAGAGAATAGATCTTCGAGCTTATTCCATCCACCTGAAAAACCCCTCACAAGATGGGAAAGCATCTCGATGATTTCATTGTTGGACTAGGTTTTCCCAAAGAAAGTGTGGGTTCCACAAGTAATGTCCAACAGATAGTAAGGTTGCATGGACTTCCAAAGTCAACAGTTTCTGAAAGGGTTCACAAGTTTACTGGAAAATCCTGGACAACGATGCTCACCAAGTTGGGAACAAAATTGCATATGAGCAGTGCACATCCAAAAAAAGATGGCCAAACAAAAGGGTCAATCAGAATTTGAAAGATACGGCTATGAGCATATGTGAGTCAGATACAAATCAACTAAATAAAGTTATTGCCATGAATATAGTTTGCATATAAAGATAAGAAGCACATGTCTACAAAAATGAGTATGTTTTTAGTTTATTTATAGGCTAGCTAGCCCAACAAACATAGGGATCCTGCATTAGGAGTTATGCATGAAAAACCATACCCATCAGGTATTTCAACTAGCAAATATGGTTCTTTTGTTAGTACCTTCCAAGTCGAAACAAGAAAGTGTACCAAATGTTTCCAAGATACTGTGGATTCTGGACTGTGGAAGTTTATCAAAAAGACTAGTGAAGTAGCGTATAACTACAAAAAGGATGTTAAGTACATCTGATTTTTCATGTGAGCAAGCTCAAGATATGTTTACATGAAGCTGATAACATGATTGAGGGCTTAATAATGTTGCAAGAAATAGATCACAGACCATGGACCTAAGCAAGTACTGGATCGGAGAACAAGGCCATTGAGAAATTGCATTCTCCAACAATATCTGGTAGCACCCAATGTGAGTGCCACTTGAAAGACTCAACAAAAGTTACAAAAATTCCATCATAGTTTGTCGTCGCAGCTAGGGGAGAGAATGTTAGGCCACAATTATGGAACTAACATTACCCCAGACGAGACGGTTACTAGGAGGTGAGTGGTTGTAAGTGTACACCATGCAGATGGGATCAGAGGGGTCGGGAGGTGCAGAAAGGAAGCCAAGGACCTCTTCAACCCAACAAATCCAAGAATAGCATATAGAATCTGAAGGGGGAGAGGACGTTCATTCTCATCATCAGCTACTAGTGAAGTGACTAGCTTAGGTAAAGGAATGTTTAACAACATAGATCCACAACTTGCTAAATCTTTAGTTAGATCTCCTTTACTGCCAAGAGTCATCATTTTTTATTAACTTTCACAGCATACATGCTAGCTTGTTGTTGGAAGTAATACTCAACATTAAATCCTTTGGATTGTGTTCATTTGGAGCAGAGTCATAAAGCAAAGATATTGATGACCATTGCATACCAATGAAGACTCCTTACATCTTATAGTAAAGTCTAAGAGTTCATGTGGTGGGATCATCACGCATATTGATTACAAAATTTCACATTTAATTCAGTTTAGTATTATTAAATGTTAGACTCGAGAAGAAACTACTTACGTCTTGTTCTCACTCATGAGCAAGTACATGCCCGCAATCAATCTAAGCATATGAAATCTAGTTATTACTTGCCTGTTAGAAAATTTGGATTCTCTTCTGTTCCAGCAAAGATTCCAAAGAAAGCAAATCCCAAACGCCTTGCAATGTCCCAAGGAGTCCATTCCTTTATAAGGCGATAGATTTCAACATTAAGAGCTCCTTTTGGATGGGCCTGACCATGTAATTCAAATCATAATGCATACTACACTTTAGGCATCAGTCAAGCAAGTTTTACGCATTTGTTAATATGTATTCACAACGTATTCTACAATCATGTTAGTAGAAAGTTTCACAAAATGGCAATTTAGGCTTGTGACACTTTGCAAAATGGCAAGCATCAAATATCATGATTTTTTAACAAGTTGGAATTGAAACTATATATATCAGTTCTCCATCTTTTATGAACAACGAATTAGCAACAAATCAAACCATGAAGGTAGAAAATATCAACTTGAAAGTCAAATGAGTACCTCTTTAAAGTCAAGAATTGGTCGGACATCAAGGATTATGTATCCTTGATCTTGTTGAAGTCGTAAAGCCTCTTTTGCACTGACGGACCGCACCTGCAAACCTCAAATTGACGTCTTTCGGCTTATTACTTAACCTGCATATAAAGCTTGCCATTAATGTTTACTAATCTTTACATTCACTTGACCTTTGCATTGAAAGGAAACAGGACATTTTATTTCAGCTTATCATCAAATTGTGAATCATCTTTTCCAAGTTTGGAGGTTTCTTGAGTTGCTCAAGAACATCAATAGAACCTATTGAAGGATCCAACATTCACGATCCCATGTATTTGGTTAGTCATATGCTATGCCTTTCCATTTAAGAATATTAAACATAATGACAATAAACGACGAGCATCTAACTAAAATTTCATCAACATGAAACACCATATCACTATAATTATGCATGTGTCTCAATATATAAGAGAGTCATATACATAGACCAAACTTCATTGAATGGTAGGGAAGTAGCACAAGCACAACACGATTCACCCTAATTTTGGCCCCTCCACATTTGGATAATGTTTCTAGGAGGAACCCAAAATTTGATAGTGCACAATGTAATACATCCCATTCACAAGACTAGTGACCCCATGAGACCAAGTAGCTATAGCACTATTATGATTGGGCATGTTATGGCCAAGTTATGTGATATTGTCTTGGAGAGTGCAGTGAGTAGAGAAGCTGAGACACGACACCTACATGCTTTGGGACAAGTTGAGTTCAAGGCACATCATTCAACTACAGATCATATCTTCATGTTGAGAGATTGCAATCACTGAGGAGGCATCCCAGAAGAGTTTATTTCTTTCCCAGCTAAACCCTTTCTGACTTTGCAGCATAGGAAGGAGAGGGTGTATGCTGCTTTGTGGATTTCAAACAAGCCTTTGACTCAATACAACCGGTATGTCCAATACAGTTGCGCTCAATATTTTCTTAGGTTGTGAGCTAAGATCTCTGATATTCAAGGTACATATTCTCGAGGAAGAAGTCAAATTACTCATTAATGAGAATAGTCAATTGCGGACAGACGCTGAGGCATATAGCTCAAATTTTGACTTTGTTTTCAAAAAAAAGAATGGTAAGACTACCCCTCAAATGAATGACCCGTTTTATTGCTGCCACTCTTCAAGGAGGATGGGCTTAGAGTCCTATCGTTTTTATTACTAGCTTATGTACAATTTTTTTTGTTTTATGTTGATCCAAAGAACAAAACGCACTGATTGTGAGGGGTATTGTTGACACCCAAGATGCAATGCAAGAAACCTGCACTTTCTTAGATATTACACTTGGCCATACTAGTAAGGGGATGGATCGTGCGTGGAGAACCAAAAAAGACAATGCCACACTCATCATCCATTTCACATCCCTAGAGAAAGAAGATCGATGTTGCACCTTAAGGCTAAAATAAAGGGAACTAATATCTTTTTAAATGAAAATACACCAGCTCAACAGAGATATCCTACACACGAGCAAGAGCTGTATGCGATTATACATGCGCTCAAGGTGTGGAGACATTATTTATATGGCGCCGAGTTTTATGTGTACACAGATCATCATACTTTAAGGTATTTTTGCACTCAACCAGATTTGAAGGGCCGCCAAGCTCGGTGGGCCGAGCTGATGCAGGAATTTCATTTGGAAATTCGCTTCCGAAGAGGGAAGGAAAATGTGGTCGCTGATGCACTATCTCATATACTGCATCAGATGAGCTTTACTGTGGTTGACAGTGGTCTCATGGAGGAGATTAAGAAGGTTCAAGAAAAGGACCAACATTGTCAGCGTGTGTGGCGTAATGCGCGCAAGGTAGTCGACCAAACGGAAGAGTCAGTTGAGGCTGTCGCTTCCGTAGAGGCACACACCAGTACATATTTAACATACACCGTGAAGGATGGTATGTTATTGAGAAATGGAAAAAGTTTTCGTGCCAGACGTGAAGGATCTTCGTCGTAAGATACTTCATGAATGCCATGATAGTCCCTGCGCAGGGCACCCTGGTATTGATAAGGCTCATTTCATCGCAACGACCAAGAAGGTCACAGCTCCGCAAGTGGCTAAGTTGTTTATTCAGAATATTGTCAGGTTACATGGTCTTCCGAAGTCCATAGTTTCTGACAGGGATCCCAAGTTTACGGGAAATTTCTGGATTGAGGTGTTCGCCAAGCTGGGAACACAGTTGCGGATGAGTAGCTCTGAGCATCCTCAGACGAATGGTCAGACAGAGTGAGTGAATCAAATCTTGGAAGATATGCTTAGGGCATATGTGAGTAGTACGCAAACAGAATGGGTAAAGCATTTACCGCTATTGGAGTTCACGTACAATGATAAGAGACATGTGTCCACTGGATTGAGTCCATTTGAGCTCAATTATGGTTTCAGGCCACTGTGTCCTACAATCATAGGGATTCCGCATAGGGTACCTAGTGTTGTAGAGTTTTTGGCTCAGATGCAGCAGAAGCTAGAGTTGGCACGAGATAACTTGTCCAAAGCTGTAGCTAGGGCAGAGAGTTATGCTTGTGAGAACCGTACCTATCGGGAATTTGAGAATGGAGATTGGGTGTATTTACTAGTCCCTTCGAAGTCGAAGGTGCTACGCACAAGAAAGTGCGCCAAGTTATCTCCTAGGTATTGTGGACCATGGTTGATTATTAAGAAGGTGAGCCAAGTAGCTTATAAGCTACAGCTAACTGTAGGATGCAAGGTGCATCCAGTATTCTATGTTAGCAAACTGAAGAGATGTTTGCATGATGGCGATAGCCTGGTGGAAGGTCTAGTGTCTCTTGAGGAGAAAGACACCACAAGTTATGGGCCAGACAGAATCCTAGATCAAAGGGAGCGACGATTACGGAATCGTCTCCTTCAAGAGTATCTAGTAACCTGGAAAGGGCATCCGTTGTCAGATGCTACCTGGGAGACGCGACAGGCGTTGCAGAAGTCTTACCCAGAGTTTGTCATCGAGGACCGATGACTTGCCAGAGGAGGGAAGGATTGTTAGAGTCCAGTTACGACTCTATCATGACCTTGGCACGGCCGGTCACCAGAGGGCCTGAGGCCAACTATTGGCAAGGGACGGTGACCGAGGAGGACATCTGTCCCAAGTTGGGACCGGTGCGTCACGAGCAGTGACCCGGTGTGGCCGCCTGACAAGTTGTCAGAGATGCGGTGTGTCTTGACCGTCGGGACCCTAGCCGTCAGTGACGAGATGCTAGCCGGCAAGTAGTCGGGGTGACCAAGAGAGTCACAGGTCTTTGGCGGGGCACGTGGGTGGTACCCTATGAGTCACTCAGTATTCACAGGTCACAGGGGCCATGCATGCCATATGGACTGATCACCCACAGGTGGATGCCATGTGCCAGCTGACGGGAATAGCAGGTAGAAGGACTCAAAGAGGGGGTGCCTATGGTTGGGAGGTTCATTGAGCACTCGTTGCCTTCTTTATTGCTCCTCCTTTAGCATCAAGGTTGCTTGTTCAACTTTCTCATAAACGAATTCAATGATTGCCATGATTGAATGTGATTAGCAACTAACCTTACTCGTTGGTTTCCTACAACAACTATATATAGGAGTGCCATGTTTATTGGTTATCTAATGGATTTGGGACTAACTAAAGTAGTAGGGGGCCAAAGATGAAAAGACAACCAAACAAAACCGCATGTGTACTCTACTTGATGCTAGAAAAAAAACAACAATAGTTGACCTTTACATGAAATCCGCATTCTTTAGCAAGAAAATAATGAGAGATCAAAATGCATAACATATATCCAGTTTACAAATTCTCAATGTCAGGCCTAATTGTTCTAAGAACTAAGTGCCAGCAACTTGAATGTTGCAATTGAATAAACATACCTTATTTTTTAAGAGAGTTTCTCGTTTTATTTTCCAATCCTCGTCAGCTGTAAAATGAATCAAATAAGCAACAAACATGAGAGTAGCAAATCACATTGAAAAAATAAACAATAGATCCATGATAATGTGCCAATCACATAAGAGGAAGGTTATAATTGTTAACGTTTACATGTAAACAATGGATCAAGTAAAGCCAAACCACCAATGAGTTCCGGCGAATGCTGAATAGAGCCATTACACATGAAAAGCACAATTTCATGATTTAACTAGTAATTTAAAAGAACGACTTTTGAACGATGGACACTCACAATTGCTCAAACATGTTTGGGTCTATCCTTAATTAAGTACTAGGCCCTGAGTTTAGATAAGGACGGTCCTTCAATACACTCTAAATAGGGTGGTAGAGATATTCATGCATTAGCTTATGATTTGGTTTACTCTTGAGTCTTAGCTTGGAGACTCCTTACTCTTACATCAGCTATTGACTTCAGCATTCTTAGTTGGAGATTGCTATTTACTGAGTATTTCTTGTTTTCTATTCTTAAACAACTCCATAACTGTGATTTGTGTTCATACTTGGCGCTTGTGAATCCCTCATACTCGAGGTAATCAGAGATGGGGCTTTTCCATCTTGTCTTATCCAACGTGCGATAGCTGCAACATTGCTTCAGGTCTGATCTCAGTATTATCCATGACATTCCATAGGTTCTTTCCAAATAGAACCATCTTAACTTTGATTCCTGCTAGTGAAAATCGTTCCCATTAAATCTTTCAATGAGCCTGATGTCATAAGAACAAGTCCCCATCTGCAAAGGTAGCCTGTATATTGTATATCTATAAGTTATCCAATTCATTTGCAATCTGCTCGGATACCAAGTAGAAGTTATTATAATTTACTGTAATCAATCTGTCTTCTAAGTGTTGCTTATTCTGACCAGTGTTGATTGTTTTATTTGTAAATTTACATTCATCCATAACTCGAACTTAAAGCTATAAGGCGAGATTTGTATACGTTGAAATATCTACGAAAAGTAAAAAAAGACGTCTTATAAAAAAGGTGAATTTCCTTCCTCTCCTTCAGTCAGAAATTCGAATTCATCCCGCTTCACAAATGAGCGCATACGAGACAAAAATAAGTAAAGAAGACACCAGAATAGAGTAGCAGGCAGCTGTACTATGAGCGAAATGTAGCTAGAATATGACATCATAATTCAATACCTGGGCTCTTGGCAAGTTTGGAAGCGACATTAAGGACCCTTAGTCTCAGCCTGTTGCAACTTCCCTGCTTTGCCCAAACACAACAATGGAGCCTCCTCCTGCTGCAGCTGCTGCCTTCATTTGATTGTGCCACTAAAACAGCAGCTGCTTTACGTCCTGCTGCTGCAGATGGGGGATGGTAGGCCAGGAGAAGCGCCCCTTCCTGTGCCGCTACTACACTTGCTCTGTAACCAAAGCTCGTCAAGCTCACCATCTCTCTATCTTCTCCTCTTTCTTTCTCTCTCTCTCTCTCTCTCTCTCTCTCTCTCGATGTCCCGATCTTCATATGCTCTTGTCGAGAGGCAGCGCTATCCATTGCGATTGCACTGCCCCTGCCCCACCCCCTTATCCACCCAGGGTGGTGGGTGCTTATTCTACACGAGAGGTTTGAGGATAGTGCTCCTTGGTACCCCGGTCCTTTTTTTTTTTGCAAGCTATACTAGTTTTTTTTTTTCATACATGTTAAGCAACCATTGGTTGTTATGTACAACATATACAACTTGGGCAATGTCATTGTCAACAACTCTACCCATACACCCCACTGTGATGGACATACTAGTATATTCTCACAAATGTACAGGCGCAAAAGTTAAAGTAGGCAACACCAGGTCAGTTCAGAACATTGCCCAAAAAGGCAAACTGTACAAGTAACGCACTCCGCGAAGAGGGGCAGTTCTACAAGTAACTAAGTAGTATGCATAAAGAAAGTAGCAAAACGGAAACACGCAAACGAAGTGATAGAGAGAGCTGAACCCTCAAAAACCTGCTGATTCCGAATTGTCCAGATCTTCCATAAAACCGGTAACCTGCAGACATGCCAAAAGGTAAGATCAGAGCGACAGATAAGTGCAGGGTCGCCCAGCAGAATGTTGTCAATCCCAATAGAATGGGGAAAGCTCCAATGGCGAAGGAAATGCGCAAGCTCCGTCCAGAGTGCTCTGCGACAATGAAAGAACAAGTACTCTACAGTTTCTTCCTCCAGCTGGCAAGTGCTGACTCTAAGAAGGCAAATCTTTTCTTGTTTGCAAAAGAATGAAGAAAGTCCAAATACTTTTACTTTGAGAGTGTTGAATGACGAGTTAGCTTGCATTGATGAGAGCATTAAGGAAGGAGAGCTTGTAATGGATTGTTGGATGCTCATGCTAACATTGTTCAAAGTCTTTTACTATGATTCTATTTTTGTAGTGAGATTGTTAATGTTTTTTATTGCTAAACTATTAGTGATTTTGGAAGACACATGACCATGGCCGAGTACAAACACGGCTATGATCATGGATATGCCGGCCTTAAAGCTTTTATGGAATCTCATGGATTGCATCCAATCATAAGCTCTTAACCTTTATTGTTTTTTGATTGTTTACTTTGTGGTTTACAAGTAAGTTTAATCTCAATTTAATTGAATCTTTGATTCTATTTTGTAGAGAGGCTCTACAACTTCAAGCGTTCACATCTCAAGTTGGAGACGAGGCTATGTTCATCAAGGGAAAATTCAAGGGAAAAAGCAAAAGTAAGTGGTCTAAAGGGCAAGATCAAGGGGAGGCTTCTTCAAATGGCAAAAAGAAAGATAGATCAAAGCTCAAGTGCTTCTATTGTGGCATCAAAGGACACTTTGCAAGTGAGTGCTACAAGAAGAAGAGAGATCAAGGAGACAAGCAAGGTAATCTTACTCTTGATGAAGATGGTTTGGATGTTCAAGATGCAAATGATGATGCTTTTGTGTTGTCTTCATGTATGCTTGCTAATAATGGAGATCTAAATCCATGGTGGATTGATAGTGGAGCAAGTTCACACATGACTTTTCACAAAGAGTACTTCACTTCTTTGTTGGCATATGGAGATGACAAGAGAGTGATCTACACGACCAATGATGGTGAGTGTGCAATCAAAGGGATTGGTACAATTCCTATTTCACTCTCTACAAATAGAAATGTTCATTTGGAGGATGTTTTGTTTATTCCATCTATTACCAAGAATTTGTTTAGTGTGAGTCAATTGCTAACTAAAGGCCTCAAGGTTGAGTTTGATGGAGATGCTTGTATGATCAAAAGGAAGGTATCTTGATTGCAAAAGGTAAAAGGCAAGGGAAGTTGTTCAAACTATATGCTTGTGTTATTGCTAACCAAGTTGGATGCATTGCAAGAGAGCAAATACCTATTCAAGAGGTTTGGCATAAAAGGATGGGACACCTCAACTTCAAGTCATTGGAGGCAATGGCTAGAAAGAAGATTGTGATAGGTCTTCCAAGTTCCTTAAGTAGCATCAATTGATTCGCGAAGCGAATTGGGGAAAAATTTCTTGGAACTCTTGAATATAGGCATCTAACGGCCTAGTACCCATCTGGTGTTGAAATGCCGCCAATGCTCAAAGTCATCCAAAACCAAAAGGAAAGCCGTTTTAAAGGCTTCTTGAAAGGCATCCCACGTGGAAGGGGCACCAACCCTTTCCTTCAGATCTTGTCACCATGCAAACGCCTTATTGTGCAAAAACATGAGGGTAGAGGCAATCTTTGTACTATCAGGCAAGTCGTGCATGGAAAAGTAGCTATTCCACTAATTGATCCATGACAGTACAACATCTGGATGCCGGTCCTTCTTTTCACCCGAAAAGAATTCCGGATTAAACATAGGATAAAGGAGAGTGGATCGTGAGTGTGTAGAAGAATGCCACTCTTGCTCGGTCGCAACATGCTTAGCTTGCATATCCAAGATTTGGTTTTGCAGCAAATTCAAGGCCTGTACAAGTTGATTGGTATTTACATCAGGAGGAGGAAGAGGTGAAGACGGTCCTTCACCTGAGGGCATAGCAGGGTGGCATGGCGCACTAAGGAAAAATTCAAAGGAAAAACGGCAAGAGCTTCGCTAGAAAGTGGCTTAGGGAGCTTGAGACTACAACTCAAGGAGACTAAGCCACAATTAAACTCCTCAATGGAGAAGATGGAGCCTTTACCCCCCATCCCACACCATTTCTTTTCCTTTTGACCTTGCTGAGTGGCGGGCCTTATGGACGCCACCTAGCAAGCACATGGGCCCAAAAACAAGTGGCATATCCTTGAGTGGTATCAGAGCGGGTTTTGGACTTAATAGAGTCTTAAGATAAAAAACCTTATACGTTCTTTGTTGTCAAGAAGTTGAAGGCTTCCACCTTCTCCTCCTAAGTCGTTTGTAGCACGGGAAGTAGGGCTCGAACCTAGGAGCCTTGAAGATGCATGCAAAACAAAAAGGATTAACACTATTTCTACATGCAAGCAAGATGCCTTGAAAACACAACTAAAACCAAATAGGACTAACTTTAAAACCAAAACCACACTAACTCTAACACACTCTTCCACACCTTCTCCTCTCTCTCTCTCTCTCTCTCTCTCTCTCTCTCTCTCTCTCTCTCTCTCTCTCTCTCTCTCTCTCTCTCTCTCTCTCTCTCTCTTTCTCTCTCTCTCTTCCCTCTCTACTCACTCATACACTCCACAAACTCTCTAAAAAGCTCCACTAAATCAGAAACACACAATGATTAAGCACATGGGCTAAAATAACAAGAACTTAGAAACAAAAGCAATAAGCATTTAGCCGACTATAATTAGCCACACACCAAAATTAGCACAAGTGGACCCAAAATGGTAGCACTTAGCTCTCTTACATTAAGGATAGAAATTACATAGAAAGGGCTTCTCTTTATAGAAGCTTGTGGAGTGTCCTTTCCACACTTACTTATGGGGCTAGGAATTTCAAGTCTCAATATTCCACCTCCCCATATCTCATTCCCCAATTTCTTCTTCCAAAGCTTACATTCGTACATTCCCAATCTCACATTCCAACGTGGTAAATCACCACTTAATAGTCCCACTTTTGTAGGAGGTTCACCTGCATATCCCAACACCTTTTTCAGATATTATAGAGAGCGTGGCCATTCAGAGGATGGATGTTGGTCACAAGAGAATGATTTCAATACTAGAAATCGAAGGCAAGAATCGATAAGCCATGATGTCATGGATGATGAGCTACTTAGAACATACCAAACTTGGAGTCAACCACAGATAGATTGTAGAGTGACCTCTCAGGGTGACGTGACTAGAACGGAAGGAGACAAGCCCCCGATAAACTTGGCAGAAATACTCATAGAGAAGAAATGGCAGAGGGTAATCCAAGATTGGGTACAGATAGACATCTCTAATAAAGAGTGTGAGGGCCATAGATCTCAAGGTGAAGGATCCTCTACCGATGTTGCCACACAATTGGTGTTACAACAACTTGAAACCATGAATAAAACCCACCAGGCACAATTGGATAAGATATCCAAAGATTTTGAACAGAAATTCCAAAATACCACACCACAAGGGCCTATTGTCAACCAATTTCCCAATCGTGATAATGTTTGGTGTCCCACATGCCAACAAAATCACATGGCGAATGAATGTCCCCAGAATAGACAGATAGCCCAAAGGTTTTGCATCTTTTGCAACACCCACAATCATGATACATCTACTTGTATCTACAATCCAAGAATACAAGCCATTGCATGACAATACCATTGGAGGATGCAAATTACGAGTTACCAAAGGCCCACATTCCAACAAGCACCCCAACAACACTTAGCACTACCTGGACCAAATAACGTAGCACCAGCCTTAGTAGTGCGACAGCCTGGGCCTCAGATGAACCGTCAAATCATCCCAGCAAACCTTGCTGCCACAAGTCATGATTCTCGACCTCAACTAGAGTTCGGCCTTGAGAATGTCTATATCCTGTTTTTACTCAAATATAACTGAAGCGTCTATTTATCCTTTATTTATCACACAACAACGTTTCTATGGAAATAGAGCACCTATCCAATGTTATGGCTATGGAGAGAACCACCGCATTGTCGAGTGCCCATATAAAGGCACCTACACACCTATCTGTAGGGAATGTGGCCATGGCCATTGCTATGAAGATTTCCCATCCCGACCAGTAGAGCCACAAGTTGACGCACCTGTCAACCTTGCTACTCTTGTACATGATAGGAGAGCGAAATCCACAAAACCAGAAGCCTCTGTCTACGTTCAAACATGTGCCCAACACTTGAAAGAGTCCCCAGTGGTAGAGAGAATTTTGAACGAGGAGCATAGTCAACCCCATACTATAAGCAATTACACTAAATCCATTGGACCAGGAGAGTATCCCAACCCACAAAAAGAAAAAGATCGTTATATCAAGGTAAAAAAGTGGATACAATATGAGCAAGCTAAGGCCCCTATTGGTGATCTCAATCGACCAATAGAACCTATGGATTCGCCTGTACACTCAGATATTCCAAAAACCACCTCATCTTACCGACTTGTGTTAGGAAGACCCTGGCTAAATTTAGCCAAAGAACGTCGTGACTGGGGTACAGATCATATCACATTGGAGAATTGGGATCGAGAATCTAGCCAATCCTGGAGAAGGTGAGAAGATAGTCTATATAGGTGAACAACTTACTACTGAAGAAATATTCGATCTAAGAGACCTCCTATGAGAATACCGCGATTGTTTTGCATGGTCCTACAAGGACCTGAAGGGAATACCACCTGAAGTAGTGCAGCACACCATACCGTTAGTCGATGCTGCCAAACTGAAAATGAGTCAACCTTATCGCTGCAACCCCTATTACTCTGAACTGATTCAACAAGATTTGAAAAAGTTACTAGAAGTTGGATTCATATATGAGATTGAGCATCCCGACTAGGTATCCCCAATTGTGATTGTGCCTAAAAAGAACGGGAAAACATGATTTGTGTAGACCTTAAGAAACTTAACGCAGTCACAAAGAAGGACCACTTTCCCTTGTCTTTTACCGAAGGAGTGCTCAACATAGCAGGAGAAGAGGCCTATAGTTTCCTCGACGGATTCAATGGGTATAACCAAGTGAAAATAGCACCTGAAGACCAGCATAAAACTGCCTTTGCAATCGCATGGAGGACTTATGCTTTTCGTGTAATGCCATTTGGGTTGTGTAATGCACCAAGCACCTTCCAGAGAGTTATGCAACATGCCTTCAAGGAGTTTCTTCAGAAATTTTTAGAAGTATTTCTTGATGATTTGTGTATACGTTCAGCCCGTAGGTATCGCTTAAATCATCTGGAACGAGTTCTGCAACAATGTCAAAGATATGGCATTTCTCTTAACCCAGCCAAATGCAAATATGGGTAATCCATGGCATCTTGCTAGGACATATCATATCGCAATAAGGAATTGCCACTGATCCAAATAAGATCAAAGTATTAATTGAGATGACCCTGCCCAAAATAGTGCGTGATGTCTATACCCTTATGGGCCGTGCCAATTATTATAGATGTTTTATATTACTATTTGCATTATTGGCCTTGGCACTCTACCGCCTCACTATTGAACCTAAGTGGACACATGAAGCCCTAGACGCCTTCGAGAAGATTAAGCAAGCCTTGGTCACCGCCCCAATCCTACGGTCTCCAAATTGGAGCATCGAATTTCACATGCACACAGATGCATCTAAGTATGCAATAGGGATCGTGTTGACCCAACCAGGTGAGAAAAAGAAAGATTTTCCCATCCGCTTCGCGAGCTGTCAGCTCATTGAAGCCGAAGTTAACTACACTACCACCGAACGGGAGGCCCTTGCTATGATTTTCAGTATTAAGAAATTTCGACATTACCTTTTGGCCAACCCTTTCGCCTTTTATGTTGACCATCAACCATTGTTATATATAGTAAATCGACCTTGTACGACGGACCGTATTACACGATGGCTTTTACAGCTTCAAGAGTTTGAATTTTGGATAGTGGTTAGGACCGAAAAACAACATTATTTGGCTAACCACCTTTCTAGATTGACGACACGTCGAGAAGAAGTGGGAGTTGATGATGAACTCTCGGATGCTCATATTTTTTTATGTTGATGTAGTTCCAGAATGGGCTGCCGATATAGTTGAGTATCTTGTGAGGGCACGACTTGATCCTTCACTACCTTCCGTAGATCAACGAAAGTTGATAATAAAAGATGCCCCATATAGCTTAATAGCTGGAAAACTTTATCAAATGGGAATAGACCATATCCTTCGAAGATGTCTACTGGACCATGAAATAAAACCTATTATTAGTACAACTCATGAAGGAATTGGTGGTGGTCACTTGGCAGCTAATGCTACTACTCGAAACGTCCTCCAAGAAGGATTTTGGTGGCCTACCCTACACCGTGATGTGGCAACCTTTGTGAAACATTGTGATGTTTGCCAAAGAGCCACAAAATCGAGAAATTTTGGGTTTATGCCTTTAAAGCCTATCATAGCAAAAAATCCTTTCGAAAAATGGGGCATAGATTATGTTGGTCCCATCCACCCAGCCGCTAGAGGAAGTCAAGCCCGATATATTATAGTGGCGATAGATTATTTTACGAAGTGGTAGAAGTGAAGGCCGTTAGAGTAGCCAATGCAGCCAGCACAACTAAGTTTATCTATGAGAACATCATCACGTGCTTTGGATGCCCTTTAGAACTTGTGACTGATCGCGGAACTCACTTCATGAATGAAACAATACGAGTACTCCTAGCTGAATTCCTTGTGGTTCATCGCAAGAGTACGTCTTATTATCCCCGATGTAATGGACAGGCCGAATCTTCCAACAAGATTTTGTGCAATATTATCACAAAGACCGTGGAAGCCAGTAGGTCCGATTGGGAACATAAACTCCAAGCAGCTTTATGGGCGTTTCGAACAACCTATAAGCTTGCCACTGGCCATACCCCATTTCAACTGGTCTATGGACTCGAGGCTGTAATGCCTGCTAAGTTCATTGTCCCTAGCCTAAGAGTGGTCGTGAAGGAACGATTAGACACAAGTAAGTCTACCCAACGTCGAGTAGGCTTACTGATGAATTTATGTGAAACCCAAACCATTGCCTTGCATGCATTGCACACCAAAAAGAAACGCCGCAAAGCCTGGCATGACCATGTCCTAAAACAAAAGGACTTACACAAAGGTGACCTAGCATTGATGTATCAGAGCAAGGTCATGAAAGGCAAATTGAAACTTTTCGGCCTCGGACCCTATCAAGTAATGAAAATATTCGAGAATGGCGCAGTTCAATTGGCCACACTGGCCCTGACCTTTTACCCACCTTGGTAAATGGTAGTCGACTAAGGCACTATTACCACTTACCTCCCACTGTATAAACTTCTTCATTTTTTGTATGATTATTTTTTTGCCTTTCTTTGCATTTTTCCAATTGTTTATGAACGGTTCTTCTATTTGTCTGTCTTTTTGTGATACAATGTACAGAGAGTGGTGTTATGTGTAGAGAGTAGAGTATCTCTAGGGACAGAAAAACAATCTACATGGTTCATGGAGTTAGTACAGGTCACAGGTAAGGACGTTGAAGGCCACCAAATATAGTACTGTGCAACAAAGTGATACAAAAAGAAAAAAAAATAAGAGTGCTATATTTATCAAAAACAGCTTTGAATTCAGTGCCAAAATCAGTGCCAGTGAAGGAAATACCATTTGCCAATGAACAGTTCCAAACCCTTCACTATTCAGCCAAGTAGAACAGCACAAGTCACTAGCGGAGACAAAAACCTCAATATCTCTCCCAATTTTCATTGTCTTGGTTCTCCTATTTGACCATGGCTAGAACACATCTTTATACGTCTAAATTGAGTCAGGGGATTCATGAACCCTAAATCCTAGCCTTGTAGGCCAAAAATAGTAAAAATCACTTAAACCACCTACATGCTTGTCTTTTTGAAATGTCGGCTCGACAAAATGCATGGTAACCTTAGGTAGGCTCTGATACCATGTTGAATTCAACAAGTGTGGATTGTCCACAACATGTACTTGTGATCTCCTAAGGTGTGTAGATGCACCAAGATCAAGACTAGATTGAGATTCAAGATCAATCTTAGATCCTATGGAAAAAACACACTACTACATGCATTCAATCACGTCCAAATCTCACTCACACGTGTGGAAAGTGTTCCAAAAGTATTTTAAGTAATACAGAAAGCAAAATCCAACAGTCACAAAGGCCATCCATTCATTCTCAAAGCTCACCTGCTAGATTTAACAACTTTTATTGCTCTTTTTCACTTTTTCACTTGCTATTTCCAGAAATTTAAGCATTTTTTGGGCTTAAACTTGCCAAGATGGTGAAGGAGGATAAGGATAAAGGCAAAGCCATAATAGATCCTACACGACCAGTCAAAAAGCTCAAGATCACACAAGAGTTGGACCCAGATTTCACTGTGGGAGAAGAAGATCTCACCCCACACGCATCAGATGACAAAATGGTGGAGGAAAAGCCGGTTGTACTAGAACTCCTCCCGGTGCCAAAACCCTACAAGGCATGAAAATGGTAGAAATCAAGGGAGCCCCTATTGAAGACCTGCGAGTTTCAAAACTATTCTCCTCCTGTATGCTAATTTATGATCATTGTGGAGTACGCATTCTGCTCAACCGTTCAGGATATTCCGAGCTTCAAGTACAGGCTGAACCAAGTGACACACACTGTCTCATTTGCCACAGAAGCTCTTATGGCAATTGGCATTCCTAACGGGCCAAGGCGCATGTCGACACACAAGACAAGGGCCATGAAAGTCGAAAAGTATATGGACATTACTAAAAAGGCATGGCGCACGAATGATGGCCTATTACTTGAAGCCATCGTTGATGAAGTTCTTCAAGGAGCTGCTACCTTCATAGTCAACTTCTTTGAGGTGGCAAGGTCAAGGAAGGCTCACATTTCAATGACCTTCTTTATGTGTTAGAATTAAGCAATTTTCACATGGTTTTTGATGTATTTTGACATCTATGTGGATCCACACATGTGAGGACCTGTCCACACGTGTGAAATGACACTTGTAATATTCAGATCCATTTTGATTAGCTTTCATTTGAGTCTAATATGACATCTCCTAAATTATAGGAGTTAGGTCCTAGATTGTAGGAATCTAGAAGGTCAACACAAACCACCAATGGATGATGTGGCAAACTTGATAGATCTTATCCAAAGTGGATATGGATACAATGAGTTGTCCCACATGTGCTGGATGCAGCTTAGAGAGAGATTATGGTGATTTGGTACTTGATCCATGATGGATCCATTGTTGAGCTAATCATGATAAATCTTGGTTTGTGAAGCAATCTTTGTGTTTTGACATTCAACTTGGAAAGTAAGAAGGGAGTCACTACTTGTGCTCCAAGATATGTTTGATCTTGTCATAGGAGAGGAAGAAGAACCTCAAGGAGGGCAAGATCAAGTGAGGTACAAAAAGAGAGCTAGATTGGCATTACATTTCTTGAAAATGAATGTTAGTAATGAACTTCTAAAGGAAATGGCATATTGTACCTCGGCCAAGGAGGCATGGAACTACCTTAAAGGGATTTATGAATCCAAAACTACCTTTAGAGTGAGTGCTTATGATTAGAAACAAAGGTACATGGCTACCACTGAATCAAGACTTTGAACTAAATGGTCACACAAACCGAATGGAGATAAGCATTATCTACAATGAGGAATATTTGACTATGGTTGAGGTGGAAGAGCACCGGAAGCTTGATTTTATCAGAACAGAGCTCATGCTATTACAAACCAATCTACCAACATATTTCAGATTTATCATCAACGGAAGACTCGTAAGTACTTTATGTTTATTGCCATTTCAAAATAGAACAAAATAATAGAAAATGGCATCATTTACAATTGCACATTCACTAATAGTTGCCATGTCACAGATGCGAAAAAGACAGGAGCTGATAACGTGCTGCAAAGATCTACCTACAACAATCACCATTGTGGGAGAACAATAGTTTCAAATAAACTTTAGTAAAAATCTGTGTATACACCCTTTCATTCAATAAATGAAAGCCCAAGTTGGGCATCTGTACATGGCTTTTGTGCTCCCAAGTTCATAAACTGGAGCAGCATTTGATATATCAATGTATATTTTTCTATGAAGTCTATACATGTATTTTTGTTCTATGCTATCTATATTTTTTCTGATCTTAATTTAGTACAACTACATCCTTTGCACCATCATCAATAACGGGAGGCTGAAGCCTTGCCCTAGCCAATATATTCAGGATAATTTCTTGTCTAAATCTGTACACCTGGCTTGATGTGTACTCAAGAAGTGTAAACTGCAAAATAGAACATTCATGTATTTAGTAATAGCCAATAACATCACCATAATAGAAAACTAATCATGATTCCAAAATAAGAATAAACAGAATTTTTTATCTTAGAAATATCAACATCTTGTTGAAGGATGAACCACTCAAAAAACAACTTGGCATTGTACAATGTGTACCACCCACAGCTGAATAAATCATTTTGCTGGAGTGACTGCAAAATAATTCAGCACACAAGAAATCAATTATGAAACAAAATGAATTAGATTGAAAATATTTCATTAGAATACTGATTTCAAAATACTATTAAGAAAGTCAGAGTTTACCTTCAAGCTGACGATTTGCCAGTCCACGGAATGGGGAACGTCTGTAGGAATATTTACTTAGATATGGAATGTATATATCTACATCCTTATGTGTATTTCTTGCCGAATTCATCTTGACACAAGAACATTTAATAATGTTATTTACAGATCTCTTGATAGAGATCAGGTTTAAACTCCAGTGGTCACTACAAAATAAGATTGAAAGTACTTCAGCGGCAATTCTGAGAACTATTGAAATTGAAAATGTCAATGTTAATGCATAAAACAGGAAGAAGCACTTAATATATCTTACTTGGTATGATAAGGAATGACCAGATACTTTGTTGCTGGTGTGAATCCAATTGTTAGACACTGTGACAATGTGTCATTATTCTCCTTGAAGGCCTGGAGCAGAAAGTTACTCAGCACCAGCAACTCGTTTGATGAATCTCTTGCAATGTCAAATTGCAAGATTGTCAGCCCGGACTCTATCACATGATCACTGATAGAAGCCCATCTGTCTTTGAGATCCAGGCAATCTAGAACTCTAAAATTAATACTAAAATTAAGTTCATCTAGTCTAAAACAAAAAGGAGTACCAATTGTATCTATAGCATCCGATATGTCTTTCTCAAATTTAAGATAATCATCCGAATCTATATATGTATAGAAATTGGGAGGAGGAGGAGGTGGATGTGTAGTATCTACAGCAATTATAGGAGTATCCAAAATAGAGGTAGCTATATTTACAGCATTATCAACAGAAGCATTATCTACAATGGATTCTGGGATAGGCTTCACTTTCTTAAGAGCACGCTTGGGGGCTGTCTGCTTCCTAGGACGCTTCGTAGGAAGATGAGTCCTATCTACAGGAGTTGGTCTAGGAGCAGCAGGCTGAGATACATGTAACCTACAGTATCTATCCCTCATTCTCATCAGAAGCTGAAAATCCTTGGGCATTATGGTAACCCTCTTGGTATGGATGGCAAGCAAAAAAAAATCCTAAAAAAAAGGCTAATATAATCTTCAGCAGCCTCCTGAAGGCATTGAAGAGCACTCGGTGTGAATCTAATGTGCTCTCCAAGATCATTTCTTGTTATGTTCCGGACAGCACGGTAGAATGGAGCTCTTGGGATCAACAGAGCTATTGACCTCTGATACTTGCGTATCTCAGAGAGCCACCTGCTGCGGTTGCGCGTTCTAGGTCTAGCAGGTGGTGTGATGGCAACCGCAAGAGATGAGGATGAGCCAGGAGAGAAGAAGTCTCTCCTTGTCTGCTTTCTCCTATCCATGGGCATGAACTATGTGATAGCGGACTTGTGCATGAAGGTTAGGAAAAAGCTAGTCAAATAGGAAATTGCCATTTTGCACCAGTTTACTTGTTGATCTAGCATTCCCATGTGAATGAGGGATGGATCCTATGTGTGAGAGGCTGTTCCCACGTGCGTACATATCTAGAAAATATCAATAGCTTATCATAGGAGTTGATCTTGCAAGTTCCTACAAGTTAGCAAAATTACCTCAAATCAAACAACACCTTTACAGTTTTCCATCTGGAATTTCTTGAGCATGGAAAGTGCATATCTATTTTGGCTTATAAATGCATGACCTTTCCAAAAATCTATTTCAAGGCCTAAAATATAGTGAAGAACTCCTAAGTCCTACATCTTAAACTCAATACCAAGTGCATGCTTAGTTGCTTCAACTAGCTTCTCATTATTTCCACAAAAAATGATATCATCTACATAGATGAGAAGAATAATTACAAAGTTATCTACAAACTTATAATACAGAGAAGGGTCATATTCACTTAGACAAAATCCGAGTGATATGAGATAGGAGTTGAGCCTTGCATACCAAGACCTTGGTGCTTGTTTCAGTCCATAGAGACTTTTGAACAAAAGACAAACTTTTGATTCATCACCTTCTTTCACAAAACCTGGAGGTTGCTCCATGTAAATCTCCTCCTCAAGGTAACCATTGAGAAATGCATTAGAAACATCAAGCTGGAACATACTCCAATTGTGAAAACATGCAGAGATATAAGTATTTGAATTGTTACCATCTTTGCAACTGGTGCAAAGGTGTCTTCATTGTCAAGGCCTTTGATTTGTGAGTAGCCTTTGGCACAAAGTCTTGCTTTATACTTAGTGATAGATCCATCATGATTATACTTGATTCTGAAAACCCACTTACATCCAATCACATGCATGTTGTTTGGTGGCTCCACAACCTCCCATGTGTTGTTTGACATCAAGGCTTCAATCTTGGGTCATTGCTTCAACCCACATCTTGGATTGAAGAGCTTCTTGGACATCTTTAGGCTCTTCATCTGATATGAAGAGAGCATGATCCTTCTTCATCATATGTGAGCCTCCTTGGCTTAGATCTTGCTCGTGTAGATCTTCGGTGTGGTAGCTTGAATTTGCTCCTCCTCAAGCCTCAGCCTCACCACCTCTTGAACAACATCAAGATTGATGATTGATCTTGCATGAGACTCCTTGATCTGTGCATCATCCAAGTTAAACTTCTGATCTTCATGGAAGATCACATCTCTACTAACAACATTCTTGTCAGTAGAAGGAAGATACACTATGTATGCTTTTTTAGTGAATGCATATCCTACAAAAATGCCTTTAACTGCACTAGGATCTTCCTTCTTCCTAGTTTCTAGAGGCACATGCACAAAGCATACACAGCCAAAAATCCTAAGATGATCTACCTTAGGCTTTTTCTTATACAACATCTCAAATGGTGTTTTTCCTCCTATTGCAAGATTTGGAAGCCTATTACAAAGATAGTTTGCACATGCAACTGCCTCTCCCCAAAATTCTTTAGGCAGAGAAGCTTCTAGCCTAATGGCTTTTGCACATTCACACAAAGTTCTTTTTTTTCTCTCAGCAATTCCATTTTGCTGAGGAGTATATGAACAAGAAAAATCTCTTTGAATGCCCTCTCTCTCACAAAAGTCTTTAAACTTATTGGAAGTGTATTCTCCTCCACTATCACTTCTCAAAGCTTTCAATTTGAAAGAAAACTGCTTTTCTACATAAGCTTTGAAAGTAAGAAAAACATCATAGACCATGGCTTTTGAAGACAATATATAGATCCAAGAATATATTGTATAATCATCTAAAAAGGAAAAAAAGAAATTTGTTCCTCCTTTGCTCTTAGTTGATGAGAAATGAACATCATAGTGCACTAGTTCAAATGGTTGCTTTGTTTTGATACTTGATCTAGGAAAAGGCCCTCTGTGTGATTTTGCCAGCACACAAGCTTCACAAGGTAGAAGCTCCTTTGATAGTGTCTTTGGTAGTCCAACAACTTTTTCTTCCTTGACCATAGATTGCATGGCTTTGAAATTGGGATGACCCAATCTTTTGTGCCACAGATCCTCCTGAAGAACCTTGGTCTCATAAGCAATATTTGAAATGTTAGCACTCTCCCTAGAATCTAGTTTGTACAACTTACCAATTCTAGATCCTCTAGCAATAACTTCATTTTCTCTTGAGATTATACACTTGTCAACTTGAAACTTGACATCCAATCCACTATCAAACAATTGTCCTACACTAATTAGATTCTTGGTCAATCTAGGTACATAAAGTACATCATGTAAGCAAAAAGATTTTGATGATGATGCATGCAATGGAATACTACCTATTCCTTCAATCCTACACTCTACATCATTAGCAGTATAGATTGATCTTTTTGCACCTAGATATGGCATGAGATTAGTGAAAGAGTTCCTAGAACTAGACATATGGGAGCTAGCCCCTATCTATCCACCAGACTTCTTCATTCTTACTGAGGTGTTGTGATTGCACAAGATTGATCAGAGAACAATATACCTGAAAAATCTATGACAAGAGCACAATGGCATACATCTGATGAAAAAATCTAACTTCTCACTATGAGAATTGAATGTCAGAAATAATGCTAAGTGCTCAGTATGGGAAAAATAGCCTGCTCTCGGGTAGAGAGAGAAAATGAATGATGAAAAACTCGGGTAAAGAGAGAATGAGTCCAAAACACCAAAATCTCATTATTCACAATATGGCAAAACATGCCAAGCTTTCCAAACATGAGAGAGACTCCAATTCCTACAATGGAGTTGCATGTCCACTTAACTGAACCAATTCACCTACCAGAAATCACATGTGTAACTGCATGCATGGATGTTGCATGTACTACATGTCAACTCATAAAATTGCCTAGACATGTGTAGATCACAGATCCACTTTGCATGTTGCATGCACTGATTGCATGTGGCTTGCATGCATACAGTATGACATTGCATGCTATCTAAGCTTCTGCATGTCATCAAAATTGAATCTACCCAACTCAAATCCGACCTATACTAGAAGGTTATGTGCTCAATTCACATACCTTTTATGTACAACATGAAATTTAGTGGAAAGAACCATGGACATGGCCCCAAACTCGAGATAGCAAGATAATATTTTAATAATCTTTACACTTCAAGGTGGGCAAGAGCAAATTGGATACAAGAAAAAGGCTAGATTGGCCTTACATTGCATCAAGATGAATGTGAGCAATGACCTCTTGAAAGAGGTGTCATCTTGTATCTCGGCCAAGGAGGCTTGGGATTCATTAAAAGACATTTATGAATCCAATAATACTTCAAGGATACTCATGCTTAGAAATCAAGTGCTTCAAAGCATGAAGGGAAGTGGTGAAAGTGCACAAGAGTATGTGCTTATTAGGATCAAATCTTTGAACAAAGACTCTGGCATCCATTGGAGAGAAAATCCATGATAATGAGCTAGTGCAAGTCATTCTAAATGGACATGCTGATGAATACACCAATCTAGTCCAAAGCTTTGCTGACCATCTACCTTCTATTGACAAGCCTCACAATGTGCTTGTGGCCGAGGAGAGTAGAGCACTTCATCTCAAAGCAAGAACGGGATCCATGTCCTTGCAGGGAGGTGATGAGAAGGCTAATTTTCTCATTAAAGGCAAAAATATGACTCATTCATCCAAGAAGAACCAACTCAAGGAGGCCAAGGACAATGATGGTGGATCAAGTTCCAAAGGCAAGACCAAGAAGGACAAATCGAAGCTCATTTGTTTCTTTTGTGGCAAAAAAGGACATTTTGCTTTTGAGTGCTTCAAGAAGAAGAATGCTCAAGAGAATGACAAGCAAGGCAATGTTGTGCTTGAGGAAGAGACGGATGATTGCAATTCGTCCTTGATGGCATCTACAACACCAATATCAAGTAAGGACATATGGTGAATCGACAGTGGGGCTAGCTCCCACATGTCACATCAAAAGGAATATTTCTCTACCTTACTCTTTTATAACGATTCTAAAAAGTTCATATTCACTCCAAGTGATGAAGAATGTAAGATAGATGGCATAGGATCTATTTCATTATTTCTCTTGTTGAGAAATCAGAGAGTGATTCATCTCAGGTCCCAAAGAGAGTGGGATAGCTAGTAGTGAACAATCTATCTTTTCCAAACAACATATAGAAAGGCACGATCCATATATCGCGTTAGGTATCAGGGCATATCTGTGCCATGCTGACCCATCGAACTTCATGGAGATCTATTACAGTTCGAACGCTATGAGACTTGGTCAAATCCATGCCGTTCAAGCTTCAATCAACCATACTCATTAGCTAAAAACATACTAACTACAATCATAGTCCATTCCTTCAATGCTCTATATTTGCATCCTTTGATTTAGCATACTGCCAAAGTAAAGCAATCGTATTTCATAAAGACAAGTAATCTCAAATATACATACCTATCTTAGTTCTTTATCTTTCGTGTGAAAATCTTACAAGAAATAGCATCTTCATACAAAATGCATATATCAACAATCTTTCTTAAACCCTAAGATATGTTTACAAAGAGATCTTACAATTTACGATGATAAAATTAAACTTGTATTGCAATACTATTTCAAACCTGTATGTGTGGTGAAGTGATATCCTGAGAATTACCCATTCTTTGATTAGTACACAACACCATCGCTTTATATGCTATTGATCCAATACATGAGCATTTCGTTAAAAAAGCAATTACATTGTTTGAAACGTCTTCTTTGAAGAAAGAGTCATAATTTCCACTATATCCTCATACTATAGTACTTAGCCATATCTCTTTTTTATAGTATACTACTTGTATACATGCATTCCATTCCTCATAGAAGACACTAAACTTGGACTCTCACCAATTACTCTCTTTGGGGAAAATGACATCTTTTTTATACTACATTTCTTTATTTTTTGAAAGATGTCAACCACAATAACACTTCCATGACAATGTCCATTTGTTCTACCATCAATAAGGTTGTTGTCAATGTCAAGGTCCTCCATGTCCACCATATTGCTAGTCAAGATGGATCGTGCAATCTTTTGAATAATTCTATAATAAAATCTCCAGAAATGGTCGACTTAAAAAGTTTAAAGCCTATATAGATTAGAGAATAGACATAAGTCCTTGTTGGACCATTTCTCTACCTAAATTTTCTACTAGAAGGTATACTAATCTTAGAAGATTTTTTAAGACTTGTGCTTCTAGTTATGATTGGACACATTCAAGAATACTTAAGTATAAAATTTTATTGGAACATTTTGTAAAGCTTTGTGTGCATGATAGTATTTCTTACAGATTCTCTAGATTATACAAATGAATATCATAATCACAAATGGTAGTGTTTATTCTTAGCTTTGAGATTATGGGAGGGGAAAAGAAACAACAGACAAATGAAAGTGATTCATGATGGCGATGCTATGTGAATTACGCAACTAAGAAGACATTAATTAGCTATAAATGCTTGCCACTAGATAATGTCAGTGATTGTGAAGGTAAACTTGGTAACCATTGCTCATTTGGTATTACCACCATTTGTCATCAATTGCAATGCATATTGAAGCATTAACAATAGGTTATGGATCTTTGAGTTAGAAACTTGTGAGGTCTTATTTGTATGATGACAAGAGACCAAAAGAATTCAAAATCTTATTTTAATAATATATTGTGATTTCGTAATTGTGCATGGAGTTGTTAAACTATTCTTTCATGCCATTATTAGCATGAAATGTTAAAAAACAATACAAGTTTAGAACTATCATAGCAAAAGTTTGTAGTAATATGATTCTATGTATTTTTCTAAGAATGAATGGGTATCTTTGGAACGAGATAAGGCACCATAGAAAACAACTTATGTAAAGAGAACTCCAACCACATTAAAACTTCACATAACTAATCTACAAGTATGGTCATGTTAAGCTATAAAAGAAAGTCATTCATTGATTTTTTTGACATGTAGGTAACTTCTAGTCTTACAAAAAAGCTTAGAATATGTGTGTACAAGTGAGGGTATAACTACACCAACTTTTGCAACAACTACATCTTCCACCAAGTTTATAACTTTCCTAGTATTAATACAACTTGACTATTTTTCCAAACGATTTTTTATTTCTTTCAAAGAAATTACTCATACAATTGACATTTCACTTGAAGTATAAAGGTGACAAGAAAAAAAATAAAGCGTAATGCTATGTTCTATGTAGAACAAATCTAAAACTCTCAATGTTTTTTAACAACGATTGAGGGTGCTATCAAAGTAGCTCCATTGCAACATAGAGCCTCATTGTAAAAAGTTGGGTAGGTTTTCATAAATGCTCATGAAATTCGTAAAAGAAGTGTTGAATCATTTCTTGTATTCTATTGCATCTTGTGTATAGTTTTCATTCGTTTTCTTTCTACTTAGCTTTCACATTGCAAGTTTGTATCTTTGGGCCAAAATATGGTCGTTGGATGCCTTATCTTCCTTTTTTGTTTAAATCGCTTTTTCCATTTACATTTAAGCAAACCAAAAATCTCAGCTTAGTTGACATACATTAGTATCCCATAGAATTTTGTGCTAGCATTTTGGGATAGGAGATAGACCAAATAGAGAGAAAGTAATATACTATCTTGTGATTCTGTGTTTTAGAACAATCGGTATGGCCAAAGAAATTATGGTGGCTATGAGTTGATTATTCAAATATATTACCGAGGATCTAGTTGAGACAATCAATGTTTGCCATGGAGACATCTAGATATTTGAAGGGAAAATCATGGACTATGATCTTGAGCCCAACTATTAACATATACAATTTTGAATGTTGTTTTAATGTGCAGACAAGGTCATTAACATATAATAGAGGGCACATGAAAATTTCCTCGAAGGAGTAGAGGATCGTTGATTTTATCACAAAAATTGAAAATGAGAGGTTTGGTAGTGAGCATGAAAAGTAAGGGGAAGGAAAACATTCTTGTCTTGCTAGACCACAAAAAACAACCCAATTGAAAGTATCCCTTGTGGTTGATCTTCTATCATCTACATTGGCCAAATCATCATCAATGTAACCCTGAAACTTTGGTAGCGTTGTCTTTTGTAAATGAAACTAAGATTAAGTGTGCCTTTTGTTGGGGAAATATGAAACCTGCATGCAAGATGCAGTAATCCGATACTGCGGAAGCACATTAAGGTTCAGGATCAAGTCTTGGCAAAGGAGGTAGAGCTTCAACATGTTTCTTCAAGGGAATGTGTGGCTGATATTTTTACCAAATCATTGGGAAAAGAATTGTTCATTAAGCATAGATCACATCTTGGTTTATGTTCTAAATCTATGCTAAAACTAGTTGAAGGAGGAGTGTAAAAAATGGCAACTAGTTTTTTACATAGTTTATATATATGTGCATGGGTTTTGTGCCCAGACAATGTGTTTTACAATTGATGCATTTCTTGATAATAGATCCTTGTTCAAAGTTTGTTGTGTGCCAAACACAACTTCTGTGCTGTGTCGTGTAGATGGAGTCAACACAAAAACAAGATTCGGATATGTTGGATGCTAATCTCATGTTGGTAGACGACGTTACAGATGGTACATAGAAACTAGTGTGTGTACACTATTTTTTGGTTGGGTCCAAGTTTATTTGGTTTCTTAGTCATTTAAAGTTTATTTTTAGCATTAGTTTGGCAATTTTAGCCAATATGACTATTTTAGGGCTACTTGTTGATAAGGTTGGCTAAACTCATCCATTTGGAGGAGAGACTCAGAGTATTCATTCACTGCTATCAATAGTAGGTTCTATCCTGGAAATAGGTTTACTAAGAAATATTTCCATTTTGGATGCTTTAGAGTCGAGACTAGCTTGTTATTTGTGGTTCTCTTCTATTTGTGAGAGACAGATATATTGTAAGCTTGGTCAATCTCTATTTGAGAGAGGAAATAAAATGTTTATTTGCTATTGTACGGCCTGTTTACAGAGAACTACTTATGATCTACTTATGTTTTGATTTGCTTTCAAGTCTATCAAGTTACGTTGAGTAGATCTTGATCAAATTGTCAATTCTATGTGTAGACTTGTCTACAAATGTAAGATTGATTTTTGTTCATCTTCTATGTTTAGGATCAGTTTGGATCTTAAGTTTTAACAATTTATACATGCATGGATGATGCAAAATACTATAGACACGTCACCCTATCTCTTTGCACTCGTCTATTTGCTAACAAGAATTCCAAAGTGGACACTTGAGGCCCCATAAACCTTGTAGAGAATAAAAGATGTGTTGATTGCCTCACATATCCTTTGATCACCGAATTAGGAAGTAGAATTCCATGTATATATTGGTGCTCCCAAATAACCTATCAAAAGTGTGTCGCCCCAATTGAAAGATTGTAAAACAAATTATCCTATACACTTTACTAGGAGTCAACTATTTGAGACATAGATGAAGCGTATGCTAGTTTTACTTTATACATAATGATGAAAAAACTCTGGATCATTCATGATCTTTCCTTTCTAACCAATGTAACGTTGTATGGAGGATCCCATTATCCTCACCTTATATCTCATTTTTATTGTAGTTGTATGGGTAGTAGTATAACATTGGCTTCTATGAAATTTCTTCTTCCATGCAGAAGCAAGTGCAATTGTAGTCATGAAAAAATGGCGCTCTTCAATTTCCTAAATATCAAATCCTTGATTGCAAAAGGACATGCAGCTGTTTATAGCCATATGTTAATTACCTTAGACTGGAAGTGTCACAAGCCAGTCTCTCCAAGCTCCTGAATCCTAGAAGCCGGTGTGTAGAATGAACCTCCCAACCATAGGCACCCCCTCTATGTAGAATGAACCTCCCAACCATAGGCACCCCCTCTTTGAGTCCTTCTACCTGCTATTCCCGTCAGTTGGCACATGGCATCCACCTGTGGGTGATCAGTCCATATGGCATCGAAGAAGTTATGTCCAATAAAAAATCTGACCTGTTTTTTGCTTGGAAACCAACTTTTTAGTGAAACAAAGACAAATTTGCTCCAAAACCGGCAGATGATGGCTCTTCTTCTCCAATCTGTCTCCCACGTTTTCTCCCTCAAAAATCCTTCAAAAACAAGCTAGAACGACATTTTCTCTCTCTAGAACGAGGGTTTCTCTCTCTAGAACGAGGCTCTAATACCAATTGTCACAAGCCAGTCTCTCCAAGCTCGTGAATCCTAGAAGCCGGTGTGTAGAATGAACCTCCCAACCATAGGCACCCCCTCTTTGAGTCCTACCTACTATTCCCGTCAGCTGGCACATGGCATCCACCTGTGGGTGATCAGTCCACATGGCATGCATGGCCCCTGTGACCTGTGAATACTGAGTGACTCATAGGGTACCACCCTCGTGCCCCGCCAAAGACCTGTGACCCTCTTGGTCACCCCGACTACTTGCCGACTAGCATCTCGTCATTGACGGCCAGGGTCCCGACGGTCAAGACACACCGCATCTCTGACAACTTGTCAGGCGGCCACACCGGGTCAATGCTCATGACGCACCGGTCCCAACTTGGAACAAATGTCCTCCTCGGTCACCGTCCCTTGCCAATACTTGGCCTCAGGCCCTTTGGTAACCGGCCGTGCCGAGGTCATGATAGAGTCGTAACTCGACTTTAACAGGAAGCATAAGTTCATAGACTTTTTGAGGTTTCTTGAGCCAGGAGGAAAATTCTCACAATATGTTATGCAAGAGGAAACTATATTTAACACGAGGAGGTCATTGCACTAGTTTTTTTGCTCTTAATACTTGCACCATCCGGAGTGCTATCAAATCAACAGGAGCAATTGTTTGCATTGGCACCTTTTGGAAGGGCAGATAGGAGCAAGAGCAGTGCCAGCTTTGGACGCTTGCCAATACTAAATTATCAAATAAAGGCCAACATGCGAGATGAAGACAGGGAAGCTGGGAGAATGAATGTTCAATCCTGATGAGCAAGAAAGTAAAATTTCAAACCCACTTCAAAACTATGTTGTAAATTTTCCTGCTGCAAACCTTCATCACGTTAGAAAGCTATTAGAGGAGCCTGAAATTGGCAGTATTAGACTGTCAAAGTTGAGGCTAAGATAAGAAAGGGGAGCAAAATTCAGGTGATGCAGTTCCAACGAAACAGCAAAGCAAGGGGTCGGAAGGAGCCCATCTGGAGAAGATCAAAGAGGATGGCACAAATGTCCAATTAGAGGTCTCCAAAGGTGGATCGCAAGAAAAGCCAAAGCAACGTGACATGAAAGGTGGAGGAGAGAAAAGAAGAAACAAAGGATCCAAAAATTTCAATTGAATACGAAAGTGAAGAGAAGCTAGAAGACACCAAGGAAGATTCAGATCGGCAAAAGAGACTACAGCAACAGAGAAAAAGATACAATTGCAGAGCTTGTTAGATGCACCAAAGAATTTAGAAGGGAAAAAAACGTCGAGGCTACAACAAAAGAGGAAAATGTACAATTGCAGAGCTTGTTAGACACACCAAAGAATATAGAGGTGAACGAGAGTAAAAAATAGACTCTGTACAGGTTGAGAAGGAACCAACTCTAGCGAAACTTCTTACCAACGATCCAAGGCACCAGCGAGCAGCCAACAAAGATCGTAGCCACTAAGGATCATAGCCAAAAGTGAATCTGTTCGCTGTTTTCCCACTAGCAGCCAACAATGACCCCGGCCACCAGTGAGTAGCCAAGAGAGATTGGATCGTAGTCAGTGCTCCTTTTTTCTAAAGCAATATGCAACAAGGTGAGGAATACAAAACTGAGATCACATCAAAATACAATTGATTATCTACAGCGCAGAAGTCAATGCAGGGTGATGAGGCTGATGACGACGACGAAATGTTTGTGACATTCATTTCTATGGAAAAATTTAAACTGCCAAACAATATACAGCCAAAATCTCTCACGTGCATGGATAGCTATCATGTGCACAAATAACCTCAACATAACATCCCATCACAACCCTTTATTCTAATACCCGCATCTAGGATTCACATAGCGCCACATCTGCATCCTCATCACATCACATCGCAGCCCTCCATTCTTATACGCACATCTACGATCCACGGAACGAGGCACATCTACGATCCACGGAACGACACGTGGATAGCTTCAACATTCAAAGAATTGTTCTATCAGCATAGGCTAGAATTGTAAACAGCTCATTCTCATAGCCTAGCGTGTCCTGATTAGGGAAATTCATGAGTACTCCTATTGTTGTTCAACCCATTTCTAATGTTTTTCTACGAGAAGATGCTAAGCAATTATCTAAGGTCTTGCTTGATTCAACACAAGTCTTACTAGCATCTACATTGACCATAAAAGGCCATAGATTAAGAATCATAAGTACTGGTCATCTTGTTCAAATTTCCTTGAAGAGGTCAAATGCTTATTTTTCCTTGACTTGCAATAAGACTCTTAACATTTTTTCTTGTTAAGTTCATGCAAAGGAGAAGCCATATGAGCAAAGTTGTGAATGTGCTACACATAATCCATCACATTCATAGGATCTCAATGAGTTTGTTAAATGGATGGCAGCACAATCACAACATTGACTTTGTAGATCCATCCTTGGTCCGATACCATAAAAAAATTCATGCATGGCATGGCCTCTATAGTATGAGATCCATAATAATAACATGGCACTCAAGTATGCCCAAACATTAATGGGACATGAATCAAGGAGAACATCTGACCATGTAAAATACAAGAATCAAATGCATATGTTTTGTTGTAGAGGAAAGTAGCCACGATCATAAGCATAAACATACAACACTTAATAACACAAAAAGAAAAAAAATACACCAAGCAAAAGAGAATAGTAAAGAGAAAAATCCAAGTGAGTTGCAAAGATGATCATACTCCCTTTCAATAACTCTTTCCATTTTGGCTTTATGTCCGTGGTGGGAGTGGGTGATCCCAGTACATGGTTGTGGAGAGCCAAAAAAATGCATCAAGTATACTAGCCATATTGTGATGTGAGAAATTTTTGTAGCAAATATGTTCTGATTGATACTTCAACCATCCTTGATGTTTCCTAATGGACTTTGTCTTCTCAAATACGAAGAAAAAAATCTTAGAATATCAACACTTTTTGTTATCATAACCCCATAAATTAATCATTTTGTCCTATTTCAGAAATTCAATGAATGCATATTAGCTTCGCAGGTAACAGGGCAATGATCCTCCACAAGCTCAGAGCTTACCATGTCAGTGTTAACCTGATGCTTAGACCAAAAGCTCAGACTGAAATTACGTAAATGCACCTAGATACTGCAGATTCCTGACCTTTTTCTCCCTGCAAGTGCAAATTGCAACAGCTGTCACTTGAGGATCTTAATCAGCCCATCCTAATAGGAGCTTTCAAACAAGATTGAAAACTTAGCCTAAAAGCATCTGTTTTTACTCAAGGCAACATCAGATCACTCAGCACAAGAATATATCTTGATTGATAAGAATCAAATGGTCTGCACACCTGTTGCCTTTAAGGCAACATAAAAATGTACGATATGATTTTCAGCTTCATGATTCAAATAAATTCTCTTTTTGAATAGAGTGTCTGAGTGATGGTAGAGTGAGTGCATTCAATCAAGTACAATCCGACAGCAAACAATGGAAATCTTCAACAGAGGCCTCTGCTTATTTCATGGACTGAATCAGGATGCAGATAGTTGTCCACATATACATTAACGCATCTCGGCTAACTGGAGGATTATTGTAAAACCTGTACAAAATCACATGTAAAAATCAGCTTATAGTAGACTTGTTCAAGAGCACCTTAGAGCTATTTATGATTTTGCAGCAGCAAATAATCTGACTTTAAATGGCATGTCATCTGTTTGAAAATGCTAGGCCTGAAGGAGATACAATGCTTGGAAAAAATCTAATGGTGTTTCTGTAACAAAGACATATGAAACAAATATTAAGAAGCTTGTTGATTGGTTAAGCACTTTATTTATGGTAGGTGGAACATATAATAGATGGTCAATTATATTCTGGTAAAACGTAATAAGTGCTGTGCATTGATGTGGCACATCAAAAAAGTATAACAATTTATATGTTGATCTTTTGAAAAAATTATTATTTTCTTCGAGTCGTTCAAAAGCACATTGTAATGTATTTGATCTATGGTAGACTCGTAGGTCTGCTGCAAGTGGTTGGATAACTAACAAGAGCTTATTTGAAACCATAGATCCAGCGGTACCAGGATCCGCGGATCCCGGTACCGCGGATCCATACTGATCCGCGGTACCACAATATTTAATATTTTTTAGTATATAATATTTTTTAATATTTAATATATTACTGTATTTTTTTTTAACCTAATCCCCCCCCCTCGCTTCATCTCTCTCCCTGCCCGTCGCCCTACTGTCCGCGCCCTCCCTGCTGTCCGCCCATCGCCCTACTGTCCGCGCCCTCCCCGCTGTCTTCGCATTGCACTGATCGCGTCATCCCCTGCTATTGCTATTTCGGCCTTTATTGTGGTTTTTTCAAGCCTTCCGACTCCTATCGCACCCACAGAGATCTCTGCCTTCTTTCCCCAGTCCTTTCTACAGAGATGGTGCATTCCAACCTTGCCGATCTGTGGGACGAGGTGGACATTGTCAGGCGGGTTCCCGACAAGTCTAACAAGTCCGGTGCAAGGACAGTGCGCTGTCGATATTGCCTGACAGAGTTCGTTGCCACCCTCACTCGCCTTAAAGGTCACCTACTCGGCGCACGTGCGAGAGATGGTGGCACACTGAATGCTGCCCCCTGTGCCAGCATGTCCGTTCCCGTCAGGCAGCGACTTTTGGATACCTACGGGCCACGTCTTGTGGCGGGGGAGAACACCATTTCGGAGGGTGTTCTTCGGTTTTGCACCGCTCCTTACGTGGTTGACCCCGAGTTGCTGCCTGCTTGGCTGGCACGCACGAGGAGAGGGAGTGCATCCTCGTCCAGTCCCTTTGCCCCTCGTCCCTCTCAGACAGTTCCGCCTCACACACCCTCATCTGCACCCATTCCGGTGGATCCTGTCCCACCGCGTCCGCCAGTAGCCACTGTGGTTCCACCACCACCTACTGTTGCTCGCACTCCCCCAGTTCACGACTTTCTCATGGACTCTCCGCCTCCCGAGCAAGAGCAAGCCCCGGATGCCAGTGACGAGGCCTTCCAGGATGTTGAGGAGATCCCTTCCTCCCTCCCTTCACATCCGGATGACCACCCTACCCAGCAGTTTTCGTATCCCATGCCAGATGTCCACCCTCCACCAGTGTACCCCACTTACGCTACTGCACCCATCCCGGCCAGTGCATCCCACTCTCCCCATTCCACGTCTACAGCTGATGCATCCACTAGTGCCCAGGCTGTCGCGTCATCATCCATTCCCGTCACGTTTGGTGCACCGTGCTGGAGGTCCGCTACCCGTCGCCCAGCTGGGAGAGTTCTTAGGCAGCAGAGCATTCGCGGCGCGCATCAGCCGCACATGGATAGAGAGGCCACACAAGCCGTGGCCAGCCTGATTTATGAGCTGAACCTTCCATTTGCCATCATCGACTCCGAGCCCTTCAGAAGGGCCTTCCGCCTTGCACAGTCTGTCAGCCCTAGCTGGAGAGTCCCTAGTTCAGAGGTTGTCCGCACACACATGCTGAGGGATAGGGTCGAGTCACTGTCTAGAGAGATGGAGCCTCTACGTCGCCACTGGGCCACTTACGGTTGCAGCATCATGTCCGATGGCTGGACTGATGTCAGGAGGAGGCCGATCCTCAACATACTGGTCTCCAGCTGCATGGGCACACAGATTTTGAGGGCAGTGGATTGCAGCAGGGGGGGGAGAGTCATATCTGCAGAGTTCATGTTTGATGTCATCAAGTCTTCCATCCTGTCCATAGGCCCACAGCATGTCGTCACAGTGGTGACGGACAATGCCACGAACTGCATTCAGATGGGTGTACTGCTAGAGGCCGAGTTCCCTCACATTGTTCATACCCCCTGTGCCGCGCACGGCATAGACCTTCTGATGGGAGACATAGGTGCACTTCCCTGGGTTAGAGCCATCGTCCATGAGGCCCTCTTCCTGGTGACTTTTGTCACGAGGAAGAGGCGTGTTCTTGCCATGTTCCGGGTGTTCAGCCATCTAGACCTCCGTAAGCCAGCCCCCACACGCTTTGCATTCGACTTGGTGGTCATCGACCGTCTGATCAGGTGCAGGGCGCAGCTTCTACAGATGGTTGCCAGTGATCTTTGGTGTGCCAGTACATTTCCGCGCACTGAGGATAGGGAGCACTTTTCTTCCACGGTGAGGGGAGACCAGTTTTGGAGGGATGCACAGACATTGTCAGGACTGCTTCGACCACTTTACATTGTGCTCCGCATGGCTGACAGCGAGGGGTCGACACTTGGACTGGTATATGAGCTCATGGACTGGATTGGACAGTTCCTGCAGCTGCCCATCTTGCAGCCAGAGAGGTAAGCGGTATAGTGTTGTAATTGTTCTTTATCTTTTCAGTGTTTGCTAGTTTGTTTTTCTGTTGATGTTACGTTTTTTCATAATGCCCTAAACCACATGCCTCTCACCTGCAGGATGACAGAGCTGAAGTTCATCTGGGAGACGCGGTGGAACTACTTCCACAGGAGTATCCACAACGTTGCACACATGCTGCATCCCCTCTTCCTCTCTCCAACACAGATCGCAGACAGGGAGCTCGAGGCCGATTGGCTTCAGTACATTCACAGGGTGGGTCCACACATAGGTTTGGATCCTATCAGGCTCATGGAGGAGCTCGCTGCATTTCGTTTCGGCATGGGCACATTCGGCCACCCGGCTGCTCAGGATCCAAAGAGGAGGCAGCTACCCATTACCTGGTGGACCATGTTCGGTAGCACATACCCATCTATACAGCGTCTTGCACTGCGTGTCCTTTCTCAGGTATGCATCTCATTTTATCCTCCATTGTTGTGTTTCGTTGAAGACAATGTGCTGAAGTATTTCAATGCACGCACCACAGGATTGTGCTGCCTCCGTGTGTGAGCGTAATTGGAGCACATGGGCACTCATTCACACGAGGAGAAGAAACCGGTTGTCAGTGAGTTAGTTGGAGCGGTTGGTGTTCTGTAGCACCAACGCACGTCTCGCCAGGAGACTTCCGATTATCACGAGCGCATTGCAGGTGATAAGCTAACCTTTCATAGCATGTTGGTTGACTCCTGGTATGTTGGTTTCATTTCTTGATAGAGTTGTTTCTCTGACATGCCAATTTTAAACCTTGCAGACGAAGATATCCGATTTGAAGCGCTAGGTTGACTTTCCTACGGACAACACCCATCCCATGCCTGCAGATGACCTGGGCACACAGTTGATGGCAGAGAGAGAGAGGGAGCTTGCCGAGATGAGAGAGAGAGAGAGCTTGGGCTTGAGCACAGAGAGCCCCCATTGTACGAGGCAGATGAGCCAGTGTCAGAGGATGATCAGGATGAGGATGAGCCTATTCGGGTTGTGTTCGCCAGATCAGAGCGGGATGAGGCATATGATACAGGTGTTGGGCACACGCCTAGAGCAGGGGTCATAGGTGCATCACGTGGTAGAGGTGGGACACATGCCACAGATTATACCGGGAGACGGGCAGGGCACACAGGGGGGGCCAGTGGCATACCTTCTTATGTTGATATGATGGAGGAGGCTCTTGATAGGGGGCAGACTGATTTGAGTTTACCTTCCGCAGCTGCTTGGATGCGTGCATCACAGAGCCATAGGCATTTCTATGACAGCACACCAGAGGAGTCACCAGATGACTTTGATTGTACCGATTGAGAGGCCATGCCGGGTCCGCATGGTGCACAGGATGAGGCACGGGATGTTCCCGAGGATGGTGCTCATGATGAGTCCCAGAGCCCAGACCATTTGTATTCGGATGCCCAGCTGGACGACTTGATTGCAGACTTGGATTCAGAGGCCCAGCAGATGCCGAGCGTCAGGGCACCCCCATCCTCTCTAGCCAGCATGCCCTACACAGAGTCTCAGCCAGAGCAGCTACACGAGGTGCCTGCAGTTCCTCCAGTTCCTCAGAGGGTGCATGTGCGCCGCACAGCACCTCCAGTGCCACCGATACCGTTGAGGCCTGCAGCCCCTTCATCGCCATCCACTTTTGTAGCAGCAGGTCTCCATGGCAGGCCACCATCTGTGCCCAGATCTTCTCTTGCAGCACCCACATCTACAGACGCTCCTCCAGTGGCAGCACCCACGACACATCCTCCTCCATTGGCAGCACCCACGGCACCGGCTCCTCCTTTGGCAGCACCCACAGCACATCCTCCTCCTTTGGCAGCACCCAGGATGTACCAGTACCGTCCACCACAACGCCCCTTTCAGTACTTATCGCCGCTGTACTTGCCTCCTACAGGGACGGCCCCTCCACATCTAGTTCCTCCACCAGCAGCAGGCCCATGGGCACACACTCCTCGGACCTATCCTCCACTATCAGCTGCACAGGGACACCCATCTTTGGCTACTCTATCCCAGCTTGGCCGCAGCTTGGGCTCAGCCTAGTCAGCCAGGTGATCTGCATGGGGGTGATGAGGCATTGACGGCTCCCCTCGTCCGCAAGAGGCCAGGAAGGCCCAAGGGTGCACCGAACAAGAAAGGCAGGGCACAGAAACTGCCAGGGAAGAGAGGACGACCTCGCAGGGCTCCAGTTGCTGGTAGAGGTGCTATATTACAGCCAGCTGCAGCAGGTGTTGTTGGTTTAGCCTGCTTGGGGGCTGATGCGGAGGCAGATTGGGAGGATGAGGATGACGACTCTTCCCCCTCGGATACACAGCCCATCCCAGTACCAGACAGACATAGATATCAGTTGCGAGAGTCAGTTCGGGGCCCTGAGTTGTCTCCGGAGCATTCATCTGAGTTTGAGGCAGAGCATTGATTGTAGCTCCGTCATTTTATTTTTAGCAGTTTGATATCATGTTCCATGTTTGGCGGCCAGATGGTCGAACACTGTATTCAGACCAATTTTCATATTATATTTGGTGTTGGACGTATTCTATTCACTGCACAATGTGTATTTGTCAATTTGTAATTGTGATGTTCTACTAAATGGTGTGTGCGTGTTTTCAATTAGTTTTCAGTACAGAGTTTGAGAGCATATGCAGAACACAGAAATACAACCCCCCTAATAGCATTTCATAATCACATACATCAGATTGCAATACACAAGGCACGCATTGCACAAAAAACACACCGTACATTAATTCAACAGATGTATCAAAACTACAATACGTATTCCCGCCGCATACGGCTGGGGCTGTTCTTTACACCATGCCAGACACTAAATACTGCCTCATCTACTGATGAACATTAAATAACAACAGTCAGCCACATACGGCTAGACCCCATTTATGCTAAACATTTCTACGGATCCTCCACAGACTCCTCGCCCTCGTCAGGTGCATTGTTCTATCGCTCTCGCTCTGCCTCCCGGTTAGCCCGAGCTGCCTCCTGGTCAGCCCGACGGCGGGCAGCCCTTTCCCTGACCATGATGAGCTGTCGTCGTGTGAAGTTCATTCCGATCTGCTCATCCAAATCCAGCTCGATAGCGGGGGCGGGGGCCACAGCGGGGGCGGGGATCTGCAGCTCTGGGTGTCTCTGCCGAGTCTCTCGCAGCATCTCTGCAATGTCTGCTTCTTGCTTCCGATGCCTTTCGTTGTGCCTTCGGACATCTTCCTCGAGCTTCCTCCTTGCTTCGCCCTCCGCCATCTCACGACACCCTGTTGCTCGAAATGACCCTCACAGCCTCTCACAGCCTCTCAATGGCTCTCACTGGCTCTCTCACAGCCCCCCTCTCACAGCCTCTCACTCGGTCTGTCACACAGCCTCTCACAATGCCTCTCTCTCACAGCCTCCCACTGGCTCTCCCTCACAGCTTCTCACAATGCCTCTCACCCCCTCTCACTGGCTCTCTCACTGTCTCGTGAGTGCCTATTTAACCCCACAGCCTGTTTCCCAATTTGCTTTTGTTGATGATCCCATGTGCTACTGTACCTGCCCCATGTGCTGATCCCCCACATGCTGCACTGCGATTGGGTCCATGGTCTGCTCCTCCACAGTGCCCATGTGACGGTGTACCTGTCCGGATGTATTGCTCCCCCACATGCTGCACTCCGACCGGGTCCATGGTCTGCTCCTCCACAGTGCCCATGTGCTACTATACCTGCCCCATGTATTGCTCCCCCACATGCCGCACTCCGATTGGGTCCGCTCTCCCACAGTGCCCCCAGTACAGTCCCCCTGTACAGTAACATCTTAGTTTTTACCTAGTTTTAGCCTGTTAAAAGGGTTTTTTTTTTTTTTATATAATAAAAAATATTATTTTTGTGGTGCCGCCCTGGTACCGCTGGTCTGAGGACGGCACCATAACCGCGGTACCACCATTATGGTACCGCGGTACCATAATGGCGGTACCACGTGCCACTATGTTTGAAACATAGATGCACTGCGTTTCTGAAATGCGTTTCAGAATCGCGTTCAGAAACGCGTTTCTGAAAATTACAAATAAATTCCAAAAACGTTTTTTTTTAAATTGCTAGTTTAGGTGCATTAACTCCCAGGTGTACGCTATTGCTCCTTTTAATATAAAAAAAATTAAAAAAATTAATAGAAAAACATAATGCCCCAAAATTCTCCCTCTCTCTCTCTCTCTCTCTCTCTCTCTCTCTCTCTCTCTCTCTCTCTCTCTTTCATTCTCTCTCTCAAATCCAAAAAACAAAACAAAAATGCTGAATCATGCTGAACAAAAACCATGCTGAATCTTCTGAACCATACTGCATCATGCGGAACCGTACTGAAACATTTTTCAACCATATGAAATCGTTTTTCAACCATTCTCTCTCTCTCTCTCTCTCTCTCTCTCTCTCTCTCTCTCTCTCTCTCACACACACACACACACACACACACACACACACACACACACACACACACACTGCTGTGAATAGGATCATCATAATATATAATATCGGGCCACATGGCACCAAAATGGGGTACAATGATGTTCCATGAACGTAATGAAAACTACACAACTGGCACCGTGCACACCACCTCCGTATCGCCGAGTAGATGCCTGCCGACTATGCACACGCCTCGATCGGACACCTATAGCTGAAAATAAAAAAATTTACCTCCTCCACGGCTGGCGCGATTCTGGTCGTGAAGAGGAGCAAAAAAACTTTTATATACTGTTTTTTTTTAGTACGATTCTGGGAGGAGAAACGTGTTTTCCGAAACGCGTGCCCTCAAAAACGCGTTTCTGTGCATCTATGAAATTTTGAAATATAATTCTATGGCATCTAGTGAACATGCAGAGTACAACATCTCAAAAAAGCATGTGTAGCTAGCTTTCAAGAAAGCAGTATAAAGGTGTAAAATTGAATGCAAGGATGTCTGTCTTACTCAATGACAATCACAAAATTACTTAAATTGCCTTCAAAATTTACGCAGATGTACATGCATGCAACTATTTGTATCAGCATCTTGGAAGCATAAAAATTACAGACTACCTGTTCAGCTTGCTGCTATCATACTAGATTTTACTACGACAACAAATTTGCAAACAAATCACTTGATCTGCAAATAGCTTTTTGTCAGACAATTTCTTGATTACGACTATTGTTTTTGGCTCAGCCCTCCTTGCAGTTGGTCTGTTTTACAATGAGAAGAAGCCAGTAATTAAGGTTTATGTTTCATGTACAAATACAATTTCCCTCACTTCAATGCCCCAATGAATATAGAACAGGCCAGGAAACTGTACTTCGAGCATAGATTTCCACAAGGCTTGCAGCCAGAAGTGCTCCTCAACCAGTCAATCTACCCATCAAAATGTGCATATGTCGTAGCTCTTTAAAGGACTGTAGACATATCTAAGAGAGATTTTCCACTCTGAATAGCTCAAAAAAACTCTTTGAAGGACTGTAGACATATCTAAGAGAGATTTTCCACTCCGAATAGCTCAAAAAATAAACCAAGATAAAGCTTATAGTTCTAGTTTACTCTCTATGCAACAAAGAGCTTGCAGCCAGAAGTGCTCCTCAACCAGTCAATCTACCCATCAAAATGTGCATATGTCGTAGCTCTTCAAAGGACCGTAGACATATCTAAGAGAGATTTTCCACTCCGATCAGCTCAACAAATCAACCAAGATAAAGCTTATAGTTCTAGTTTACTCTCTATGCAACAACGAACATGTCACAACTAAAAACTAGAAAATAAACTGCAAGTCAATAAAGCACCCCAAAAATTGAACTAGAATAAGAAACTTGCAAGTCCCTGTTGAACAAATATAATTCTGGATGAGCTCCTAGTAAAAAAGATACAGAAACTTTTGGGTTGATATTTCTAGTCATGCTAAATGGGACCCTACTTCTACAAAATGTGTATTCAACCCAACAAAGAACCCTCTTGTTGTTCTGAAGTGCGACTCTCTTGGATCTGCCATGAGTTGCCTTACCATCTCAACACCATATGAAATATTTGGACAAGTGATGGTAGCATGATGAGGCCTTCAATAAGACTCCTTAATATTGTCTCATCAAAACAATTTTGATCCAAGAAGATGTCAACTTCAAGTTAGATTCAGCAAGTGTAGGAGCAACTTTGCAATCCAACATATGAAATTCCTCAATTGATTGACGTACATACTTACTTTTAAGTTAAGACTATACTTGTTCGTTGCTTCCATATTGCAATCCCTAAACAATAATGAAGCTGTCCTAAGTCTTCCATTTCAAACTCTAGAGACAAGCTATTTATGTCCTTTTTGATCACTGAGTGCTACTAGCCATAATTATCAAATCATCCACATCAAAATAAGGATTCATATCTCATCCTCCTTTGCAAATCATAAAGGTTAGGATCAGATTTACTCCTCTTGAAGTTACACATTGTGAAGTATTTATCTAGGCGTGAGTGCTGTGCATGAGGTGTTTTATTCAGGCCAGACACGGACTTTACGAGATAACAAATCATAGCCTTCCTTCCCCTTGACTACAAAACCTTGAGGTCACTCAACACAAATTTCTTTTTCAAGGAAACTATTAAGATAAGTTGATTTTTCGAAACAAAAGGCAATAGCTAAGATTGTTCTAATGGCGATGCATTTTACGTATGGGGGCCAAAGTCTCATCGTAGTCAAAATCTTCTTGCGATACACACCCTTTAGCAACCAATATTGCCTTGAACATGTCGACCTCACCATTAAAGTTGTACACCCATTTGGTACCAATCGGATTCTTGGCTTCATTCCTCTTTACAAATCTATCATTCTTCAACATAGAGGGATACTTTTCCTTCTTCATTGCATCCATCCACATTTTAGATCGAGATGCTTCTTCAAACGTGTAGTTCATCAAAGATTAGTGCTTTAGATTAACTTGAGAGAGAAATCCCTCTCTCAAAACCCTGCAACTTCCTTGATGACTAGACTGACCATGCTCCAAAATGTGCCCATCTTCAATAGTCTTTGAGTACCACTTTGGTGACTTCTTGGTGGCTTTTGGTGATGATGTAACTTGTTCGGCTTCATCATTAGATTGCTGCCCACCCACCTACATGATGAATATCTTTATAAAATAAAGAAACATCCATGTCATCAAAATTGGCTTGTTGTCCATTGATTTTTGCAAAATATTAGCAAGCATATTTCATTGAAAATGATACCTTCTCGGAAAAGCCAATGACAATATATTTTTGTGAATTATCATCAAGTTGCTTCTGTAATTCTTAGAAAAAAATGAGCCTAATCCAAATACCCTCAAGTGGGCAAAACTTGGCTTGCTGCCATCAAACACCTCTATGGGTGTTTTTCCTCTGAATGCCTTTGTTGGTGAGCGATTTTTAGATAAACCACAGTGTGGACAACCTTGGCCCAATAGGAATTTGATAAGCCTTTGCCCTTCATCACGTTACATGCACACTCAACAATTGTACCACTTCAACTTTCCAATACTTCTTTCTTATTATGTTGTGCTCCTTGCAATGCTTCTCTATCACTCCTTAGACATTCAGTTTTCTTGTTCATTTCATTTTCCACTACAGCACAAAGACCTTGAAAGCTTGTGATTTAAGTTCCAAAAAATAAACCCAACACTTTCTAGATTAATCATTATGGAAGTAATGAAATAACTAGTGCCTCCCAAGGATTGGATTTAAACCAGTCCTCACAGATCAATGTGAACAATATTGAAAATTCCCTTTGCCCTCCACACTCCACTTGTTAGAACTTGCTTCTACTATACTTGCCCAAAATGCAAGCTTTCACAAACACTTCATGTGTCTATGATTCTTGGAAGTCCTCTTACCATTTCCTTCTCGTAAATTAGCTTCAAGCTTGGATAGAATAGTTGTCCATAGTGTTCATACCAAAGATGACGACTCTTCACAATCTTCATTTCCTCCAACAAAATTGTATGATTTTTTTGGAAATCATAACAAGGTATGGAGGCATCAAGCCTCTCCTTCCTCTTGTACTCGAAGCTTGCGCCTTGAAGTGGTTTTGTTTGCCACAATAGTAGCAAGGCCCTTTCTTTGCATTAAAATTTGAATTTGGTGGCCCCTTGATTCTTCCAGCATTCTAATTCCCAATAATTTTTCTTTCCACAAAAGGTGCATGGCCCCTTCTACATTTCTGCCCCTTCATTTGAGAATCTCCCCAGCCTCTTGTGGAAATTCGCCCAGGTTGATATGAGAAATCAACTTGTCATGGATGGGAATATTGATTATGCCAAGGCCGTCCTTGACCTCTCGTCATATTGAAGCGATTCTTTGCTTGGTTCTCTGCTTTCTGCTACTATGGGCCTTATTTCCAAATCCATCACAATGTCCCACAACTCTACCAAGACAAGAATACACCATGCTTGATTATTAGTACAATCAAGCTTGTTAGATCCATTCAAAATCAAAGCATCAATTCTGTCACCCATCTTGCATCTTAGAACTTTATCCTTGCTTTCCCAAACAATAGAATACAGAATATCTTAACTAGTGCAGTAAAAAACAGCCCTCTAGTGTTGCCCACAAAGCTCCCACAAAGCTAGCAATATTTATAGTTGCTGAATTTTCACTCCCTAGGCTGAAGTGCTACACCAAAGCAAAAACAAACCTCTCAAATGGGCTATTTTCTACCTCTCTCCCTATCTAGAAGATGCAAGATCCATTTAGAAACACTTTTCATCACCAAAAAATGATGAGAAAAAGCTGAAATTTATGCCAATAAGGATGTCGCATTTTCTCTCTCTAAAACCTTGAAATGGATGAAAATCTCCCCCCTTCACAAATAGGCAATAAACACTCCCTAAAGGAAGCATGAGTGTTATGCAAATATAGTGCACAGTCCATATTTCTCTATTATGGCATATGAGTACCTGTAACTTACTAGGGTCTCACAATTGTTTTTACAGGCCTAATTTGTAATTTCTGAACCATAATGCTGTTCTTAACTAGAATTCTCCATAGAAAATGGATGAAATTCATGCTAAGACTTTGTTGTGATTGTCGACACCTATTCATCTTAACCGTGATTGTCCGCATCCTCAACCACCTACTACCCTACATGTCCATGAGGTTTCTAACCCTGATGATCCCTCTCTTTACATTGTTGAAGAAAGTCCTGAACCTGCTCCTGATGACTTTGCTAAATGTCTAGCCCAATTGGCATATGCTACTTCGTCAAGCATGCTTGGTCCCCATCATACTCATTTACGCGTTCAATTATTGGTCGAAGTTCATTGCCCTCATTGATTCTGGTAGTACTCATCTCTTTATCGGTTAGAACATTGCCTCCTATATTCAGGTTGGAGCTCTTCTTGCTTTACATCCTTTGCATGTTGAAGCGGCAAGTTCCCGTTCATTTCAAAATATTCGTATATTTCATTTCCACTTGCCTCTACCTTTGCCCTTGCCTTTGATGAAATATGCCTCCTCATCTCCACCTTTAGTAGAAGCTACACCGCTTGTAGCCTTGATATTGGAAATCCTATGCTCCTCGGCCACCAACTTCTTGCAAGTCTTCAATAGATGGTCAAGTCTTTTGAATAGCAAAACTTTGAACAAGATTAGCAGGGCTACCTCCCAAACCTCTTAGAAGGATCTAAACAAGCTCACTTTCCTTAATACCAGCACCTATACTGCTAAATCTCCATTGAGTAATTTAACCTTCAAAACATAGAAATGAGCATTTTTTACCTTCACTTTGAAGGCTTTGCACTGGAGTCTAGTGTCAAGTTCTGATCTATTACAACATGGTCTCATTGTTTCTAGCCAAAGGCCTTTGGGTGCTCCTATTTTACTTGTTGATGAAAAAAAGTGGTAGTGAACATTTATGTATTGACTATTGTGCACTCAATCACTTAACTATTTGTAATCTATACCCTATTCCTCATGTGGATGGCTTATTTGATCAGTTAGGTCAAGCCAAAAAGATTTCTAAGATTGATTTGCACTTTGTCTACCATCAGATGTACCTTGGTGATGAATCCCAGAACCACTTTTTGTACCTTCTGCATTTTACCTTTTGTTGTTACAAACAATCCCCCTAATTTTGAAGAAGTCATGAATGATATCTTTAAACCATTGTTAGGGGTCTATTTGCTTGTTTGTTTTGATGATATTTTAATATACAGCTCTAATTTGATTTCTCATACTAGCATTTACAAGTTATATTTCAACTTCTCATCACACACCAACTTTTTGCTAAGAGGTCCAAGTGTACTTTTGTTGTTGCAATTGAGTTCTTGGGATTTCTTGTCGATAATGGTAATGTTTCCCTTGATCTTTCTACAATTCACTAGCCCACCCCTACTGATGTTCATGTTATTTGTATGTTTTTGGGTCTTGCGACTCACTTAAGCAAACTCATACCTCATCTTTCTACTATTGCCCACCCACTTCATGCTTTATTATGCAAGGTAATAAATTTAACTAGTCTACGCTCCTGTCAAGATGCCTTTCCCATCTTAAAACTATTCTTGCTACTCTCCTATTCTTGTTTTACCTAATTTCAACAAGCGCTTTATTGTTGAAACCGATGCTAGTGCTATCAATGTACGAGCCCTCCTTCAAAATTCTGGTGTTATCTCTTATGCGTCTCATTGATTACGTTCTTATGAAACTGAGTATTCTACTCAAGAAAATTAGTTACTAGCCATTATTCATGCCATTACTAAGTGGTGCTATTATCTTCAGGTATACGCTTCAATTTAAACATTGATCATTAGTCTTTATGATATCTTGAAACTGTGAAAAATCTTAGAGATCGTCAATTTTATTGGATGTAGTTTCTTCAGTGATTCATGCTTTATCTATTTTGCCTGCTCTTCTTTGTACTCGCTCTATGATTCTTTCTTATCGGTTTGATATCCTTGCTTCTGCATATGCTCTTGTTTGTCCTGATTTTCAAGATGTTTATCGTACTGCTCAACCACCTGCTATCCCCTCGTCAACCGTTGTCTCTATCATTATGGAGCTCTCTACATCCAAGTATTGTGGATCGTCATTCTAAACTTTTATCTGATGCCCATAATTTACACGTCGGTGGTCACTATGGTTTCCAAAAGTGCTTTTCCTAACTTAAGCCTCATTTCTCTAGGGTCAATCCCTTACTTGAAAAATTGTTTGCTTGTTATAATGGCCCCTTCAAAATTTTGGAAAACCTTGTTAGTCTACTTCACTCTTCAATTTTTCCTTGTGAACCTCGTGATACTGTTTTTCCTATTGAACCTAAAATCTTTCATTTTCTATCTACTGCCATTTTGCAAGTTAGGATCTTACTGCATCAGCATTGCAAACTCGTTTAGTTTCTTGTTTAGCGGGATGGTCGTCCTCTTCAAGAAGCTACATGGGAGTCTCTAAATACGCTTGTGCATACCTCGTTATTACATGAGCAAGCTTGCGTTCTTCATGTTCTTGTTCGCAATCATACTACTCTGGATACTATTTCTGATGTTCTTGTTCATGATGTACCTATTGTTGTTAAGGTTCCTCTATTGTCAATGCTCTTGATGCTCTTATTCCTGCTTCAAACATCTCTAATCTTCATATTGTTGACAAACATGATGCTCTTCCCACACCACACATTACTTGCTGAAATTTTCCTTCTTATTGCTAGCATGAGATAAAGTTCTCTGTGCAAACATATATAGCACATGGCACAGGTAGCTTATTCCATAGTTGTAGGAAATTTGGCTTTTGGGCTAACACCACTAGCATGAACTTATAACCCAAGAAAGAAAATGACAACTACAGTACAAAAGTAGCTCTAGTAGTTAAAAATGTTACATCCACATTGCGAATAATGTTTTGAATTGGGGGAGTGTTATGGACATACATTATATAGTCCATATTTATATGTTACGGCCAAATGAGTACCCGCAACTTACTATGGTCTCACAATTTTGTTTCATGGTTTAAGGTTTAAGGTTTAAGGTTTAAGGTACTTTGTTATTTTCTGACCCCCCTTTAATTAGATAAGACTATTTCAATAGATAAGGCTAAATGTCCTATTGGAGGTCATGTTTAAAACCTTCTATATTCTTTCCATTTCAGTATGATTAGGGGCTAGGGATCTACGATTTCTCACAATATGAGCTTGGTGTCCTGAGCTTCTTTCTTGTAGGGGAGTTTCTAAGTTTCTTGTAGATTTTAGTTGGAGATTTTCCTAGGCTATCAACAGCCATCGTTATTCATCAAGTTTTCTTAGTTGGAGATTGCATTGTGAATGCTATTTGCTATTTTATGCTTTCATTGATACCAATATTTTGTGATTAGGTTCATAACCGGTAGCCTATACCACTCTGATACCAATTGTTAGACTCTAAGAAGCATTCAACCACAATCTAATATCAAAGAGACAAACATTTCACACAACATGGGGCTGAAATAAGCATGGAAGCAAAGAGGAACGTGAATGAATGACTTCAGTTTATTTTCCCTCTTGGGAAGTACAATTGATAGAGGCACACATGATGATTCAAATCACCAATAATGGATCACCAACCACCAAGAGTCATCTACAGAAAATAGTCATGAGCTGCATGAGTTACAATGGTAATTGGGTTCCAAGGCCCCCTCCTAGTTAGTGAGTTCTAGAGAGAGATTCAAATTAAACCTTGGTCTCCTTAACTCATAAGATGGTCCTCTTAAAGAATAACAAACATAAGTCATTACACATGCGCACTTTGTCACTGCCAACTAAATGCTAGAAAACACTACAAAAGATATCAACCGTTTAGCACATGCACTCGATTCGAGCTACGCCTAAGAAAAGTAAGGTAACGACTAATTCTTCTTGGTCACTCCTTGGAATTCAATTCATTAAAAATCATAAACTACTTTCTACATATCATTCATTGAAAAGGAGGAAGGGCACACCCAACAGCTGTAGCACTCCAAGAAGCTGCAGTATAGAGGACCTTGCCATAATTCCACAATTTTTTGAATTTTCCCTTGTTATGTAGAGTTCCTAGTGCTTTACTGACAGCTGCATAATACCAAATACATTAGGATTGTTTAATAAAAAAAATGTACGAAATTGGAAGCGTTCAAATGAGTGTTCAAGAAATCAAACAAGGTAAAATTCGGTCATATACAAGATTGTTGTCAATCACACGAGAACATCACAAGCTACATGTCAATTACTATATCATAAAAACTAAAAGCTTACAAACAATGAACACTTTCTATCATGATAATACGTCAAATACCGACTGAGCTTCCTTAGAAACCCAAAATACACGAGTCTTCATTTTCTAACAACTCCTTTCCATGTTGAATTTCCATAGTGGGCATGACCAACAACTTTATCTCCGTGAGAAAAGCACCAAATTTGGTGTTGCTCTTGAAGGAATAAGAAGATACATAAATCTCTCCATCAATCCCAAACATGATATGGGAAAATATAAGAAGCTAATCAAGTAACAAGAGCTCTCTAACCTAAACTGCAAGCTCATAAATTGATCCGTGCACACCTTTTTGTAACTCCTGCGGTGATAACTCCTGCATAATTTAAAAGTACAACAAAGAAAGCATAAGCATCAAGCTCCTGAATGGTATAAAGCAAGAAAATAACACCCATTTAACAATTCAAGTAGCAACACCAAAACTAAAAAAAAATCATTTGAAAGAAATGTCTTATACAAACTAGTAAAGAAAAATAGTAAGCATAAATTAGCAATTACATTTGACTTAGGTGGCACAAGTTAATAGACACTTTTTCCATCCTACGCATGCAAAACCTATGATTGACAAATTCCACAATTTTGGGATAGTTGTTTCAAATCCGATTATTTAGGTTAAACTTTTTTATCTGAAAAGATGATGCAAATTGGAAGGTTAGTCTAGCTTTAAAACTTGATTATTTGCATTCGAACCACTTTCTCCACAAAATTGAGACTAGAGGTGGATTAGAGTTCCAAAAGGCTGAAACTATGAGCCTCATTAAAAGTATGTTGAAGATATAGAACAACCTTCAGTAGTATCATTCTATAAACATTTGTTAACTCCTTCAATCAATGTAATTGGCTTTTTCTCTCTCCTCTATCTTTTCTTCAGACCTACCTCAAGACCCTACAAGAAGACTATTCTATTCATTTTGTTAGACGTAAATTTATAAAATATTGTTGACTAAAGCATCCACTTTATGGCTTCATTATCACCTTCTAGTAGCGTTAGTCTTTGCTTAAATTTTCCCATGTACATTGCATCCTCCTCAATCACAATGTTGTTTCCAATTTTCAATCCTCCATCCATCCGCTAAATAAGAGCAGTGACCCAGTGAGAACAAAAAAAGCTACTATATCATCATGATTATGCATATCATCACCAAACTTTATGGATTCATCTTGTAGGCATTGCTGACCAATGATGCTCAATATAGAAAGTTGCATGCTCTCTCACATCCATTGTTGAGGCAACATGGAGAGAGAGAGAGAGAGAAAGCTTTATTAACGTCTTTTCCATGCCAAAAGGCATATAAGACGAACGAGTACATCAGACAAAGTTGGACACAAGACGGATCAGTGCCGTCAAAGCAAAAGAACAAAACTAACTAAGAAGAGATACATATAGCCAGGATTATATGGTGTGTTACATGTTCAACTGGACATCTCTTCATTTCTCTATCTCAGACTCTATCTCAGAATTCTTCTCATTAACTATAGGCTTCCGATCGACAGGTCTGATAATACCATCATGATAGATATAAGCCGCTTGCTAGTTGATAGAGCTTCTTGTCTTGCCTTCTTACGTTCTTGAACTTGGATGAAGGTAAGATCTTCGTCCAAGTAGATTTTGGTATCCCACAATTTGAATCTCTTCCCTAAAACTTCACGCCGGTGAGACACTGATGTGAAGCGGATGACAAGAGTATCCAGGTCCTTCTTAGGTCTATGGTATTGAAGATTTCCTTCCAAAAACTTCTCAGCTTCTTTGGCAGCATTTTGGGAGTTCGGAATACCTCTAACACGAACATTGAGAGCTTTATGTTCTCGCAGACGGCTCTCAGTGAACGTGACTGAGATAAACGAAGGTGAAGGCGAAGGTGGAACTGTAGACGAACCTTTAAGCACATCTGCCCATGACTGGACAGCCGTATGGTGCTGTTCCACCTGATTTTCGAGATGCTGGATTTTAGCTGAAGTAGCGATTTGAGAGGAAGCTTCACTTTTTATATCTGCAACTTCGTTCTTGAGTTCTTGAATGAAGTATCCAACTTCTGAAGATGTGATTGCACCGCTAGAAGCAGAGAATCATGAGAAGCCAGTTGTGATTGTTAAGGTATTCAAATAGACGGAGTTGATCATCCCAAAGAAGTTTGACCAAGGTATATGGAGGGAAAGAAACAGGTGCTTCTGGAGTGTCTGGAGTCAAGGGAATAGCTATAGCAGTTTCACTATTGTCAAGAATAGGTTTTGATGGAGAGATAGGAACTGCAACAAGCAAAGAAGGAGGAGTAGGCGGATCTGGCTGTAAGGAAGATGTTGAAGCCATGCTGGAAACGGAGGATGGTTCAGGAGTAGAGGCAACGGCTCCTTTGCGTCGTGGCATTATGAGAGATCGTAGAATCAGAGATGGGGAGGCAGCAAATCAGCGATGGAGGTGAAGCGATGGGAATGGAATGTCCGCCATTAGAGATGGTCCGCCAGCAGAGATCCACAAGCAGTGCAGCAAAGAACCGCCAGCAGGGCAGCATAGATCCGCCAGCAAAGACAGCAGGCGCGATGGAGCAATCGCTAGGCAGCCATCGCTAGACAGCTAGACAGCCATGGAGATCCGCTGAGCGCTGGGCGCTGATCCACGCGCGCGCGCAAGAGAGAGAGAGAGAGAGAGAGAGAGAGAGAGAGAGAGAGAGAGAGAGAGAGAGAGAGAGAGAGAGAGAGAGTCTATTGCTGCTTTGTGGACTTTAGGAGTGTGTTTGACTTGGTCCTACAACACGTGCTCGTTTAGATATCTCCATTGACACAATGTTATGGCATTGTACAAACGGCTTGTGGCATGTTTTGGATCAGAAGGTTTATCCCAGCAGGTTGACAACACCATTGGAGTGAAGCAAGGTTGCTCTTTATCTTCCACATTTATTTGGCCTATACATTGATGAGCTTGAAAGTGTTATCTAGTAGGATGGTGGAAAAAGGTGTAGACTTTGTGAATTCTAATAACAATCCCATTATATGTTAATGGCACAATTTTGGTCTACCCAATCAAGGAGGATCTACACCAATACCTAGACACTCTAGATTCATTTCATACGACATGGGAGTTGGAGTTCACCATGAAGAATGGTCTTGAACACATCCAGATCATATACGTAGTAGCACAAGTTCACATTGAATTGTCAACCGTTATAGATAGTTTCTTCTTTTAAGTACTTGCAGGTTTTATTTATAGGACCTATCTTTAGTAGAAGACATGCAGAATGAGATAATTATCTACCAATACTTATCAAGGTGTTTGAAATTTTACCCTGGAATTCGAATCAATCAAGTCTTCAAACAAGCACTTTTAGTTAGTAACGCACAATAATATTAAAGATCGCTTGAAACTTTACCCTAAAATATGATTGATTTGTTGCAAGCTCATTGTACCTTTGCCTTTGGAACAACTGACATGTACTTTGCCATAAAGCAAGCGATTCCATCCACAATATCATCTTGAGTTACCACCACATAGCCTTCATCATCCTCACTTTTGAATGTGTCATCCTCATCAATCAAGAGCCAAGAAGAATGATCTACAACAAAATTTAGGGATGAGAAGAATTGACTCAAACTCTCCTTGTTTGACTTTGAACTAACCATTAGCATTATTGTGCTTATTGAGGACGAAGTACAACTAAAGACCACTTAACAGAAACACACACCTCCAAGATATTACAGAGCCTAACCTTTGCCTGTTGAAGAACTTTTCTTGCCAATATCTTCTCTTTCACTGACATCAAGATGGCCACATAATTTCTCAAGAAATGACTTTGACTCTATTCTTTCTTTCAAACGATCAAAGAACTGCACAAAACACCTGCTTTAGCAAACTATGTTCCACGGCAAGCTCTTGGAAAACTTACAATGAATGTCATCTCGAATATGAACCATGAAAATATCAACATATTCATGAAAAACAATATCACTATGAAAATCAATAATGAATTTTCAAGCTCAACTTACTAGTGAGAATTCAGACTTGACCGTAAAGTATGTAAGCAAAGTTATTGCCTCCAAGTGTCTAATAGTAAAAGATTAAGAATGACATTAAAAATGTGTGAAAGGTGACCAGGACACAAGTGAGCTGAAACATATTTTAGTTGTAATTGTATCAACCTCAAGTACATGCACTCATTGTGATACTACGCAATAGTAGGATCCTACAGTAAATGCAAGAAAATCCTCCTCTAATAGAAAAATCTTCCAAAAGCTTAATGATTTGAGAGCATAAATTTTTCCATGCAAAAAACATCTCTACAACATAAAAACTTCTAGAACCTTAAGAACATAAAAGGTGTACTAATTTAAGAACAGAATAATTTTGGAAGATTACAAAACAACTTTAGAAGACCACAAAGAGTCTTAGGCTACCGATATCATCACGCATTTTTGTCACATTCTTCTATATACATGTTCCATTGTAAATTGTGAATAGTCATTGTTAGAAAAATGGCTTGGTCATTGTCCTGTGGTGATTATGTGAATATATGTACATAGCATCATGTTCACTAGCTTAAGTGACATGCTTATATTTGGAATAGGGGTACGGGGTCATATTTGAAGGCTGCTGGATTGACATCCTAAGATGTAGTTGACAGTTCAAAGGGACACGTGTAATATGTTGTCTGGGACACTTGGCACAATACACGAGTGACTATGCTCTCATGGTTTTAGCAAACTTCGGCATACTTGCCAATGTAGCAAGGTCTTGCCAAGGGGCAAGTGCTAATGCTTGACTTACATAGGCCATGTGTTAGCTTAAGATGTGTCAAGGTTTAGAGGGTACTTAGGGTTTGGATATGTGAGGCCTTTAGAGAGGCATTCCTCATTCATTCCTATGGAGACTGATAGCATTTTGTTGATAAGATCAGCCAGCATACAAGAGCATTAAAAGCAGCCAATTGTAGAGTAAAACATATGTTGAATGTTCTGTGAAGCAGAGCACAGGTGCAGCATCGCATATGCTGTCAAGAACTGCGCAGGATGGGATACTTTTCAACCACAAATCCTGGGAAATAGCTGCTGTTCCTGAAAAGTCGTTTGTACAGATTCTTTTGGAGGGTTGAATTCGCCCACAAATCCTGAATAGCATGGCATATGTGCTGAATTCCTTTTAGATTCCATTTGAATCGTGGGAGGAGTAATATTTCTACACAAAACTGCTGCTCTAGGAGCGCTGGAGGGGACACCATTCATGGAAGGGCACGCACTAAAAAGTTACTTAGAAGCATTCAAATGATGATTTGAAAGCTCCTCGGTAAAGTTAGAATGCCACGTTCATTATCAATCATCTTAAATATCATAGTTGCCAGCGAACCGGAACGAAATGGGAATGTGAACCATGGGAATGGGAACATTTTCGAAACTTGGGAACGTGGGAACGCCACGTCATTTCATATAAGTTTGAAACACTGCTCAGGAAAATCGGCAAAGCATAGGAATGGAACCGACATTATTTCTCTAAGACGGGTATCTTGATACTTTTGATGGTTTCATATGAACCCTTTTATGGGTAATACTCTTCAAAAAACTGAGAAGCTTCAAAAAAAGGTTCTTTTAGATGATTTTACGATTTCTGCTTGGGAACACGTTCCCACCCCTGGGAACGTGCCTAGGAACGTGTTCCCTCTGTTACGGGAATGTTCTTACCTGGAAACGGGTGCATGGGAACGCATTCCCAGGGGGTGGGAACTCGTTCCCTGGTAACTATGTTAAACATACCAAAAGGTGAAATACCAAAGATAAAACCAAAAGATTAATAAATAGTTCAAACTTTTCTCATGATTTTCTTAAATAAGTAACCCTTATGGAGTAACAAAATGATTAGATTAGATTGTTTGACTGGTCTACAAAAGCATCTCTACTAGTACAAAGACGAAAAAACTTGTAGAATTGAGAAGTGATCACTCCATATTTAACATAATCTGAAATATTTGAAGAAATATGAGGCATGCAAATCATAGTTGCACCGAAACGCGATTCTGGGGCTGAGCGTTTCGGAAATCGCGTTTCTGAGAAACGCGATTCTCAGCCCAGAATCGTTCCAGAAACGTTTTTTAAAAAAAATAGTAAATAAAAATTTTTGAGCACCTCTTCACGGCCAGAATCGCGCCAGCCATGGAGGTATTAATTTTTTTTTGTTTTGAGCTGTAGGCATCGGATCTTGGCGTGTGGATAGTCGACAGGCATCTACTCAGCGATACGGAGGTGGTGTGCACGGTGCCAAGGGGATCTGAGCTTCATGGAGATCGAAACGATCAGTTTTCGATTTTTGGCTGATTGCCCCAGGATTTCCGATGAGGAGAGACAGAGGTTGTCTATTACGTACGGGCATGGTGCTGCATCACAGGTTTCTGGACAGGGACAAGGACTGGGACAGAGACAGGGTGCTGCATCACAGGTTTCTGGACAGGGACAGGGACAGAGACAGAGACAGGGACAGGGGGCAAGAGCAGCTGCAGGTTCACAGGCAGGGGTCACACGTATGCAGGCACGGCCTACTACGGGTGCAGAGCCTAGTACAACACGTTCTTGGCAGGGTTTAGGTGCAGTGCCTGGTCCAGGCAGTGCCACTCCAGTTCCACCCGCAGCAGCAGGGCTTACTTCAGAGGGGAGAGCGTCACATGAGCAGGTTGGATCAGCAGCAGCGGGTCCTTCTCGTCCCTCCTCTTCTTCGGCGGCAGATGCAGCACATGGTTCGACAGGTCCTCCCAGAGAGAGTGATACACCCACAGATCAGCCATCCGGTTCGCGTGTTAGACCACGAGCGCCATGTGCACAGCACAGAGAGGTTAGGCCCAGACAGCAGCCATTTGATCGATGCGGGTGGCAGAGAGAGCAGCATGCCCGGTGCACTCGACTTGCTGGCCAGTTCTTTTACGAGTGCGGCATTTCCTTTGCTGTTGCTGACACTTGGGTGTTCAGAGAGTTTTGCGCACAGATGGCAGCCGTGGATGCTACATGGACGCCTCCCAGACGAGAGGCATTGCGAGGCAGGATGCTTCGTCAGGAGGAGGAGACCATTACGCGGGAGCTGAGTTCCTGCCAACAGGTCCGATGCTCACTAACATTGCATACCAGCTGCTGATCTTTGAGCGCTACCAGTTTCCTTTCGATGGAAAGCAGAGTCGGTGGAGGGAGGATATGTTGAGGCCTGTTTCATGGTGGGGCTACCATGGGCGCGGCACAGGTGGACGACTGGCCGAGAGAGTCCTTGCACAAGACTGTTCAGCGGGAGCTTGCGAGCGAAATTGGAGCACCTGGGCCTTGTATCACACGCAGAAGAGGAACAGGTTGTCCATCGAGCAGTGTAGGCGGTTGGTGTTTGCGAACACCAACGGCCGTATACTGAGGCGCACACGAGGAGGGGGACAGATGCTCGAGGTGAGTCACATCATCACCCCCTGTTTCTTGCTGTGCTTTGACGAACTGAATTGCTTTTGAATTATGCAATGAATTGCTGACAACAATGTATTGTTTTTTGTTGCAAGTGAACCCTGACACTTGCTTGGTGGATTCGGCAGCTGCTGCTCCTCGGGTACCACCCACGCAGGAGGAGATGGATGATGAGATCTATAGAGATCTATATAGACAGGCGCAGGCTGACACACGGGCTCTACGGCGTTCGAGGAGGGCAGACAGGCAGAGGGCTAGGGATGAGGAGGGGGATGATGAGGGCTTGGAGGGTGGAGAGGAGCTCGGGGCTGACTATCAGGAGGAGGAGTGGGTTGAGGGGGATACGGAGGAGGATGAGGAGATGGGGGCGGAGGCACAGGGGGATGACCTTGCTGACTTGCTGGTGGACCCTGATGCGGAGACAGAGGAGGAGCCAGCCATTCCTACACATAGGCCTAGGGGGAGACCTAGAGGTTCTGGGAGGGAGGGGCTGAGTTCGCTTTTTGTAGACAGGAGTGGAGCATCACAGGCAGCCGTCGGCCAGGCATCATCACAGTGGGTAGGGCCATCCCAGGGCGTTGGATCACAGTCACCTGACACACAGACATGCAGGGGTAGACACAGGGGTGGGGGCAGGCAGAGGGGGGGCAGAGGAGGGGAGAGAGGCAAAGGCAGAGGTAGAGGCAGGGGGAGGATCCAGAGCCAGAGCACGCAGCAGAGAGCCAGAGCACACGGCAGAGCCAGGGCCACACCACGGCATATGGCTCCCTCCAGTTCTGATTCATCTACAGACCCTTGGGATCTGCAGTCAGGCATAGATTCAGATGATGGTTCCTACCATGACTCTGACGAGCCTTAGTTGTGTAGTTTTCATTATGTTCATGGAACATCATTGTACTCCATTTTGGTGCCATGTGGCCCAATATTATATATTACGATGATCCTATTCACAGCAATGTAACGATTCAGTACTGTTCTTTGAGAGAGAGAGAGAGAGAGAGAGAGAGAGAGAGAGAGTAAGTATGGTTGAAAAACGATTCCATATGGTTGAAAAATGCTTCAGTACGGTTCAGGACGATGCAGTATGGTGATTGGTTTAGAACACTTAGCATGGTTTTTGTTTAGCATGATTCAGCATTTTTGTTTAGTTTGTTGGGAGAGAGAGAGAGAGAGAGAGAGAGAGAGAGAGAGAGAGAGAGAGAGAGAGAGAGAGCGAGAGAGAGACAGAGGGAGTTAAATTTTGGGGCATCATGTTTTTTTATTAATGCACCTGGGAGTTAAAGCGTAAACCTAGGAGTTAATGCACCTAAACTAGACCATCCTGCAGCCGAAACGTTCGGCAAAATACACAGTAATTATGCTCTTAATTAGAGCTTTCACCTGATACCCATATTGCACAAAAAAAAAACCAAAAAAAAAAAAAATAAAATAAAAAAAACGTTTCTGGAAAAAAATTCCATATTTCTGAAACGCGTTTCAGAAACGCAGTGCAACTATGGTTCAAATTAGTGTATTCTGACCGTAGCCTTTAATCAAAAATATCAACCACTAAACCTGACCTAGCTTGGCTTATAGAAAGGTTTAAAAAATTGCACTTATCATCACTAGTTGTACAATTAAGTTCACATGAGTCTTTAGAATAGATTCCTCCACCAAAAACATTAGGGTCTTTATATAAAAAACTACCCAAATTAGGAAGATCAAGAACAAATAAGTCATCAATATATCTTCTAGCATGAGTGAAGTTATGCAATAAGATGGGACAAGTACCACAATAAACTAATCTTTGTACAAATTCAAATTCATAAGAGAAAAGATAAAAATTAGCTACATGAACAACACAATTGGTACCCATGCGAATACCTATCATTTGTTGAAAAAGCAAATCACCTAGAGAATATGCAAGTTATCCAAGAGAAAGTGCAGGCAAGAACAAACATCTTGAAGATTAACTATTTCAGTAAATCTTTTCTTCTTTGAATCGACATCTTGATTTTTGTTCTTAAGCCAACAAAAGTCATAATGCAAAGCACTCTTTTCAACTTTCAAATCTTTGCATCGAGTGTCCTTTAGTTTATTGCTAAAAGCATCTCAAATTAGCTTATCAACACGAAACTTCAAATCTTCCAAATTAATTTTAGTGTATAGTGTCAAAGTCATAGGTTTGAAGAAGCATCGGTTGGGTTTTTTCTTCTAAAGTACGAGAGAAGTTGAAAAACTTTATTACTTCTATTATACCAACAGAATCATTTAAAATCCAACTACAATTTACAAGAACATCTGCAAGTAAGTTTATCCAAAGCTCATTAATAGAAGGAAGCAAAGGTTTGAAGCGATTGTTAAGCCACTTAGAAAGGTCAGTGAGCATAGTTTTATAGGTTGTTGCAATAAACCTAGGTCTTTGAGGAACTTTATGAAATTTCCATGCAGCACACAAAAATGGAAGATTTGGGTAACAATTTAAGTTACAAGAATGACAAAAATCTTGATGATATTTTATTACACTCATAGTGGAAAGACAACAAGAGTTATATGCTCCCACTAGAGAATGGACTTCATTCAATAATGATTCCAAATAGATTTTCTTGCAAACGAATACAAAATTGTTTGAGCATTTATCCACAAATGAAATCACAAAATGTTTATGAAACTTATGAAGAAGAACTTCCTCATTAGACAATGAAGTATGAGTATTAGAAGATGGAATAGATGAGACTTTTTTCAAACTCGTCACATAATTTAAAACTTTAGCTTTCCATTTTGATAACAAACCATGGACTCCAGAAGATTCTTCAATACGGTAAATGAACTTATTAATACTAGTAGTTATAGATTTTAACAAGCAAGCATCTACTGAAAGAGGAGGACGAATTTTAGTGCCTTTAAAAAAGGACTCTTTCAAAAACAATGAGGGAAGGATTGATGTATCTGCAATAACAATATGACCTAAAGAAGGATAACAAAACTTCAAAAAGGAGGAGTCGCCACAAGAAGAAGGGCTATTAGGATAGACAAGTTTTTCTTTTTTGGAAGATTCCGACCAATATCAGCATAATTAAAGGCCTTTTTTCCAAAAGTTAACATATTTCCAAGCAACCACTGTATGATTCCAAATTTTCTTCACACCAGGAGGAAGAGCATTCATAACTTCAGGCTTTCTAAGAATAGACCTCAAACTAATTTTGAGATGATCTTTACTAGAGGTAAAAAGTTTAGTTTTAACATTAGTCTTGGAATTTATACGACGACTTAAAAGAGTTTTCAGTTTATAAAAGTGAGAATGTAAAATACGAAGAACTTGACAAGACATATTTTTGAAGAATAGAGCAACTGAAAAAGGTTCTTAGAATTGTATCTATTAAACATATCAAGGGAGAACTTACCCAAAGACATAACATGATCCAAATAAAGTAAGCTCCTTATTTAATCTCTATAGCAAACGTTCTAGAGACAACATTACTAGTTAGAAGTATTAAAAGTAGGACGAGGAGGTGTGATCACAGCTTGTGGAATGTAGCAATCTGGAGGAGGGTGTACATGATGTGATATAGGTTTCCAAACTTTCAGACCATTGCGAACGTAAGGTGTAATGTTTCTAGGTTTAAAGTCGACTCTCCACAACATGGAAGTTTTTACTCTTTTGTGATTTGGACTGGCCCTCAAGATTATAACCTCTAGGAAAAAAGGAGTGAAGAGTTCTCATCCAAAAAAGTTCACGAAGCCACGCTACCTTGAAATACTCTTTAGAATTAGAAAAGTTTCCGACAATGTGCTAAATGGGAAAAACCCAAAAAACCACATTTGGCTATAGCAGTATACAAAGGTTTTAACTCTTCTTAAGGAAACTTAGAGCTACTCACTCGAAAGCTTCTCGAACATGTTCTTGAAAACGTACAAAAGCAGACCGATAAGTTTGGCCGACATATACCATACCACTACTTTGCATGTTATAAATGACATAGATTACTTGTGTGATATGAATTGGGGCTAAGAGGCATAGAAGTATGCACATGTTTTTCTCTAAGATGATTCAAAATTCTGATATGTTTTTCTCTAAGACGATTCAAAATTTTGATATGGTTATTTGTATAGTGAGTACTAAGAAGCAAGGACTTAAAAAATGGACCATTCAATAAGGCCTTTTTCCAAAATTATGAAGTTTATTGAAATTACATCTACACAAAAAGCTAAACCTTTCTCTATAATTTGTACCATTTCTACTAGCAAAACAAAGTGGTAAAGGGATGGAAGAGCAAACCTTTGAAGTGTTGATAGTAGGAGAGCCAAAGATTATATTTTGAGTAGTCAAAAGCAAGTGTTTAAGACCAGGCCCTCCTAAAGGCTATTAGTTCAAGGTCAAAATTAGTGCTGACTACAGCCCTCGTTTGTTTCACAGGGCTGTTGTAGGGCGATGAGGTACCTAAATAAGTCTGCCTGTTACATTCGAAAAATCACTGACAGTAGCATGCCCGATGTCAAAATTTGATCTACAAATTCTAGATAGGAGTTTAACTAATCATATTAGCACTCAATACACACCAAGACTAGCATAAGAGACTAAGAGAACTCTGATTATAGAGGAATGAGCAAAGCTCTATACCATGGAATGACTTGAGGTGGGGCACCAGCCTCTCTTATATAGTTTCTCTAGTGTAAGCTAAAAGCAAAAGCAAAAGCTTAAAAGCCGAAAAGCTAATTGCTTTTTTGGGTAAAGACCCATAATAAATTTCTAGGTGTAAAACCAAGTTCTATCCTAGAACTAGTGCGCCGACGTACATGCACGAATAACTAAATTGACTTTAGGAATTACTAGATTTGGCCCCTATAATAGCACGCAGTCATAGCCAATCAAACATTAGGGGTGCAAATAAACATTAATTTCTAACACTCCCCCTTCATGTTTACTTTGTTATCTATTACTCCTAGACGTCCTCTAAACTTCTGAAACTTTTCTTTGCCAAGTCCTTTGGTAAAGATATTTGCAACTTGCTCTTATGTAGGGTAATAGATAAGCTTCGCTTCACCACTTTGAATCTTCTCTCTCATGAAGTGTTGTTGTACTTCGATGTGCTTTTTCCTACTGTGAAAAACTGGATGCCAATTTAATACAACTCTGATTATCGCACTGAAGTATTGTAGGTGTATCATGTACCATATGAAGATCATGTAGAATCCTTGGTAACCTTATTGCTTCACTTGCCGCACTCGTAGTAGCCCGATACTCTGCCTCTATAGATGATAATGCAATAGTATGCTACTTCTTTGAACTCCAAGATATAGCACTAGAACCAAGACTAAAAACATAACCGCATCCCCAGCCCAATCAGCATCCACATATCCCTGTAATTGCAAAACATCTTGTCTCTCATAAAGAATATCAAATCTCAATGTACCCTGGATATATCTGAGTACTCGCTTAGCAGCTCTCCAATGAACCTACTTAGGCTTAGCCATAAATAGACTAACCATACTAACAGCATAAGCAATCTTTGGTTTGTAGTTGTTAGATAGATTTAGCTTCCAACAAGCTTTCTATATGTCTCATACATCTTGATCATCCTCAGCTTTAGTAAGCTTACATCCACTATCATATGGTTTAGAAATAGGCTTGCAGTCTGACATATTGAACTTTTCAAGAAGTTCATGAGCATACTTAGATTGAGAAATAAATAGCCCATGTGCTACTCTCCATACCTCAATCCCAAGGAAGTATTGTAGCGAACCAAGATCTTTCATGTCGAACTTTGATGAGAGACCTTTCTTGATATTCTGAATCACATCATGATTCAAACTTGTGATAACAAGGTCATCCACATACATCACTAAATCAACCATTTTTTTCCAAAAAGAGGCTAGAAAGCGTGGACACGATTAGCCTAGGAGGTCATAAACATCAACGATCCACTTTAAGGCACCAAATTTATGATTTTGGCAATCCAACTAGCAAACTTCTTTGAGGTCTATACTTTATATTCGAGCCAAATATAGCCTTAAAATGAGGTGCAGATTATTTAATTCTTTTATTGACTTTAATGTTTTGAGAATCTTATTGCAAAATTAAAGCTATCATTCTAATTGGAATCTGATTTGGATGATTCATTGGCCTCTATCATGACCTTTGCTAGTCTAGTGACTAACCAACAAAGGGGAAAGTGATAGACAACAGTTGTGAATAACAAAGTTTATGGGTGGATGCTTTTGAGTGCGATTCATGAATCTGACCGAGTCATCTAACTTTGTGGGATATATAATATGTCGCATGATCTTAGAGAAGTTATCACGTTATAATGCTAGCTAGTATGTCGATTTTTTCCAAGGCTTAAAAATGATCTGTCTTTTGATACTTCGTATCTAGGGATAGAAATGTTCTTTAAGGAGGGAAGTACGTTATATTTGTAACCAACTAGGGATATGCTAGAGTTAATCAGAAATGAATTGGACCTAGCATATGGTAGCCGGTATTGAACTTGCAGTTAAGCATAATAATCACGGATCAATAATGGGAATGGGAACAAGAATACCATGTTATCATAGTGATATACACACTTAAGGCTTGAAATTCTATTAGTTTGTGTTTTGGATTTACAGATTTTATAAACAATATCGTGGGATTCATGCAAATGCAAAAGGCATACATATTATAGTACGGGTGCAAAGTGTGGCTTTAATTTGGCTAGAAGTACGCTTGAAAAGGCCTCTTAATATTTATTTCATAAGATAGACAGCCAATCATACAACAATCCCTGCATTCGCCAAAAACTGTGTGTTGTACAAGCAAACCAGTTACACCTTTAATAATACTTCATAATGTTAATTGTATTTAATCCACTTTTATTGAAGATACAGACTTACAAGGCCTCGAGCCTCTGACCTTCATTAACCCTATGTACGCATCCAATTAATATCCACTAAAATAGAATTAGATGAAAACTACACCATTACACACAATTTAGCAACCATTCTAGCCACCAACAAAAAAAATTGTTTGGCATATCCCTAGCAAAACCTTGGCTTGACAGACGACCAACAAAAAAAAACAAAATTCTATGCCCCTTGCAACGCCTTGCTTTCACAAAATAGCAACAATTCTATCCGTCAACAAACAAAATTGTTCACTATATCCCATGCAACGCAGTGCCTTCAAAGACCCCCTACTTATAATGAAACCAGTACCTGTCAAGTTATCAACATCACTACCCATTAACCATTATACTAATAACCATCATGAAAATTTATCCTAAACAGGTTAAGAGATAATCATGAATAGTCATTAATAATATGCAAAAGCACAACAGCATCCGCACGCGTTACCAAGTGATAGACGAACGATCAGATTACACAATCGCTGACAGGCAGTACCTATTGATCGAGTGAGAGGTTGATTGGGAAAAGCAACAGATCATAAAACAGTTTGAGAGAGTAAAATTCCTGATAAAGAATGAAATTTGTTAACAGATAAAGTGGAGACACGTAGTGCTGTTTATTGATACCTCTGCAGCCTCCTTCCCCTCAAGCTGTTGCAATTGCTCCAGAAGCCCATGATTCTTTAGATCCTCCAGCGTTTGCTCATACATCTCCAAGGCAGTCCGCAGGCGCGTCTTCACATCAAGCTCTTGCAATAGTTCCTGCGCAGCTCCCGAACTGTCATCACCATCTCCTGCACCTGCATCTGCACCAGCAGGAGCGACAGCAGCATCACAAGGAGAAGCAGCAGCAGCAGCATGGCAACACACGGGTTCCATGCTATTATTGTTCATTCTGGGCGCGACACTCTCGCATCGTCAGCAGACGCTACGCAGAGGTAATAGGAATACTTCGGAATGGAAAACAGGAAGAATTGATGATGGTGGATCTTTTCTCTCTCTCTCTCTCTCTCTCTCTCTCTCTCTCTCTCTCTCTCTTGCGTGTGCGTGTTTCTAGTAAAGCCAAGCCCAAGTTCCAACGCAAGCAAAAGCACAAAAGTGACTTTATGTGTTTGGCAACCTAACCTCAAGGTGCATGTAAAACAATTTTGCCCTAAATTTTTGTGGCTCACAAATTTTTCACTTTGGGAGGCATAACGAGTTTCTTCATCAAAAAGCTAAAATCGAGATTATGTTATTGTGACGATTTGCTAAGTCAATCCGCTCTGGGAGGCATAACGAGTTTCTTCATCAAAACGCTAAAATTGAGATTACGTTGTTATTGTGACAGTTTGCTCTTCATCAAAAAGCTAAAATTGAGATTACGTTATTGTGACGGTTTGTTAAGTCAATCCGAGCATTAAAATGAGTATTTTTTTTAGATATTTTTTATTCTTTTAAAATGCCATATATGTTTTTATATTTTGCAACCATGTGATGCCATGTGGCAGTTTGCAAACTTAAAGAGAATATTTATATATCCACAATATAGGTACACATATCCTAGATTTTAAGAGAATATTTATATATCCACAATATAGGTCCATATTCGAAGTGTCACCTTTCGTACGAGTGAGGTAGTACTAACAAAAATAAACGAGGTGATAAAAAAAGATCATGAGAGGCCTTGCATAAAACAAAATTATAATGGTGTCATGTGTTAGATGGATATTAGACTTATAGAAGTAGTGTCATGAAGTTTATGTGTAATACTTTGTAATTAGGGTTGTTAAATTTAAAATTGAAATAAGTTGGCTCTTAGATTATAAGCTTTGGATATCGAATTGGATCTTGCACAAGTTGTAGGTATGTCAATTCTTTCTTTTTAGTGCAATTATTATCTTGTGCATTTCATTCCAAACTTCCTAATCAATATTTGACATTTAGAATATGCATTCATATTTTGTGAGACATTTTTAAGATTTTTGTATAAAGCCTATTGTACATATAATTTTCTTTCTGTTTCTCAAAAGGGTATATATAACTTGACTTGTTCTCTACAATAGTTATCAAGATCTTTATGTTTGTTAAATTTTACACGACATATGATGTAATCTTTTCTTCTAGGAATGAATTACTATTGCTTGTGTTGTTGTGATGCCATGTCGACTTTCCAAATTAGTTGGTCTTATGATATCTGTAATAGAGAAAGATAACTTAGAACTCTGATGTGATTTGACCATGAATCCGCTTGCAATAGAGTTGTCGGATGATGTAGTATCAGATAGGCAATTGCATATGTATGGACGACTAGCAGTGGGCCTCGCACCCGGTTTAAGCGGGATACGATGCACCACTACTTGGGGTGAGACGCCTTTCATGTCTTTATAGGTCCAAGCAAAGACATGTCGATATTTTCGCAGGAGCTTTTCAAGTCGTCTGCGTTGTTCGCGATTGAGATGAGCTCCGACGTGGACAAGATATTCGTTGGTTTCATTTGGTTGACTCAGAGAAAGGCTTATGGTTTGTGCAGGGCCTTCGTAGGGTGAATTACCAGTTGGCTCACGTTGAGCTTGGGGTGATTGGATTGTGACATCCTCGATCGTATAGTCCTTAAAGTATGCAGGAACATCATGGGCTGGAGATTCGAGGGGGGCTTTGCCTTTCTCTTGCCGGGATGGTGCTTGGGAATGTTCGGGGGCTGGTGTAGGACTAGAAGCAATCTTAGGAACTTCCCTAACAATGGTGAGATCACCCGACGGTTGAATTTGAAGTGCTTTTTTCATTTTCTCTTTCATAGTATGACCACGTGGTTGAGGTTTCGGTGGTGGAGAGGTGTGTGGATGAGGGACGGTTGGTATGTCATGGAGGATCTCGTCATCAATTTGAAAGATAGTCTCCTCCTCACAGAGATCCCATGGATAGTGTGGGCGTTTGGGACGATAGAATTTTGTCTCAGGCTTTTCAATTGCAATCTTGGCAACCTTGGAAGCATGTTATGGATAGGTCCTAAATGGGAGTGCCTCCATATAATTGAGGATCTGAATATCAGAAATGTCCAACTCTTCTAGGCAATTCTGAATTCATAAGACATTCTCGTCATCGATAAATAAATCATCTGATTCATTAGTAGGTAGCCATTCAACACACCTCATCATGGTGTGGAAGAATATCAATAAAATTGATATTGATGATAGGTGTATTCAGATCATATAATTGGTCGTGATCGATCGGGAGTGGAGAGGTACAATTATCCTAATGCTGAGCATAGTAATCGACATTCACATAATCAATGGTAGCTAGACTGTGACTCCAGTTTATGATATTAGTAGATTTAACATAATGACATTTTTCAAGGCTGGACTGCTATGGCTCAAATACTGAGTTGGTGGTTGAGGACCCTTCATCATGGATGCGTGCAGGTTTGAGTTTACCCGTTGAATCAATGGTGACAGAATTGTCACGATTTCCAAAAGTGACTCGACCTTTGCTCCAATCATGAACGACTCGTGCATTGGTGAGCCACGGACGACCAAGTAGTAATTCATAAGAATAGGCATTATTGGGAATATCAAGTACTACGAGATCGACAGAAAACTTGAGACCTCCTAGTTTGATCAGCACGTGCGGAAGAAAACCGGTAGGTCGGACCACACTTTGATCAGCCATCTGAAGCTGACAAGTGGGTTTGGCTAGCTTGTCTTTCAGATTCCATTCCATCATGAGGGATGTGGAAATGATATTAACCCCAGAGCCTCCATCGAGTACTGCTAAAACTTCACGGGATCGATGATGGGTAGCTAGGATTTTGATGTTGCCTCGTTCGCTGAGTGGATTGGTTAGATGTGAGGGCATTTCAGACAACTCGTCAGTAGTGGTGGTGTTATTGGATTGGATCTGTTGTTTCCACTGGCCAGCATGCTTCTAGAGTACATGGAAAGGAAGAGTGACATTGGCTTGGAGTAAATCTCCCCAAACTTCAGTACCTTCAAGGGTTTTGCTTTCAAAGGGCTTGTGAGGTACTTTATAGGAAGAGGAAGATTGTTGGTCGGCATTGCGGATTTGCTGGCGATACTGATGATGCAGCCAAATTTCTTCAGATGGGTGAGGGTAAACTATCGGGTTGAATCTTCACTTGGAGGAACAACCTGCGGTTGAGTTTTGTTGGGTGCAAGTGTAGGGGCTTGGTGTTGGGTTTGTGTCCGAGTCAAGACCCAGGAGGGATGTGTGTCGATGGGTAAGGTTTCTACTTGCACTGAACAGACAGGAGCGGCTGGCTCAGATCGAGATGGGCAGTCCTTCACGTGATGTTCAATACCACAATTTTCACAAGTTGGAGGAAAACGAAGTTTATCTGGACAGCGAATACTAGGATGTTTACCTGCATAGATAAAACATTCTCATATTGCGGGTAGTTGATGTGCGGCAAAGATAGCTTGGTTTGGATTGTAAGCTTGGGTTTTGGGATCCAGTGGTTGAGCATTAGAATCATAGGTATAATAAACAACCGTTTCAATAGAGTACTGCAGTTGAGTATTGTCTTCCACATAGTAGGTGGCCGGATCGATGGTATTTGGATCAAGATAATGGACAACGTTTTGTGGGGCAGGTTGGCTAACAACAAACTGTTGACGTGGGTATGGGTATTGATTTGGTGCAGGTGGTCGTGGTTGGTAAACTCCTGGTCGTGGCACAGGTTGTTGTGGCAGGTAAGGGCGGTATGCTCGATAGATGGTGGGTCTGGTGGCTGCTGGGAAATGATTTTGCAGTTGAGGACATTCATTAGCAGTGTGATGCTGTGAGCAGATTGGACACCAGACATTTTCCCTTGCTGGAAAGGATTTCTCAACAATCTGTTTCATGGCGGTTTGGAAATCGGCAGTGAGTTTATCCATATGAGATTGTTGAGCTTTTTGTCAGGTTTCCATTTGATGTAGAAGTTCAAAAGACTGAGCAATATTATCAGACTTCGGGTGATTAGGAGGGTCCAGATTCTTAGATTTCTTTTCACAATGGTCAAAGTCATCGTCAAAACCTTCGTCTTCTTCACGGATAGCATCAGTCATCACATCTTTAAGTTGATCATAAAGGTCAACTGGTTTGAGTTCACGGTGGATGTTTCTAGGCAATCCAACTAAGAATAGTTTTATGGCCATTCGTTCGGTGATATTTTCATCAAAACATTCTACTTTGAGACGTTTAAAACGCTCAATGTGTTTCGGACAGACTCTTTGCGACGCATCTTGATATGAGTAATCTGAATGAATGGGCTCTGAGTCACTTTGGATGGTTTGAAACGCTTGATGAGAGCGTCCTTGAGTGTGGTCCAAGAAGCAAGACAGGAGCTTCGAGATTCAAGTACCACTCCTTGGCGGTGCCATAGGGTACCATGGGAAATAGGCGAAGCTTTTCAATTTCAGAGGTATCTCCATAAAAATGACATGCATTATCAAAGTCTTGGAGAAATCGGACTGGGTCAAATTCGCCATCGTACTTTGGTGCATCGATACATGGAATTCTTCATTCTAGTCATGGAGGATTCGGATTAGAAGATTCAGCTCAATCACGAGACTTGACGCAGAATACATATGAGCAGGTCAGTACTGTACTTGACAAAAGGGCAGTTTGCTTGTAGAATTGATAATGTAGGACAAAAAAACTGGTCTTTCTGGTCGTGATAGAATTCGCGGACAGGCTGAGACATCGTGGAGAGAATTCGCGGGTAGGACATGGAAATCATACTCTTTGGGAACGAATATGAGGCTTGATGGCGAAATTCTAATAGAGAGGTTTGACTGGCAGATAGAGAATATGGAAAAAAATGTGATTTTTTGATAGTAAACAGACAAAATATCTGAGAGAGAATTCGCAAGGCTGCTGGAGGACTGATCTTGATGAGATATAGCCTCAGTGAAGCCGACGAATTCTAAGACAAAGATTCACTACAAGAATTGCCGCGATTTTCGACGGGATTTTCAATGTGAAATCGCGTTTTAATTTTTTTTTGAATTGATGCGGGCGTCGAAAAATGCGTCACTATAAGGTCGTCGGAATCCGTCGAATTTAAAATCTGTCGGAATCCAACGCCAAGCCCAAATTCGACAATCGACAGGTAAAAACGAACTGGAGAACATGCCACGTGGACGTCGGAATTCGACGTCCACGTGGAAAAAAAAGACGAAAAAAAATCTTTTTTTTTCTGCCACGTGGATGTCGGATTTCGATGTCCACGTGGCGAATCCGACGTCCATGTGGAAAAAAACAACAAATTTTTTTTTCCTGCCATGTGGACGTCACTTTTTTTTTTCTACCACGTGGACGTCGGATTTCAACATCCACGTGGCCGGACCGTTGGAATCCGATGTCCATGTGGCAAAAAGAAAACCGTGGCAAAAACCAAACCTACTCCAATCGACAGGAATTCAAAGTGCATACGAAAAATAAATGATTACAAAAAATGACATAGATGAAACGAACTGAAAATAGATAAAGCCATACCTATTTCTGAGTGCATATGATGGCTCACTCATCTAGCAACAATGGTAGGCCAGCTCTCCAAATATCTTGTAAGGAAAACTGAGTTCTAACTCACAAAGCAGAGATAATTAAGCACCCCATAGCCAAGATATCTCAAGCTTCCAACGGAGATAATGAGTCAATGACACTCTTCAAAGTTCATTTTGAGTTCTGATTTTCAACAGAAATGCCATCATACTAAGCACGCTTTACTAGCTTTCTCTAGCTGATATCTCATTTTACATGTATCAGGCAACGATGGATTACCCTTCATGGCTCGATAGGGAGTAGCAACAAGATAGCCATACTGGATCAATCAATGAGAAAAAGTGGTAGCTCTACATCTTTGATCGTGGAGCTGGTTATGATCTTCATTCAAACCTCAAGAGCTCTCAATCTCACACTATTTCACAAAGAACATAACATTAAATCTAAACCCTAAAATTTAAAAAGAACATAATATTAAATCAAACTCTTCTATCTATATTTTCTTGCTCTCTCTCATGTCTCTCACACACATCCTTCTCTTCGTCTCTCATTCGCTCATGATCATAAACTACTAAGACACATATTTGTGTTTAACTACACAAAATATACAATACAAGGAAGATAGTGTACAAGAAAAAGTTACAAAGAAAGAAATCTTAGTTGCACATAACGAAACAAAAGAATCGTACTTGGAATGAGACAAATGGAATTGATAGAGTTGAGAAGAGGCGCCAAAAGCCGATCTCCAACAATCTCCTACAAGAATAAAAAATAAGAATACCCTATAAAAATGATGTGGCTTTGAGAATTCGGTCACGGACGTCGGATTCCGACATCTGTATTATCCGTCGGAATCCGACGTCCGCTTTGTGCTTTTTTTTTTGCACGGATAGGTGACGTCATCCATGTAAAAAGTTGCAATCTCCGAAATGGGATGTCGGATTCCGACATTTTTATTGGCCGTCGGAATCCGACGTCTGTAAAAAAAAAACAATTTCTGACAAAAAAAAAAAAACAATTTCTAACAAAAAAAAAATTCGGCAATTTTTTTTTTTTTTTGTGTCGGATTTTGACGTATGATTATGTCGAATTCCAACAGATTATGAATTTTTTTTGAATCCGTCGGAAACTTGTGTCGGAAATCGCGCATTTTGTTGTTGTGATTTGGGTGTGAAATAAGAGATTTTGACAGTATATCAGACTGTTTTCTCATAATCTGACCGTGGTCAGAATTCGTGGAGGTGATAAAATGAAAGATCAGGGTCTGTTAGGGCTGCAGACAGGCTGGCGAATTCTGATATACCTGTTTGGTTTTGAAAAAAGTCACTTGGGTCACTTCTTTTAAAGAAAATGCCCAAGTTGACTCTTTTGTTGCTTTCCCCCGGCTTGAGAAGTTGCTCTGCAGCTCGTGTAGGACCTGGAGAGACGACACGTGTTGTTTGTTGGTAGATAGAGACAAGTAAACAAGCAAACATACAACACGGAAGCAAGAAAAAAAAGGAGAAGAAGCTAGGTAAAAAATACTTAAAAAGCGGCAACGACGCCAATGTTGGAAGTATTTCTAGTGTGTGTGGTGGCTAGATCTACTTACGGGTGTAGTATAGGGATGTAGAGATTCATCCACTTTTTAAGTTTCTACAACAAGCTTCAACGGAAATATGGAAAGAATCAACAGGAATGAGAGCACTAAGGCTTACCCAACTAGTGCCCGAAATGGAAATAAAGCTAATTAATAACAACAACAATAAAAATCCTTGCTAAGGCAAACCCAACTAGCAAGATTGCTAAATCCTACGTAACACCCAAAGGGAGATAATAAGAATTGCGGCTAAAGTAAGCAATAAACAAATAAAACCATGCCACAATTAAAGGCCAATGAAAGGAGGCAAGAGGAGGCCCGAGCACCTTCCCTCAAGCTATGCACCTTCCAATGGGAACACAATGAAATGCAAGATAATCACAATAGTAATTTTAACTAATCACAAAGTGTTGTTTACAATGCAAATACCTCTCCTTTTATGGCAAGGAGGGTCTTCCATAAGTGTCTACTAACTTATGGGACTAATCTGTTTCTAGCCTTTCTAGAACTTCTTAGGATTTAGAACTTCAAAGTTCCTTAACTTAGGAAAACTTAAGATAGAATATTTCTAATCTTAAATTTCCTAAGTCTAAGTTCTAAATCTAAGTTTAAGCTATTTTATTATTATTTAAGCTTTTACTCATGGACTTACAACACATGCCATGGTTGAAGTTTATTGATAGATACTCATGCGTGGACTTACAAAACACATGCCACGAAGTTTTATTTCTTTTTTTTTCTCTGTGTTAACACAGTTGCTAATATTCTCTTTTGAAAATTATGCAACCAACATATCCACAGATAGAATTTCATCCCGTTACTTCAGCCCTCCTTTTAAATAGATTACCAATTTCTATAAAAGTTAATTGGAAAAATAATATATGAAAATATCTAAATCCATGAAAAGTCAATAATATGTGCCTTCCTCATAAAAGGATTCACTATATTACAGTCAAAGCTTTTCCTTCAAATATTTTCAACCTAAGTGACAGGAATTATTATTATTTTCATGGGTTTAACAAATAGAAACATGATTGTCTTAGACTTTAAGAAATCTAAGCTTATTCACACAAGTAGTAATTCATATGACAAATACAAGGGAAAGCTCCTCAAGATCCTGCCTACAAGACAAACACAATGGAAACATACTATGGAGAAATCACCCAACCAAGTAGAAGCAACCAATCAACTCTAGAAGCTTCACCCCCAAGCCAAGGAATAGGAAGCATGAAAGTAGAGTGAGATTCTGGCAATGAATCAACTATGAGAATTCACACATGTGGGAATGTCCTAATGTGTGAAATTGATATCCCAAGCTTGGCTCATGCACTATAGATCACCTATTGATTGAAATCCAAGATCAATGACAAGATCTAAGGCAAAAAGACCATTCTACATGAATTCATTCATTATCAAAAGGTGTTTCACACGTGTGGAAGACTTCATGAAATAAACTAAGTCCCAACAAGCTCCTCTCCTCGAGTAGAGAGAGAAAATACTACTTTTGGGCTCATCTAGAGAGAGAAGCCATACAAGCAAAATTGGCAAATCTCCAAATTGACTCAAAAACTCATAGATCTCTCATACATTAATGAAGGGAATGAAAGTACATATAGAAACTCATGGAGATCCATGCTTGCTTCTCATTGAACCCCTTAAACATAATGTAAGAACCACCAAGTGAAGATCTTCAGGATTCCAGTCACATGCAAACCAAAAGGACACCTGTGGAGCATGAAGAGGCTAATCAATACCCTAACCAATCCACCCCCAAGCCACAGTGAAGAACACAAGAGGGGAGAGGAGAAACTGGCTCAAGAATCACAATTCACAATAGGAGGATGGGCGAGCTTTCACTAAACTTATTCTCCTCAAGAGAGAGAGAATATTCTCTTTAGGATTCCCATGCAACCTAAATTGAGCTATTGACCTCCTATTCTTGCATTAAAGCAGTCTTCACCATGCATGTGCTTCTATGTCCAATTATAGGTCTGGGCCCTCATATGATTATTAATTATTTAATACGACCACGTCCGGAATGATGTAGAATAACTAATAACCACATACAACTAGAGTGACCGACTATCCACATCAGGAATTATTCTGGTTCCTTTGTACAGGACATGGACATAACATTCTTCCCCCCTTAACCATTTCTATCTCTAGAAATGAAAATTAGGGGAAAAAAATTTATGCTTTCGACCCTCTCCCATGAATCATCATCCTCAGTCCGTCTCTTCCATCTGATCAAGCACTCAGAGATAGAACGATTCCTCAATTGTTTATCTCTGGTTCTGAGTACCTTTTCAGGTTCCAAAAAAACACTAAGCGATGAGTCCTCCAAATGGGTAAGATCTTCCTCTAAACCAACTACGTCATCTTCATGTAAACTTAATTTTAAACGGCTGACATGAAACACAGGGTGAGCTGTAGTCTTGTTCTGAAGATCTAGTTCGTAAGCTAAAGAACCAATTTTTTTTATAATCCAAAATGGTCCACAATATCTCGTAGACAATTTATAATGCTTCCCTGTACTCATAGTATTAGAATCCTTAGGTATTCTAAGATATACTCAGTCATCAACTTTAAAATCTCTGGGAGACCTTTTAAGATAGGCATAGTACCTAGCTCTATCTTAAACACTCCGGATACAATCACAAGTCACTTGCAACATTTCACGCATATCATGCAAGAAATTTGCAACTTTCTAGATCTTAACTGACTTTGCCTCCACATTTATCGGAGATCTAGGTTGAAAACCGTACATCAGCATAAACAGACTATAACCAGTAGCAGAATTTTTTCTACTGTTATAAGCAAACTCAATTAAAGGAATGTAATCTTTCCACTGAGATTGTCTGTGAGACACATAAGTTCTCAACATATCCTCCATAGTCTGATTAGTTCTCTCAGTCTAGCCATCTGATTCAAGATGATCAGAAGAACTAAAACTAAGCGAGGTTTCAAGCTTATGGAATACAGCTAACCAAAAGTAACCTGTAAATTTAGAATCTCTATCACTAACTATATCACTTGGCAGTCCATAAAGCCTAAATAATCTTTCCACAAAGATCTGGGCTAAATTCGAAGCCTTAACAATTGACTTGGCTGGTATAAAAGTAGCTAACTTTGTCAACCTGTCCACCACAACCCAAATAGAATCATTTTGGCATTCGATCTTTGGAAGTCTAACCACAAAATCCACAGATATACTTTCTCATCACTTCTGAGGGATATCTAGGGGATGTAACAACCCTCCAGTCTTTAAGCATTCAGCTTTGGCTAACTGGTAAGGTCTACACTTAACCACATAAGACTCAACAAATGGCTTGAGTTTCGGTCAATAAAACTCTCTTCTGACCAAGTCCAAAGTTCTGTGTATATCCGGATGACCTGCACAAGGAATGTCATGACACTCGTAAAGAATATTCTTCTTTAACTCATCATCCACTGGTACACAAATTTTTCCATTCCGAAATAGTAACCCACCTCGGATAGAGAACTGTTTCGCTATCTTCTTAGCTTTCTTAGGGACCTGAGACCCCTATGAGTAAATCTCTATTCCATTCTCATTTTTTCATGTTTCCACCATCTTCCAAATGGGACCAAAATGAGAATCTGATTCACATTTTCCTCTCAGTGAAAGATATAGATCAGTGGAAATCTGGGTGAATGAAAGTTCATTTAATTCACCAATCCAACTAAGCGCATCTGCAACTTGGTTAGAGCTGCCCTTGACATATCGGATCTCATGATCAAATTCCTGCATAAGCTCAACCCAACGAGCTTTACGACCCCTTAGATCATTCTGATTACAAAAGTACTTCAGAGGTTGGTGATCTGTATACACTATAAACTGACTACCATAAAGGTAATGTCTCCAGGTTTTAAGTGCATGTATCACAGCAAATAACTCTTGCTCCTGAGTTGTATAATGCAACTGAGGCCCCGTGAGTTTCTTGCTTTCAAACGCTATCTGCCTATCATCCTGTAGAAGAACTGCCCCTATCACCGAATCACTTGCGTCAGTTCGCACGATGTAAGGTAAATTAGGATTTGTGATCTGTAAAATAGGAGCTGACACAACCATTTGCTTGAGTTTCTCAAAGCATTGGTTCAATTCATCATTCCACTCAATAGGCTCGCTAGGTTGACCTCTCTTTTTCTTATTGTTAACTCTACCTTTAGTCAAATTATTTAAGGGTGCTGCCACTAGCATAATCCTCAATTGACTTATGAAAGAAAATTGTAAAACCGAGAAAAGATTTAACTTCTCTAACCATCTTCGGTATCAGCCATTCAAGCACTGTCTTGACCTTACTCTTTCAATCTCCAACCCACTACGGGTGATCTTATGACTGAGGTACAACAATTCATGCTTAAAGAACTCACATTTAGATTCCTTAGCGTAGAGTTTCTCTCGTCTGAGAATATCTAAGACAGTACTAAAATGACTCAAATGCTCCTTAAGTGTTCTACTACATATGAGAATATCATCTAAGAATACAACCACAAACTTCCCTAGATATGGATGAAAAAGATTGTTCATCATCTGTTGGAACGTAGCTGGTGCATTCGTTAACCCAAAAGGAAGCACGAGAAATTCATAGTGACCGAATCTCGTCCGAAAACCAGTCTTCTGCACGTCACCCGGATGAATCCTAATCTGATGATATCCGGTTCTAAGATCTATCTTTGTGAAGTATTTAGCTCCACCTAATCGATCTACCAGATCATCCATACGAGGCAAAGGATATTTATTTTTAATAGTTACTTTATTCAACCCTTTGTAGTCCACACACATCCTGAAGCCTCCATCTTTCTTCGCTTTCAGAAGAACAGGAGCACCCCAAGGCGACTTACTTGGCTAAATATGACCCACCTTAAAGTAATTTTCAATTCGCTTAGAAATCTCTACCTCTTCTTTGTGAGAGAACCTGTAAGGTTGTCTAGAGATAGGGTGACTACTTGGAATTAACTCAATCTTATGGTCTACCGATCTAGACGACGGTATTCCATGAGGTAATTCTTTTGAAAATACATCTTTAAATTCAGACAATAACTTATTCTTCTCAATTTGCTCCTGATCTAAGTCTACCGAGTTAAGAAATTTTGACAATTCACAACTATTCAGATGCATTTCAAATAAATCCAAAATTGGCTTAGCAAATAAAGAATAAGCTTCATACTGCGAATCAAAAATTTCCATTACATTAGCAATTAACTCATCCCAGATGGATGTACAAAATTGTCTTCAAACAATGTAACTATTTTTTTACCCTCCTGAAAAGCGAGAACATGCTTCTCAAAATCTATCTCAGGATGCTTATTAAATAACCACTCATATCCTAGAATTATGTCTGTACGAGCTAAATCTAAAACATGGAAATCAATTAACTCTCTATAGTCATGGATCCAAACTGGGAGCCTTGGAACTTTCACATCCCACGTCTCCAACTCCGCTCCTGAAGCTAGATATACTCGATATCTATGGTTATTGGCTTCAGTTTTGAGTTCGAGTCTCTGCACAAGACCAGAGTTAATGAAATTATGAGTAGATCCACTGTCCACTAAAATACTAACTTCATGTCCACACCATTTGTTGATCACGTAAAGTGTTCTTGTTGTTTATCTCATTAAGTGCTTGGCTTAATGACTGGCAAATCTGCAGATAGGTAGGCATTGGCACCTGACCATCGAGAGCTGCATTTGCATTATCGTCTACCATATTGATTTCCTGACATGCAAAATTTGCTTAAATTAGTCGAGATCTAATCATCAACTAATAAGTCAAAACCTTCGTATCTGGCTAATATTATTCAGCAAGGTCTTTCACTCATTTGTGCAAACTTTTGCAAAATCAATATCAGATCAAATTAAACAACAACAACTTTTTATGACCAAACACTAAATTTTACGAAATGGACCAACTGTGAAAATCGATCGAAAAGATCGATTTTGCAAAAACACAGGCACTGTCTCAATCGAAATCATTTCGAAAGATCCTGCATGGAACTAACTCGACATGCACAGTCTTTTTCAAAAAAATAATTTTTTTTTCGTAAATGGCCTATTTGCTAGGAAATCTGCTTTTTGATCTAGAATTGCCAAAAATAGTTACATGCAAAAATTCTACTAATCAAAATCACTAGTTATGCATGCAACATGAATTTAAGCATGCATACAGGTCTATCCATACATTTCCATCATCAGGAAAGCACTACACTGATTTACAAACATGCATGCATCAGAACAATTCCAAAATTTTGCAAATTTTAGTTCAAAAATTGCCAAATTTCAGACGGCCATAACTTTCTCTACAGGACACCAAATTGGTCACTGTAAAACACAAGATAGAGGGAGAGTGGGTCTACAATGCAACATCACCCTGCACCCGTGGCTACACACGAGCAGTAAATGCATAAAAAACATGTAGGAGGGTGCACTTTTGGAGAGAGGAATCATCAAAAAATCACATCCCAGCCCAATAAGCCTTGGATCAGAGGCTAGAAGCACTCTACTAATGTTCATTAGAGAGGCACAGAAGCTTCTGACAGGTCCAGTAAGCAATCATAGGCTCAGATCATGCAAAAAATGCATTTTTGGCCTCCTTCAACAAGCAAAACTTCAATATGTTGGTGTCTAATGCACATCTATCCAAATTGGATGCATGATGGCTCAAAACAGAGGAAATCCAACATATCTTCAAGCTTGTAACAAGAACCAACAGGTTCATACCCCCAATTGAGAGATATGCATGCTCAAAAATCATCAAATATACACTATTTTTGAGTGTTTTGAGCCCCCTAATGGTGTCTAATCCCTACCAAACTTCATGACAGATTAGGGACAGCTTCAATACATCTTTGAAAATGTTCATACCAAACCTTGGCTGAGAATTTTGAGATCTACTCCAAAATTAGTCCAAAAATCATCAAAAAACTTTGTTTTTTGACCAATTTTGACCAAAATTTGTGGGGAAAATCCACAAATTCGTGCAATTAGATCCAAATCCCTGTAATTCCATTGAATGCAAGCACTAAAACTTCTGATTCAAGTCAAACATGGTTTCTATAGCCCATTTATGGCCCAAAAACCCCAATTTTTGGTCCAAAATCACTATCTAATCAACCTTTTGACTATTCAAACATCATGCAATCATTAAATTCTGTAATTAATGACTGTAAAATAGTAATTACAATCTGGAAAACGTACTACACCAGATCCTATAACCAATTTCTTGCAAAAACCATCAATTCTAGGTGAAAAATTCACTAAATTCATCAAAAAGCCTATGATTTTCATCAAAATTCATGGAGCAAATCCACAATTATGATCTTTAGGCTGAAAGTACACCAAGGATCTGAGAATTCACCTACTTGAAATTGAATTCCAACACCTGGAAGAAGAAGTAAAGAGCTACACCAAAATAACTGCAAAATCCAAGATCCTCAAGCTCCACCTCCTGGTAGATGTGATCCAAGCTCTGATACCACTGTAAGAACCACCAAGTGAAGATCTTCAGGATTCCAATCACATGAAAACCAAAAGGACACTTGTGGAGCATGAACCACCCAACCAATATGGAGAGGCTAGTCAATACCCTAACCAATCCACCCCCAAGCCACAATGAAGAACACAAGAGAGGAGAGGAGAAACTGGCTCAAGAATCACAATTCACAATAGGAGGATGGGCGAGTTTCCACTAGACTTATTCTCCTCAAGAGAGAGAATATTCTCTTTAGGATCCCCATGCAACCTAAATTGAGCTATTGACCTCCTATTCATGCATTAAGACAGTCTTCACCATGCATGTGCTCCTATATCCAATTATAGGTCTGGGCCCTCATATGATTATTAATTATTCAATACGACCACGTCCGGAATGATGTAGAATAACTAATAACCACATACAACTGGAGTGACCGGCTACCCACGTTAGAAATTATTCCGATTCCCTTGTACACCACATAGCCTCTCGAATTCTATTGGATGTGTGATGCAACATCCCTCACTTTTGATTGGACCCTTCCAACACATCTCTCTCTTATGATTGGACCCTTTGACTTTTGCCACCACATAGGGTGCATCACTCATCAAACCTAAACTTGACATGTGTAAGCAACCTAACTAGCTCGAGTTACATCACAATTGAATTTTGGCCTAATCATGTCTTTGGTAGAAATCATTTGCGAACACCTTTGAAGAGCATTCCACCAATTTGCCACTATATACATGTGCTTTCTCCATGCTTGATGATGATATTTGATTTGGAAAATCCATTTGCATGAAGATGGTTGCACCATGATGAAAATCAGAGGCTTCCATGCCTCATAAAGATCACAAAGATCATAGAGATCAAAATCATAAGATGAGCAAAAGTGTTGATCATCAAGATTAAGCATTCTAGCTTGACTAGTCCACATACTATGAACTTTATCCATGATGGATCTAATCTTGATATCAAATGAAATCGTGATATTCTTGAGACTAAACATTTTCTCAAGGATGTAAGTGTCCTTCAAGGATGATTCACTTAATCTCAAAAAAAGTCTACAAATTGCCTTAGACCATGTAAAAACATGATTTTTCAAACTACGAGCAACAAGATCATTCTTGCTCTTACTAGATCAAAGAGCATACACTTGATGACTCAACCACTTGCTTTCTAAGTAAGTTGGAAACATATCTAAGCCATGAATCCATACATACTAGAGGCATGATACAAGACAAGCATTACCTCACTCCAACTATGGGATGTAGAAACCTCATGAAAGCAAGATTGTACATCAAGTAATGAAAGGGAAGCATAAGTGAGAATGTTAAAGTGGATGCCAGGTAAAACTTGCCTCTCTTTACCATAAAATATGAGCCATAAATACTTGGCCATCCATCTTGAAGGTCTCCTTGAAATCATATGTTGAGGAGGCTCCTCCTCAAACCTCCACCCCTTCACATCTTGATAATATTCAATAGATATGATTTGAGATGCATCTTGAGATGCCTTGATCTCGGCCCCTTCCAAGGTTGAATGTAGATCTTCATAAAATATGACTTCTTTACTCTCAATCACTTTTGAAATAGAGAGTTTAAAGGCTTTATAGGCCTCCTTGGTGGATAAGCATCCAACCATGATCCATGAGCTTGGATCATCCTTCCTCCTTGTTTCCAAGGAAATATGTACAAAGCAAGAACCTCCCACAATAAGGTGATCAACCTTAGGCTTCTTGAGTAATACTTCATATGGTGTATTTCCTCCAAGAGCTCCATCACTCCTCAAATCTTTGATCTTCAATGAGAATTCCATCTCAACATATGCTTTGAATAATAGGAAATAATCATGCACCATAAATCTTGAAGAGAGAAGATACAAACATGTGCATATTGTGTGATCATCCTCCTTTGAAAGCTTGGATTCATAAGCAACATCAAGAGATTTTTCACTCTCTCTTGGATCCAATTTGTAGATGCCTTTATATCTTGATCCATGAGCAAGGATCTCATCATCCTTCTTGATCACACAATTGTCAATATGAAAATTGACATCAAGGCCACCATCAAGTAATGGTCAACACTTAAAAGATTATTTGTAAGCTTGGGAACAAAAATAACCTTTTGAAGAATTAGAACTTTTGATGATGCAAGCTTCAATGGAATAGTCCCTAATCCTTCAATTTTGCCCTCTTGATCACTTGCAATATATATGGACTTCTTGATTCCTTCATAAGGCATAATAGATGAGAAGGAATCCTTGGAGCTACACATATGTGAAGATGCTCCACTATCAATATACTAAGAGTCATCCTTCTTGAAGGTGGAAAAGGAGAAGCTTGATGCCATAAGTGAGCATTCTCCATCACTTGCAATGAAGTCTTCTTTCTCGTGAGAGAAAGACAGTTTCTAATGTCTCCCTCTACGTAATGTCTTAGAATATTTTGGAATCCTAAGATATACCCAGTCATCAGCTTTAAAGTCTCTGGGAGATCTCTTAAAATCGGCATAGTGTTTATTTCTATCATGAGCACTTCTGATACTATCCTTAGCCACTTGCATAATCTCTTGTATATCATGCAAGAAATTAGCAGCTTTTTGGATCTTAACAGATTTCATTCCACAATTATTGGAGATCTAGGTTGAAAACCATACATAAGCATAAAAGGACTATAGCCTGTAGCACAATGTTTTCTACTATTGTATGCAAACTCAACCAGTGGAATGTAATCTTCCCAATGAGATTGTCTGTGAGAAACACATGTTCTCAAAATATCCCTCTGTTCAGGATGATCAGAAGAACTTAAACTCAAGGAAGTTTCTAGTTTATGGAATACTGTTGATCAGAAGTGACCTGTGAACTTAGGATCTCTATCACTAACAATGTCACTCGACAGACCATATTTCAACAAAGATCTAGGATAATTTAGAAGCCTTTATAGTTGACTTAATTGGTATGAAAGTAGCTAACTTAGTTAAGCGATCTACTACAACCCAAATATAATCATTTTGACATTGGATCTTCGAAAGTCCAACTACAAAATCCATAGATATGCTTTCTCATCTCTTATCAATGATATCTAACAGCAACAAACCACCAGCCTTATGGTGTTTAGCCTTTGCTAGTTGATAGGACTTGCATTTAATAACATATGATGTGACATATGGTTTGAGTTTTGGCCAATAAAACTCTCTTTAGCCAAGTCCAAAGTCCTGTGTATACCGGGATGCTGCATAGGGTATGTCATGACATTCAAACAAAATCTTGCGTTTCAGCTCCTCGTCCCTGGGTACACAAACTTTCCCATTCCGAAATAGCAATCCATCTCAAATGATAAATTGTCCCACAACCTTCTTATCTTTTTTTGTTAGTTGACTCCCATGTGAACTCAACTCAACATTGTCCACATTTCTTCCGGTCTAAACAATGTTCCAAATATGACCAAAATGAGAATCTGTTCCATATTTTCCTCTCAGCAAAAGGTATGGATTCGTGGAAATTTGGGTGAATGACAACTCGTTCAGTTCACCGATCCGATTAAGAGCATCTGCAACTTGATTAGAGCTGTCTCTTATGTAGCGGATTTCATGATCGAATTCTTGCATCAATTTAGCCCATCGAGCTTTCCTCCCCCAAAGATCATGTTGATTGCAAAAATACTTAAGAGGCTGGTGATCTGTATACACTATAAACTGACTACCATACAAGTAGTGTCTCCAGGTTTTAAGTGCATGGATTACTGCAACAAATTCCTTTTCCTACATAGTATAACAAAACTGAGGACCAGTGAATTTTTGCTAGTGGCCCATCCATTTGTAATAGAACCACTCTAATTGCAATACCACTTGTGTTAGTTCTCATGACATAAGGTAAGTCTAGATTTGCAATTTGTAACATGGGAGCTGAAGCAAACAATGTTTTAAGTTTCTCAAAACACTGATTCAATTCCTCATTCCAAAAAACAACAGGGGACTAGGTTGATTCCTCTTTTTCTTTTTATTAACAATCCCTTTTGTCAGATTATTAAGCAAGGCTACTACCTTAGCATAATCCTCAATAAATCTTCTAAAGAAAATCATAAAAAAATGATTTAACTTGCTTCACAGTTCCCGGAATTGGCCTACAACCACAATCTTGATTTTATCCTCGTCAATCTTAATTCCATTAATTGTGATCTTATGACCGAGATAGAGAAAGTCTTGCTTAAAGAATTCACACTTGGACTCTTTAGTGTAGAGTAACTCATGTCGGAGTTTCAACAAGATGATTCTCAAATGTTCTATGTGTTCCATAAAGGTCTTACTGTAGACGAGAATATCATCTAGGAATACTACCACAAACTTCCCCAAATATGGACAAAATAAATCGTTCAATCATTTGCTGGAACGTTGCTGGAGAATTTGCTAACCCGAATGGCAATACTAAGAACACATAATGACCAAATCTAGAACAAAATCCTATCTTTTGGACATCTTCTGATTTAATTCTTATTTCATGGTACCCTATCTTGAGATCTATCTTGGTGAAATATTGAGCTCCACCCTGAAGAGACATATTGTTTCTAATGCCAAAGTTTTGCTAGCTTTCAATTTTGAACCTTTGACAAAAGGCGACATGACACGACACAACATGACACGACACGAAATCAGTCGTGCTCCATGAACAACCAGCAAGAAAATCAGCCAAATACCATGACATCGCCAAAATTGTTTTAGATTGTGGCTAATCTGCCACTCTTGTAATTTGCGAATTAGTTGTAGATGCTTAATATTTTCTAATCTATGAGTTACAAGAAGCGACACGAAATTGTTCGTGAACTATATACTTTCTGATTGATGCACATTACAGCAAGTCTAATGCTAGTAAACAAGAATGTCAGAAGACGAAAATACAGAATATGAATCCACCTGCGTGCGAGATAATTTTGTAATAGGATCTGTAGATCAAAAGGTTCGCTAGTAAGCGAGAGTTGAATTTGTGAGAGAACTGTATTTCTCTCACGCCAACGCACTGTGTGGATCTGCATGCAGTGCTTGAAATATCAAAAAAAAAAAAATCAATAGATGATTATGTGGTTGTTGTGCATATTATTAATCTAGATGATTGTATGATCTCGAATTCATTTTTGTCTGATATTATTCGTGTGTTAGATTCGCTTGTTCATTCTATCCGCACCTTGGTTTGATTTTGTTGAATGTTGTATTGATTTGTTAATGTAGATTAGCAGTGTCTCACTATTCTTTGAAGGATTGTAGGAGTCATACAGCCGGTAGGACCAGCGATCACATCTGAATTCCTAACGAGCTGATCTCATTCACGAATCCTTTTGCTTCGTGATCACCTGGCTACAAGATAAATTAATTACAGAGCTCACTTAGGTTTCGTCTCATTTCGTTTCATTTCATCCTGTTTCGTCTCGTCTCGTCTCGTCTCATTGCAGAGCTTGATTGATCTTGTCGCGAATTGTTTCACTTCGTTTCGTTTTGTTTCGCGATCTGTGCTTCCAGCATGAATCAATGTCAGTGCAAGTTTTGCTTGGCTTCGTCCCATTTCGTTTTCATTTCGATTTTGTATCATTTCGTTTGGTTGTGTTATAGAGCCTGATTGATTCGACTCGAATAGAAATAATTGAAGTGTCGCAAAAAGTTCCACAAATCATTCGAGATTCTGTTTATCAGTTTGTCACAGAGTTTTTATAGCTAGAATTTTGCATTTCTAAGTGCATTTTTATGCATATTTTCTTGTCATCAGTGGTATCAGATTCTACTTTGTCATAATCTGACATTGCCAAAAGGCAATCAGATCAAAGGAGCTAAAGCATGCAAACAATCAACCAAAAACAAGTGAACACGAATTCAAAAACAATGGCTTCAATCAGCAGCATACAGAGCAAATCTGTACAATTCTGGATTCTTCATCATCTAACTTTCTAGCATGGAAAGTTAAGACATCATTGATACTAAAGGTGAAGGTTTATTCCCCTGGGTGGATAGCATAGAGGAGATGCCTACGACATCAGGCAAAGAACTACGCGACTGGAGGGAGAAAAATGACAAGGCAGTAGCTTTGCTTTCATCATCCATCGAAGATAGTCTCACACTTGACCTGGCTACACTCTCCAAGGCAAAGGAGAAGTGGGATACACTGCTCACGAGATTTCAAACGAAATCACGAAGTCAAATCATGATGCTAGAAGATCAGCTGACAAATCTACAGTGGGATAGGAAAGATCTCAGTGTCAGCTGAGAAGCAGCTTACTTACCTATTGAGAGCCTTACTTAGACCTTTCCAGACAACTGTAACCCTACTCGCGAAAGATCCTACAATGACCCTCGAAAAGGCAATTGTCAAAATTCGAGAGGAAGTCGAGGCGAGGGAGCACCTTGATCACAAGGAAGGTTCTGACCAGGCCTTCTACGGCAACAAAGAAAAGACCAAGAAACAATTAAGTGGAAGAACAAAGGGAGGTCAAAGCAGCAAGGTGGAGAAAAGAACACTTGCATGAAATGTAGACAAGATCGGCACACAGTTGATATGTGTTGGCTCAATCCGAAAATTGAAAATTATCCACTACCACAAGAAGGATCATGTAGCCATGGATTGTCGCATGAACCCGAGGAACAAATTAGCACAAAATAGATAGGAGAACAACAACAATTCATCCTATATCGAGGAGCCTGAGAGTGTTGGCTGATTCTGACAAATCCCCAAGATACTTGGACAGAGCAACTCAAGAGCACCTCTCACCTTAGACCGAGGAGGTCTCTGAGAAGACGCGACCAACGAAGACTAAGATCCGAGTATGAGAGCCGAGAAATGCTAGTTAGGAATGGCAAGCAAGAACTGTGTAAGCCTCGTGGTGAATCCCGGAAGATGGAATGACCATGTAGGAACTAGTATTTCTAGGCAAATGTAATAAATGCAAGTAGACCCCTCTTAAAGAAAGTAGAGTGAGCCACCTTTTGATGGTGACCTTTAGTGGAGAGCATTATTCCACTTGTAATTTGTGAAATGTGAAAATTCCACTAGTATGCCACCTAAGGATCTCTCTTGCTTATTTAAGAGACTCCCTCTTTGAGTAGAGGAGATTTTTGTGAATTGTATCAACTCCATGCTGAAATGATAAGAGCCTTCACGAGTTTGGTGCATCCATTGAGCTCCTTGATCATGCTTGTTTCTTGAGTGATGCATTTATGATCTTGTCTTTCCCTCCTTTTGTGTGTGGTTGTGGACTGTAGAGTGGATTAGATTTGCTGCTTTCGTAGAGTGGATTAGTTTCTTTTCTTGTTTGTGGATTAATGTAGGAACCAGCATTTAGGTAAACTAAATAGGTTGGATCTATGGTGTAGTTCTTGCATATCTCTTTACAGTCCAGTTCTTGATGTTTTTGGGATGTCCAAGAATCAATAGACTGGTTGATTTCTTGATTCTTGGACTTCTAACATGCTGTAGATTAGTTTTTGGTCCTTGTTTTGTCAATTCATGCAAGTGTAGCTCAGTTTAGTAAAGTTTAGGCTTTGATTCAGTTCATTTTTTAAGAGTAGATAGTTGTAGAATCTTCTGAATGCTCATCTGGGCTGCACTCTGATCTGTGAATGAGCGTTCATGGCTTGCATCTATGTATGAATGTAAGTGCGTTCAAGAGAGTTCAACCCTCAGTAGTCCTCTGACAGACAGGACAAAAAATATAGTACGAGAATCTATTCCCTTCTGCCTAATCTTGGGTTTAAAACAAGAATGACAATCTCAAGAAGAACCCATCATCTCTGCTGATAGGTAGAAGTAAGAAAGAATCAATTTTAAAAAACCAACAGATCCTCTGGATCAGGGGATCTGTCAACATTTGGCACCGTTGCCGGGGACCGAACCCGGGTCACTTGCGTGACAGGCATGAATACTTACCACTATACTATACTACCACTATACTACAGATCTATTTACTTATCTGTTGTGTAGTAAACAAATCCTCTGGAGCAGGAGATCTGTAAACATTTGGCACCGTTGCCCATTGAACTCCAACACCTTCTACATCAAAAACCCGCAACCTTGTCCACGCTCCACCCATCCCCTCATGATCACATCTCAACCGAAGCCCCACCTATGTTGAAATCTCAACCGGAGAGCTCGTGTCCAATCTCAACCGACACATTCCATTGAATCTCAACCAACACACACTCTCTCAGATCTCAACCGACGGTCATCCGTTACATCTCGACTGACGATAATCTATTAAAATCTCGGCCGACGGTTTTCACCCAGATCTCAACCAACCGTACTCCATCAGATCTCAACCAACGGCCTCATTCCAATTTCGACCGACGGCCATGCGTTAGATCTCAATCGACGCCATCAGTCAGATCTCCACCGATGCTCATCAATCAGATCTCAACCGACGGCCTCATTCCAATCTCGACCTACGGCCATGCGTTAGATCTCAACCAACGCCATCAGTCAGATCTCAACCGATGCCCATCAATCAGATCTCAACTAACGGCCTCATTCCAATCTCGACTGACGGCCATGCGTGAGATCTCAACCGACGCCCATCAATCAGATCTCAACCGACGGCCTCATTCCAATCTCGACCGATGGCCATGCGTTAGATCTCAACCGACGCCATCAGTCCGATCTCAATCGACGCCCATCAATCAGATCTCAACCAATGGCCTCATTCCAATCTCGACTGACGGCCATGCGTTAGATCTCAACTGATGCCATCAGTCCGATCTCAACTGATGCCCATCAATCAGATCTCAACTGACGGCCTCATTCCAATCTCAACCGACGGCCATGCATTAGATCTCAACTGACGCCATCAGTCAGATCTCAACCGACGCCCATCAGTCAGACCTCAACCGACGGCCCTACATTAAATCTCAACCGACGACCAGAGTGAAATCTCAACCGGAGTGCTCGTTCAGATCTCAACCGACGCACTGCATCAAATCTCAACTGACGGCCTGCTTTAACTGGCCCAGATCCACGCTAGACCACAAACCTTTCCAATGATGATTAGGACTGACGAGCACGACATACCTCAAATACACAGCTTGCATCGACGATTTATCTGACAATCTATCTATCTATCTGCAACGCTCTAACAACTACATGAGAACAACTCCACAACCCAGCATCTGCATTGGGCCATAACAACTGCATCCAGTTGTAACAATCGCCTTGATCCGTAGCAATCGCCACAACCACTCCCCATCTATCGTCATCACCACATCCATCGTACATCCACTGCACATAACTCACCTCACTACCTCTGCTTGGAACCGCAACCAACACACATTCGTCCACAGATGTAGCCAGCCGCATTCACCCACTCTAGCCCACACTACAGCCATTGCGACCACATTACAATCGTTGCCACGGATTCCTAGTGCCCTCCCTTGAATCGTAGCGATAGACCTCAACTGCCCCCACACCCCCTCATCTGACTGGACTGAGTCGACCACCTACTAACTACGTCCGCCTTTGAACAGTAGCCACCAAAACAAACACACCACCCTAGTGCTCGCATTCCACTGCCATGAGCCTCCCACTATCAATTCATTAGCAGCAACAATATTAATCGCCACCAGACCACCTACTCACTACTTCCAATCTTGCACCGTGACCACCACGTACAGCCCATTGCCTCCGCATAGAATCGCACATGACCCGCATCCACCCGTAAACTCAGCCATCAACCGCCATCGACTGTTGACATCGCCATCGACCACTGACACCACAATAGTCTTCCCTCGTCCCATTACGACTACACACCAACTGCCTCCACATAGCACCGCCACTGCCCGCAAACATTCATTGAAACTACACTCACCCATCTCCAACGTAATCAACCGCATCCCTCCGTCCTCAATCACATTAGTTCGCAATCTACCATAGCCATCGCAACCACAATCAACTGTAGCTGAATGTAACTGAACGCAACTAACCGCAACCATCCATCAACCGCATCAGATTGCATCCACCCACAGTGATCCGTAGCACCCACATCTCACCATAACCGTAAAGCACACCAGACCGTAGACCGTAAACCGTAGGACTGCCAAAAAAAAAAAATCCAAAAACACCAAAAACTCAAAAAATCCAAAACAATAAAAAACCTCATACCAGTACTCAATGGACCAACAAAAAGATTCCCAGATGATTATCCATACGAGGTCAGGTCCCCTGTCACTGAACAAATCAGACGTCATAGGTTCTATCGAATGAGGGCCGAACTCCAAGAGCCATCCACAAATCCGTTCGACGGACAAGAATCTGATAGAGCCGAGTCTTCATGCGCACGACCCCATTTTTTGGGTGCTGAGCCCTCACAGGTCAAAACCAGCCCTAATGGAGCTCCTGCTACCCACAGAGCTCATCTTGAAAGACATACACCCAAATTAGATCTACCCAAGTTTGACGGTAGTTCGGACTCTCAAAGATTTTTGCAAATCTTTGAGAATGCATGTGATGTGTATGGAAAAACATCTCCCAATGCTATGGTCCAACTGTTTTCGATGACCATGATTGCTAAAGCACGTGATTGGGCTTTCAACCTTGATCGTGAAGATAAAACAGATTGGTCAATTTCAAAAGAGTCCTTTGTCAAGCGTTTTAAGCCTTTTCGTTTGATAGAGAGTCCTTTTGTCAAATTGAGTAACATCAAAATGACAAAAGATGAACGTGTACGAGACTATATTGAGCGTTTCAAACGCCTCAAAAGTCAAGTACAGGAATAGCCCTCTGAACAGATGCTCATCATCTAGTTTTTAGTCAGCCTTCCAAGATGGATTAGATGCAAGCTTAAATCCAATGATGAATATATGAGTCTCAAATTAGCTATGTCTGATGCCATCAAGGAAGAAGACGAAGGATCAAATGTTGACGAATCCAGGGAAAGATGAGCACCACGTGCTCCTCTCCATGAGTCGAAGCCGATCGAGGATACCCGAGATCAGCTTTGGAAATACCAGTTGGAGTTGTTTAATAAGCAACACCAACCACAGATGGAGAAACTCACCAATGAGTTTCAAGCTACCCTGAAGTCTATCCAAAGCAGTATGCCTGGTCAGTCAAACCCTGCACAGGTACCTTATAGACGAAAAACAATATGGTGTCCACACTGCCGGGCTATGCATCTTGTTGATGCTTGTCCTTCATATCCGCCTATCCAAGCACATACAGTCCAACAATATGAAGCACAACCATCACATTCTCGACATTCCTTGACTCATCCCGAATATCCACCAGAAAGTCCAGAAGCATTAGCCATACAAGATGGCTATGCCATTATACAAGGGCCATTGCACACCGGATGTTTCATCTATGGTGAAACCGGCCACTTCATGGTTGATTGTCCAGTCAAGACCAAGTACCATGCTGAGTGGCCTGATTGTATCAAAAAACACAGTTTCAAAGACTGTCCGAAACAACCAACTATGATCCTACCTGCCCATCACGTCAGTTATGAATCCCGATAGGATCCTCATGACAACCACACGAGCACCATAGCACCCAACCGCTCAGCCTGCTGCTCACTCGAGAAGTTTCTAGCAAACTTCTACAATACCGCACAATACACCAGCTCCATAATGAAAAAGACAATATGAAATGAGTCCTTGTCAAAAGAAAGTGAAACTGATATTCCGTCATCTGCTACAATGTCCAACCAAAAGCAATCTCCACAGGGAATTGACAGTTTTTCTCCCCTTCTACAACCTCAAATCTATTTTGTCTTTCCATATGTTGATACAATTTCCAATGTGCCAATACATAATAAATCTAGGATTCGAAAATCCAGATAGAGATTCAGTTCTGAATCTCTTGTTCAGAGAGGTCCTCAGGACATAGTACCTCATCCATACCTGCATCTCAAGCTATATATTACAACATCTGCTATCAACGATGGTAGATTTAGTGTAACCAACCCTGCCTTGTTTTGACAATGGCATGTCAGAGTAAATCACATTACTCTACAAAACAACTGAAATATTACAACTATCAAGGTACATTATCAATGTTGATGAATGCAAGTTTTGTTCCACAAGTGCTATACAGTTCTCACTCTCTGTAACGTTTGTTTATTTTCTTGTTTCTCTTCACCTATTTTGTGTGATTGATTTTTGCTTGAGGAATAGCTATTACACGAGAGTCTTCTGTAGAGCATCTCCAGAATACAGTTTCATTCATTTATCCATCTTCATATTCCCTTGTACAGCAGTTTAGGATTTTTGAGACATATGAGAAATCCATGTCAAATTAGAGTTGATTACTGCATCTCATTGCCATATTATTTTTTTGAGCCAACTACAGCAAGATCGAAACAAATTTCATTAAAATTTGTTCAATCTTTAGTCCAGTCGCAACTACGTGTTCCACACGTCGATCCAATTTTGAGCATGAACAGTTACCAGCAACAACATCCCCACCAACAGATTGGGGGGGGGTGGATCTGCTTGGATCCACTGGAGTTGTTACACTGCCTGCAACAACATCCGTAAGATAGACAGCCAAGGTCACAAGTCAAATATGAAAAGACAAGGCTAAAGAAGGCAGATGGGTAATCCAAGAGACTCAATCAGAAGAAGTATTCCAATCATGACGAAGATCCTTCAGAAAAGAAAAACACAAGCATTGGGAAATCAGTCTCCTTCTTCAACCAACCTCTCGTCATACATCTGCATCCATTCTCATGCCTATCGCCCACACCATCTACCATTGTCACTACTACCCTTCCTTCCATCTGTTTGTTTATCATCAGTTTACTGTTCTTCTGAGAAATTCCTAGTTTTTTATAGTCCTACCGAAGCAGTTGAAAGATCATTGCAAATGTCTGGAGGAGACCAACTACCACCTATATTGGTTGTTCAGCCGAAAAAGACCTACAAAAGCAAGCAAAGCAGCTAGAAGAAATAAAGAGAAAGATCCAAGAAGCTGAGGAGGAAAGGACAAAAACTTAAGCAACAGATGAGCCAGATCAATCTTGATCAAAAGAGACTCTCTGGAGCAATGATAGTTGGATATATGGCCCAAAGAGATCCAAAAGTAACGGATCAAAAGAGCTGCAGAAAATAAAGATGAAGACAACCGTGAACTTGCAAAATAAAGCAAGCTCCTCACTTAGCAAGTGGTGGTCAAAGCTCGACATTGCAAGGGTCCAAGGCTGCAACTATAAAACCATCAGTTCCTTCACCCTACCACCAAGTCTTCATCATGTTTCCTTACCGTTACCAAACTGTCCATCCAAAACTGTTCCTACCACCAATTTTTGATGAATCCATCCCCTTGAGACTGATAATCAAAGTTTGTGCAACCTGCAGATCAAAGGTTTTCCTTGAGACTGGAACTTCAACTGAGAGAATAACCACGGAAACACCCAGAGGCAAATGGAGGATACAGACCTCCCAGAAGATAGAATCTGCCAAGAAACCAAAGATGAAACCGTCAATGGCAGATACAAGTGACAAAACAAAGAGACACATGGAAAGCACTCGAGCATGCAAGTTGTGAAGCTGTTGAGAGCTCTCCAATTTTGAGAATGTCAACCAATTGCAGCAATAAGACATTCTGGTTAAATTGCGACAATTCGTGAAAAACAGTTTTTGTGATAAAAATTGGCGACAATAAGCATTGGTTTTATGTAAGCGAACGAGGATCTACACTTTTCCAAGTGACAATCGAAAATGCCAATGCAAAGCAGAGCGACATCATCCAATATAATTGCAGTGGGTCCTGCAACACATTAGGGGTGGGATGATGTTGGCTGATTCTGACGAATCCCCAAGATACTCGGACAGAGCACCTCTCACCTTAGACCGAGGAGGTCTCTGAGAAGACGAGACCAACGAAGACTGAGAGCCGAGTATGAGAGCTGAGAAATGCTAGTTAGGAATGGCAAGCAAGAACTGTGTAAGCCTCGTGGTGAATTCTGGAAGATGGAATGACCATGTAGGAACTAGTATTTCTAGGCAAATGTAATAAATGCAAGTAGACCCCTCTTAAAGAAAGTAGAGTGAGCCACCTTTTGATGGTGACCTCTAGTGGAGAGCATTATTCCACTTGTAATTTTTGAAATGTGGAAATTCCACTAGGATGCCACCTAAGGAGATCTCTTGCTTATTTAAGAGACTCCCTCTTTGAGTAGAGGAGCTTTTTGTGAATTGTATCAACTCCATGCTGAAATGAGAAGAGCCTTCACGAGTTTGATGCATCCATTGAGCTCCTTGATCATGCTTGTTTCTTGAGTGATGCATTTATGATCTTGACCTTCCCTCCTTTTGTGTGTGGTTGTGGAATGTAGAGTGGATTAGATTTGCTGCTTTTGTAGAGTGGATTAGTTTCTTTTCTTGTTTGTGGATTAATGTAGGAACCAGCATTCAGGTAAACTAAATAGGCTGGATCTGTGGTGTAGTTCTTGCATATCTCTTTACAGTCCATTTCTTGACGTTCTTGGGATGTCCAAGAATCAATAGACTGGTTGGTTTCTTGATTCTTGGACTTCTAACATGCTGTAGATTAGTTATTGGTTCTTGTTTTGTCAATTCATGCAAGTGTAGCTCAGTTTAGTAAAGTTTAGGCTCTGATTCAGTTCATTTTTAGGAGTAGATAGCTGTAGAATCTTCTGAATGTTCATTTGGGCTACACTCTGATCTGTGAATGAGCGTTCATGGCTTGCATCTATGTATGAATGTAAATGCGTTCAAGAGAGTTCGACCCTGAGTAGTCCTCTGACAGGCAAGACAAAAAAATATACTACGACAATTTGTTCCCTTTTGCCTGATCTTGGGTTTAAAACAACAATGACAATCGCAAGAAGAACCCATCGTCTCTGCTGATAGGCAGAAGTAAGAAAGAATCAATTTTAAAAAACCAACAGATCCTCTAGATCAGGGGATTTGTCAACAGAGAGCTTGAAAATGGGCGAAGAGAGATCGAACAGATATTGTTCGACCACCTACATTTGTGCAAATGTGTGTGTAGTGTCAACACCTGACACACAGGAGGCGATCCTAGACTCAGGAGCTACCTCACACTTTGTGACATCAAGATGAATTATGTCTGATTTCTGAAGTGCAGATCCATCAAGATTCATTGTTCTTGGAGATGGATCCAAACATCAAGTGAACGGTATTGGTTCAACACGAATGGCAGAGATAAATGACTCGACGACGTTTTGTTCGTGCCTACACTGCAGCAGGACTTGCTTTTTGTGGCAAGGATAGCTGATGCAAGGATGCGTGTGACATTTTTTGATGAAGGATGCAATGTTATTGATGCCAGTACCAGTACCCTGATCACTCAAAGTAGAAGAAAAGGTAATCTATATCACCTAATGTACGCCTGCCTGCAGATCAGGTGCATCAGACTCATGATGATTTGCCAGACACTTGGTGGCCTATGCCACATGAATTCGATGGCACTTTACCAATCAAGTCATCATGGAGCAATAACAGGGGTCAGCATCTCGAATGTGAACAATTCGACCACCTATGATGCATGTCTGAAGGGTAAGATGTCTCGCACTCCATCCGTTAAAGACTCATACATAACGACTAAGATTCTGGAGTTAGTGCATTCTGACATCTATGGGCCTTTCAATGTGATCTCAGTAGGAGGCTCAAAATATTACATAACCTTCATTGATGATTATAGTAAATTCGCCAGAGTGTATTTTATTCAGAATAAATCAGAAGCACTTGATAAATTCACAGAGTATGTGAATAGGGCAGAGAGATGCACCGACAACAAAGTGAAGCAGATCTAGACAAATCGAGATGGCGAATATATCTCGAATCGCTTCACTGACTTCTGCAATGATCGTGGCATCATTCACAAAAGGATTGCAGCTTACACATCGTAGCACAACGATGTTGCAGAGAGGAAAAATAGGACCCTGATGGAAGCTGCCAAATGCATGATGGCCTACTCGAAAGCTCCAAGGGTACTGCGGGCTAAAGCATTAGCTACAACTGCATACATCCAGAACAGGACAGGGAAATTTGGTGTCCCTCACATGACACCACATGAATTATGGTGGAGAAGAAAGCCCAACCTGTCTCACATCAGAATCTTTGGCTGTGCAGCTTATGCACATATCCCTGATAAGCTTAGTAAGAAGCTTGATGAGAAGGCTGAACAGGGATTTTTGGTAGGATATGACAACAATTCATCATACTACAGAGTCTACATGCCAGACGCGAACACTCTGAAGACAGTGAGAGATGTTAGATTCGATGAGAGCAGGAAAATGGCCAATGATGACCGTATCAACTATGAGGTTCTGGGAAAATAGTACTATGATCCACCACCAACGACAGAGGGAGCAAAAGACGAACACGAAAACAAAGATTTTTGAATCGCTTCACATTCAAGTGACAAATCAAAAGATGAAAGATTCGAGATACAACCTTCTGCTACAGTGCTTGTAAACCAAGATGGTTCTGGACCTAGCAGAGCAGACAAAGGCAAAGGCATTGCTGTCCCAAGAGGATCTCCTAGAAGGTCGATAAGACAACGAAGAGCGCCAGCAAGATACATGCCAGGCAGTTCAGCTTCCACATTAAAAGAATTCTATGGATTCAATGGCGAACCACATACATTCAAGGAGGCAATTGAATGTCAAAAAAGGGACAAATGGATCCAAGCCATGAACGAAGAAATGGAATCCATGAGGAAGAACTAGGTATGGACGTTGGAGCCATTACCTGATAAGCGAAAGGCTGTGAAATGTAAATGGGTCTACAAGCTCAAGTATGGACCAGATGGGATGTCTTGAGATACAAGGCAAGACTGGTAGCGAAGGGATTCTCTCAGAGATATGGTATTGATTATTCTGAAACCTTCTCTCCTGTTGTCAAACATTCGTCCCTACATTTGTTATTTGCATATGTAGCTGCTTATGACCTCAGAATCCACATTGTGGACGAGAAGGCAGCCTTCTTGCATGGTGAATTAGATGAGGAGGTTTACATGGATCCATATCCTTATGAGTCGTTGGCCACCAGCATCCTGAATGCAGAATCTTGCGAATTGTGATGTCGGATGCAAAATGACCGCCACCCATGCCTTCATGTAAAATTGAAATAATTTCAGTGGCCTCGTGTGGAAGAATACATCTTCAAAGGATATCGTCTGGTTCTCTTCGATATAACTGGCCGACAATCAGCTGATAAGGTCCCGCTTTCAGAATCAGTTTCCGTTGTTCTGCATTGGGCAAGATTTATCCAGTCTGCCCTGCATTAAATGTTCAACTATATCTACGACCCATTCTGGTACAGTGTCAATGTAAACTAAGGCAGCGTCAGGTAGCTCATCGTCAAGTAGGACAGCAGTTTCATTCCCTTTGATTCGCGACACATGATCTGCCATGTAACGCTGCTTTCCCTTGCGAACCACTATCCAAAAATCAAACTCCAACAACAAAAGTAACCATCGAGTGATTCTCCCTATATTGCAAGTTTTATTAACAAGATATAGCAAGGGTTGATGGTCCGTATAAAAAGTACACAGAGTTTTTATAGCTAGAATTTTGCATTTTTGAGTGCATCTTTTTGCATATTCTTAGCATCACACCCAAGCGATCTACAAGGTCATCTATCCTGGGTAACGAATATTTATTCTTGATAGTCATCTTATCTGGGAGATTCGGGACTTTTACGTTCCAAGTCTCCAACTCTGCTCCTAAAGCTAGATAAACTTTGTATCTATGATTGTTGGCTTCGGTTTTCAAGTTGAATTTCTATAGAAGATGAGAATTAATAAAATTATGAGTAGAACCATTTTCCAATAGAATACTCACTTCTTGATCTTTAATTGTGCTAGTTAAACGAAAAAGTTCATTAGGCAAGAAAGAAGTAGTGTTGAAAGAACATTCACACTCGCAATCTGTTAGGTTAATTTCCAAAGTCTTACCATTACATCGTGGAATTTCATTCATATGTGCCAACATTTTTTCCCTTTCAGGACAAAACTTCATCATATGTCCAGGCTTTTTACAGACGAAAAATAAGTTCTCTTTCTTAGCCTTTTCCCGTGACATAGATTTCTTGAATCTCTTTCTCTTTGGTTTCTTGGGTTTTGATGCTACTTGATCCAATTCGTCAAAATATTTTGCTTGGTCTGGATTGCACTTCTTCCCCTTCTTGGTATTTAAGGTGGTTGGAATTTGCTCAAATTGCTTCCTGGATGCCACCACTGTGGAATCATATGCTTTCAAAATTTGAAGCACATCCTTGAGGCTTTGAAGCACATTTCGCCTACATTCGTTTTAATAGTCGGCAGGCAAACTAAGGACAAACTGTCATAGAGTCAACTTTGCATCGAATGATGGAACTTTGTTCCAAAGGTCCATGAATTCTTGGATATAAGAATCGAAGCTCTTAGTACCCATTTTGGTTCACAAATTTCAGGTAGTAGTCAACGTCATCTACACGATGACACTTTGCTGCATAAGAATAGGATGACACTTTCAATCTTCTTCTCATTTCGAACTCCATGCAGGCTGAAGTAACTACTCCACTTAACGAGCCAGTCTTCGACGACTTCCTGTTTCTTCTCCTTCTTCTCCCCGGAATAAGTCTCCTGTTGAGAACCAAGATTGGGTGAAGACAATAATTTGACCTGGTTCAGAAGAACTTCCATTTGCTGAAATCTCATATTATTCCAATTATTCATATCATTGAGCGCCGTACTCAACTATTGGCAAATCACTATATAGGATGGTGCACCTGAATTTGTAGCTTGATTTGCAATTTCCTCGGCCATATTATCTATTCTTGGAAATTACTAAAATTAATTAATATCTGATTAACTATTAGTGAAATACAGTTGACCAAATCTGACTGAAATTGACTCCAGTATGGTCAATTCACTAACTTTATTACATTTCATATATAATCCAAAAACACTGAAAAAAAAAATTGAAAATTTTGTATTTTCGGATTTTTGATTTTTTTTAAATTTTATGTAACTTAAAAATTCATTAAAAACATGGTCAATATTTAGGCAATCGAAATAGAAAAAATGATTCATTGTTTGATTCCTAATCTTACTAAATTAATGTCTATCAGGCATGCAAGACATGCGACATTAACTACTTTTTTTGACTTTACAGAATTTTACGTAATTTTTAGTTTACGGATATTGTCAGCCACATATACTGATTTGTGTCCTAATTGTCAAAACACATGCGTATAACCACTCAAAACAAATGTGAATCCATCATGCATGTCGAAATCACTATGAGAATCAACATGCAATCAATGCATGCAAGCACAGTACCAAAATTTAGGAAATTGACTAGCATGCAATCAGAACAATTCCAAATTTTTAAATAGCAAAACTTTAGATGGTCGCTACAGGACACCAAATAGGTGTTGTAAAGCTCAAAATTAAGAGAGACATGGATCTTAGCAACATGCAAATTGAAATTGGGAGAATTCATCAAATTGCACACTTGTTCCACCACCTGGATGAGAATACTAGTTGATCTCCACTTCGAATGAAAAGCACCACCATTCCAAGTTTTACGATCTTCGTAAGCCTTGCTCTGATACTACTATAAGGGAAAGCTCCTCAAGATCTTGCTTACAAGACAAACACAATGGAAAACACACTATGGAGAAACCACCCAACCAAATAGAAGCTATGCCACATGAACCCAATGACATTGTATCAAGCAAGCCATCATGGAGCTATCACAGGAGTAAGCATCATGAATGAAACGAACTCAACAACCTATGATGCATGCATGAAAGGGAAGATGTCTCGTACTCCCTTCACCAGGGACTCCTTCAGAATGACAAAGATTCTAGAGCTGGTACATTCAGACATTTGCGGATCCTTCGATGTGTTTTTAGTAGGTGGCTTGAAATACTACATCACCTTCATTGACGACTACAGCAATTCACCAGAGTCTACTCCATACACAACAAATTGGAAGCGCCCGACAAGTTCATAGAATACGTGAACTGGGCAGAAAGATGCACATGAAGCAAAGTGAAACATATTAGAACTGATTGTGGTGGAGAATACATCTCGAAGCGCTATGTTGACTTCTACAACTATCAAGGATCCTTCATAGAAGGACTACGTTCATAGACCACAACACAATGGTGTTGCTGAAAGAAAGAACATGACACTCATGGAAGCCGCAAGGTGCATGATGGCCTACTCGAAAGCACCAAGAGTGTTATGGGCTGAAGCAGTAGCTACAGCCGCCTACATCCAGAACAAGATAGGCAAATCAGGTGTTCCTCACACCACACCACACCACAGACGAACTATGGTGGGGTAGAAAGCCCAATCCGATGCATGTTCGAATCTTTGGTTGTGCAGCTTATGCACACATTCTAGACAAGCTTCGAAAGAAGCTCGATGAGAAAGTTGAACAAGGATACCTCGTCGGGTATGACAACCATTCGTCATACTACAAGGTCTACATGCCAGAGACGAATCAAGTGAAGACAGTCAAAGACGTCAAGTTTAATGAGACCAGAACAATGGCCGATGATGATTTAGCCAGCTATGAAGTCTTAGGAAAGCAATACTACGACCTGCCAACCATGATAGAGGGAGCAAAACCCAAGCCCTTAGAGGAAGATGTTCAAACCCCACATCAACTGAGTGACAAATCAGACGAAGAAAGGATAGCAAGCCTACCTGCAGCTAAAACGCCTATAAACTGAAATGATTCTAGACCTAACCGAAGAGACAAAGGCAAGGATATTGTAGTACCCAAAGAATCTCCCAGGAGATCAACAAGAGAATGAAGAGCACCAGTCAGATTCATGCCAGGCAGCTCGGCTTTGACATCCGAAGAGTTCTATGTAAATCAGACTTGAAAGGAGTTCTAGTATGCTTGGTTAGAATACAGCTTCAACAAACTATACGGTCTAGAATATTGTTGCATTCAAGATCTCGTACAATCCTTTTAGTCAACATATTTCTTAGACAAGTAAAATTGACATGACCCATCATATTATGCCATAGTAAATCTCTACTTAGGCTCTATTTATTATGCCATAGTAAATAGAGCTTGAGTAGTCGCAACATTGCAAAGCATAAGCTTGTAACGATTGCCTTGCCCCTTTTCCTGAGTGCAAGTACCCTTTTACTTTGTCTAATATTGAACAAGTATTAGAATCAAATTCGACTTTATGGCCCAAATCAACAATTCTGCTAATTACGAGTAGATTTTTGGTAAGATTTGAAATATGAAAAACATTTGGAATGAGAATAGTACCATCCCAAAATTGCAATTCGATAGTGCTTGCACCATCAATATTGTGTGTACTGCTATCGCTCAATGAGGCATACCTCTGAGTCATAGCTTGAATGTAATCATAAAACCAATTTCGTTGGCTTGTCATGTGCTGAGTAACACCTGAATCCAAATACCAAGAATTGACATCTTTTCTATCTTCATTTGCCATAAATGCTACTTCATCAGCTTCTTTTTTGAAGTCTTTCGAACCTTCTGCTACATTAGCATACTGCAATAACTTAGTCTTTCAACTTTGTATATGAGTTTTGAGTTTGAACTATGTGAAGTTCAGTCTTGAACTTGAGTGCTCAATGTTAAAACTTGTCACTTGAATGATGAATCTCAATTTTCTATACTTGAAAGTTGAGTCTTAAGTAATCTAAGATTCATGAACCATTTATAATTTTTGAATTCATGCCACATGCCACATGAATATGTGTGAGAGTTGTGGATATGCTAATTGTTTACATTTCTGACAAGATTGACATCAACAAGGTTCTTGATTTGCCTCCTAGGTCACAAGAGGAGGAGGATATATAGTCTTGCATCATGAGTCCGTTGCACAATCAAGTAGGCTTGCAACTTGCTTGAATCTTGAATCTTGATAAATCCTATTACATTATTTATCCATTATTTGCTTGTATTGAAATCAAGATCTCACTTAGTATTATCTACTATCTAGGTTACCTCTTGAGTTGTCAATCTATTATCTTGGGTACTTTCTAATAGCCATAAATTTATATATGTAGGACTTGTGACTCGATCTACATCACAAGCTCAGGCTGCTCAGCAACATTCACATAATAGTTTCAGTCAAGGAGACTGAGGAGAGTGAGGGGGTCTTCATTGTTTGATGTCATGCATGACAATGAGCAAGAGGCTATGAAACGACACCCCCCCCCCCCCCCCCCCCCCCCCCCCCAATGAGGGCATAGATATATACTATAGTTCATAGTCTCGAATCTAGGTCATTTTTCATCTACAATATCATGATAATTGACTCAGTCACTCATGAGTTATGACATGAAGATTCAAGATTCAGCTCATTTTGATATCATGTGTGACATGTGTATAATTTGATACTAGGCTCTAGTTATCCACTATATATAGTATATTTCATTGTTCATTGATGATTGTTCGTTGTAATGCTATTTGCTTTAGCTTTTCAGTCTAAGTACATAAAATTTGGTTTATTGTTTGTGAAGTAGATACTAACAAGTTTAGCTTGTATTTTGTGTCCAATCTCCATTCAACATTGTCATGTGCACTTGTGATTCTTTTTTTTGAATTTATGTGAACTCTAAAGTCTAACTTGTTTTAGTCTTTAGGCTTCATTTTTCTAGAAACAACATCGGAGTCTCAAATGTATGTATTCATTAACAATTAAATATCTATAAGTTTTAGAAACATTTGTAGACATTATATATGTTAAATTTGATCTTTTCTAGTATTATACCAAAAAATTGAACAAATGTTTTTTATTCTTTCAAAGGGAATCTGGTTAGGAACCACAATCTTGTCGATTCTAAAAAGGTCAATTCTGAATTAGGTGGAAACACAAGGTCGCGTGTGAAGTAGGTGCTTTATGTTTTGTCTTTTTCTCATGTAATATAAAGTAGGACTGCTTGCCCTGGGAAGAAACTCTCTTGGTAGTTTTGAATTGATGGTTCATATGCTTGTTGCCTTGTTGTTGTTGCTTCCTCTTCTAGATACATAAAAGGCCCATGGAATTTGCCTTGTGAGCCTCGTACTAAGAGCAAGCTGGCTTATTCAATTGTGTGACGTTCTTTCTTGTTCCCCTTTCTCTTTTTTCTTTTTTTCACTTGACCTAATGCAACTTTCAATTTATTTTTGCTCCTTGGGGCTCAGCTCGAGGCTCAGCTCGTCCTTCTCTTCCTCTTTGACGTAGACCCTCTTCATCCGAGAAACTCAAATGGCAAGCTTGCTTTTCATAAGTTTATTATGTGGGTAGGGGTGTACGATTGTTTTTCTTTCGAGCAATTTATGAAATTCATCTGATATCAAGGCACTTCAATTCATTGGATAATCCTCTCTTGCTTTTGTTATTACCTTCGTAACATAGTCAACCACTACAAAGAAATGCAGTTCTTTCAATGTCATGAGAGTTCAAAGCATTTGACTACTCTTTTGAAAAGTTTTTGTCAAATAAGGCATCTAGGGGTGTACCCAAAAACCTTAAAAGGTCATTCTATTTTATTTTGTGGGTGGCCAAATGGGTTTGTGCCACTTGAAACAATGATCTTTTTCAAACTCTTCGACTCAATGGAGATTTGATAGTTTATTTTTTGGAACCGAAATTGCAAGTGCTTCTTCCTTGGTTGATATGTCATATAATCATGCAAGATCATTCTTTTTTATTATATCTTGGATAAAGTATAGCGCATGAATCCGCACTTCTCCAGTAACAACTACCCCTTAGCCCACTAATTTATGCCATTGTTGAATCTTGACATTGCAATGATTTGGAGGGTGTTTGGGACCCGCTCCTCTTTTTCTAGTGAGTGATAAGAATTCTCACCCTTGTTGATAAACCTAACACTTAGGTAACCTCTAATGTGTGAAGTTATAACTTCTTGCAATTCACACTTGGTTGAAATTGTGAAAAATTGCCTACATTGGCAAATCTAGCCATGTAGAATATTGTACATTTTGTCAATATTGTTTGTTGGTTACTTCAATGGCCAAAGTGCCACTTGTACATACACACCTAAAGTAGGTTACCACGAGTCAAGAGGAGTAGTTGTCTTTATTTGGTAGTGATTTCTACTTTGTAGGACCTAGACCATGATTTATGATGAGATTTGTACCTACCATGCACCTACCAAGCATGACTCTTGGATCTAGGCTAGGGTTTTCACATTAGGGCAAGAAAGTGGAGTCTACTTCCTTATTACATGCTGGATTTTCACCTAACTTTGCAAAGGAAGTGTGTTTTACTATGTATTCCCATTTTCCATAGTGAGAAGATAGAAACTTTTTGGAGCCTCAAGGAGAAACTCGAGTTTCCTCTCATTGTATGGTGATTACTCTATTTTTCCAATGAAACCCAGCTTTGGCACTTTGTAAACACTGTCTACAGGCCGTACTACAGCCTTATTTCCACACGTTTGGAGTTGGATTATACTAATTGATCAATGCTTTGATTGTCTCTACTTGTTTCCTATCAAGCTGCTAAACTAGATCTTGTTTTCTGATGACTAGTTTCTGATAGATTGTTTAACAAGCATACAATCACCTTGTGGATCATTCAAAGATCCATTTATGGTCCTTAGTACTGTACTTTTCACAAATTTTTGTGAGCGTAATAAACGATGAATGGTACTTATGCCATGTTATCAATAAGCTGAAATGACCTAGATAAAAAAAAAACCCTAATGCAAGAGATCTGGTGCAGAAACCCTTATGTGATATGTTTGCAATTTCTCATGTTGTATACTTTAAGTGCTCTAATTTCACTCAAATGAGATCTTCACAATCATGATCAATTCAACAATAGTAAATACAAATAGAAATCAATGGGATTGAAGGTAGACATTAAATACCAAAATTGGGTTGTCGATGTGAAAAATATGGACTTCTTGCATTCACAAGTCTGAAGATGGCAAGTTAAAACCTGTGTGTGTGTGTGTGTGTGTGTGTGTGTGTGTGTGTGTGTGTGTGTGTGCATGCGCATGTCCGTGCGTAGCCCAAGATTTTTTGGGATGCCAACATTATGAAAAATATCTAAGTTTTTCTCAAATAATGTAAAAACTCTTTGATGCAATGAGTTTGATACGAAAAGTCTATGACAACCACTTTTAGAACGCCAGACACAAACAATGACAAATGACAAATCACTAAAATGGAAAATTTTAGCCTCAATAACTAAACAAAAAACATGACTACTAGTTGTAACAACCTATTGGCAATATCAAACAAGAAGAAGAAGAGCAAAAGCAAGAACCTTGAAAAGTAACTATTTTACTCAAAGGCACTTTCTCCAATGGCAATGCCGAAAGGCGTCACCTAATCATTTGGGCCTTAGAAATTATCTAAGATAACGTATAGATCTGGTGGTTAAAAGGACTGGAAAATATTTATGATGAATATAGTTGGATGTAGTATGAGATTGATCCAATGAGAAAGGTGATGGTTACAGGAAATTGTCTCCATTGAGGTGATTACTTATTACACCTTATTAGGGGAATTATTGACAAGAAGGGACACTAGAGATAGGGTAATGAACCCAAACAAAAGTATTATAATGGCACTTTAAGGGATCTTAAAGCCCACTAGGTCTCTATTATTATTTTTTATTTTTTTTCAAAAGGGTATTGGAATTCCTACCTACATAAAGAGCCTAATATCCATTGCCAAAATGGAAAACTAATAGCATAATGTGGAGAAATGGAATGAGTTTGAGATATTGATTTTCTCTTATCACATTTTGACCACCAACAAATCAAGTTTATCCACAAACACTAATGCTAGAACGTATCACTTGATTAATACATCACTGCACATGAAAATAGCACACAAGAAACATATGATTATGAAACACATGAAAACCTTCCTACCATACTCGGGCCTTTTTTTGTAAAACTATGTGACACAAATATTGGCAAGTATCCAAATTTTAGATTCTAAGGTAGCTTGCTTTTCTTTTACTGTTGTCAGATTTCTCACGTTGGCATCTAGCATTTAATAATGTAGTACATCAAAATCACATATATAAAATCTATTTCGTATTAAAGCACATTTTTTGTTATAAAAGTACAAAATACACCATAAAGTGGTGGCTGACTTTATTTATATAATTTAACGAAATCCACAAATTGACTCTTATTCTTTGATAAACTTCAAAATAGTAGAAAAGCAATAGGAGATAAATATGTTGTTGTCAATGTTTGAAATCTTTGTTGGGCATCTGCCAGCATTTGCTCAATTTGTGCTTCTACCATCTTTTCAAACTCTTGAAATTTGTCTCTCATTTGGTCTTGGGTTCTTAAAAGATATATATAATTTTTCCTAATGCAATCACCAATCAACAAACCTAAATATGTTGAATGGCATAGTGACTCCATTTACGAAGGTCACATACATATGTGTGCATTACCTAAAGAACTGTTTGGGTCCAAATTCACACCACTTTCTTGAGTGGTTCTCTATGTGGCTTGCACATACAATATGACTTTTTGTGTTGTCATCATGATATATCCTATTGGCCAAGCCCCCTTTCCACATGATGTCTAGCAATTTCTGTGCCCAATCTCTTATGTTAAATTAAATGTTGTTGGTCTTGGATACAATGACGTAGGCTATGTGCTTGTTTGTGACCACTCCTTTTAGTCAAAAGAGCCCTCACCTACTTCCTCGTATATATTGCTAGGATTACTCCCCTTAACATCATTTGGCATTCCAATCTTTCCAGTCTGACTTGAACCCCCATGAATGTCATCTTGCTAACATAGAGCAAGTTTTTGGCTAAGCCCAAGACATGCAAGACATCATACATACCTCTTTCCTCTCTTTTGATCGTGCCATGTAACCAATTCTAGTTCCAAGAGCTTCAATTGCCCTCGACTCCACATATCACTTCTCTTTTAGCTATAAAGTTTTGTATAATGAAAAGAGGCAATTGCAAACATCGTGTGGGAGGTAGCTCGTATGTCAAGTATCAAACATTGTCCACTAATCCTGACATATTCAAGTTCCCACATTTCCTTGTCAACTTCTTTGCTCTTAGAGATACCTTTCTTCCCGTGCTCTTCTCATCCCCTCTGTCACATCCTCTCTTTTTCAATTCCTATCATTTGGCATGTGCAACTCCTCTACTCTTTAGACCTTTTACTTTCTTTATGCACTCTCGTGATATGTCCACCATTGTTACAATATTAACAAATGAATGAAAACCGACAATCTTTTAGGAGATTGGAACCTTCTCTAAGAAGATTCAGGTGTTCAATATTTCATATACTTTTATTCTACCAAACTCGGAGATAACATACATTTAGGTAAGGATTCAAATTGACACTTGAAACATTTGAAACATGTAAAAACAAAATTTGTGTTTTTGTCTAAACATGTGAAAGAACTAGCTAGTATGTGTCTTTGATGATTTTGTTTGATGTACAAACGGAAATGTAAGCTTTTTGAGCTCTCAATATTTTCTAGTAGACCTTATATTTTCTCTTTGTGACTATAATCATATTGTTTGATTGTTCTTCTAGCTATGAAATTTCATTCATTCTCTATTTTAAGATGGGCGCAGAGAGAACTTTTGTGATAGTCATTTCCACCTCGACTACAACTTTCCTTGGAGCTTCCGTGTATGATAATTGAGACTCCAATCTTCCATTTATCACATGATTTGCTTTGTATGAATTTTTCCATTTTGCCTTGTTCGTTTCTTCTACAGACTTGTTGTGCACCTTCAAAACAGATTCAGCGCAGATTTTCTTTTGAAGAGAGGGGTCTTTAATGTTCAAAGAATTGTCCTAATAGAGATGATACTCTTGATGAGCATGGTGAAATGTTTTCTCTCTACCCCTTTTTTTATGTGATTTCATCATAAAATCCAACCTTGCAGGTTGATTTAGAGTGTAGTGCCTTGGAAGTTAAATTTCGTGGCTTTCCCCGTAGGTACAGTAGATGTTAATAGGCATGAAAATTCTTCAAAGCTACCAAAGATACATGGTCATGATTAGCCACAGTTAAGATTTTGTTTTTGTAATATGCTGGTGGGCAGTGGAAGGTCAAATGAAAGTCACATGGAAGGGGATAAAATTGTTTGTGGCTGAAGGTCAATCAAAAGTTATGGAAGGGGACAAAATTGTTCATGGATAAGTTGAAAGAAGATGAAACTATGTGTTATAGTGGAGCATCAAGTTCAGGCAAAATTCATGCAAGGCAATGGAATCATCATTAAGAGTCTTACTCTCATTGCTCATTTCTATGTACTCACTAGGGAAGAGCTCCGGGGGGACCCCCTAGCATGATGATGGTAAATATGGAAACCAAAGGCTTTGAACAACTTTCATGAAAATACAGCAAATGCATGTACCAATCTTTTATTGTGGAGGTTATGGTAGATATATAATGGACAGAATCCACTATTTAAGTCTGGACATTGGTACATGTAACAAACAACCTTGCTAATATGAGCCCCTTTTCAAAAAAGTTTTCCTTTCTTTTTTTCCATTTTTGGTGAGCACATCAACAAATAGGACGAAAATGAATAAGAATGAATGATTCATGATAGATTTTGACAGCAAGCATTTTAAAATCAAGCGTTTTAAAAGTCTGTCATAAGCAGAAGGTGGGTATGTCTTCCTCATCTATAAAAAACCAAATTGGGTTGATAGAAAACAAAGAGTGTAGGTGAGGAAATTGAATACAGGTCCAGATGTAAATACTCCACTATTACAATTATTTGGGAAATTTATTTGGTTTTACAAAGTTTCAGTTAGAGACCCATTATGACTTTAGATGATGCCTGCCATGATTATTTATATTCTAATGCCTGCCATTGTTTCATGACACAACCACTACATATAGCTGAATTCTGATTTAGTAATGCTTCAAGTTTACTGGTGTAGTTCACATTTGACAAACTTCATATTAAGAACTGACAATGTTATCTTTTAACCATCCAAAAAAAATAATCTACAATTCACAGATCAGACATAGCATTGCTGCAGAAAACCAGAAAAATACAGCTAAATCAAGATATTATTTTCTTTCTGATAAGTTCAAGACCACAACTGGACGCAAACACTCAGGGTAGTGTTCGATACTTGCTCGTGTTCTTGCAACTTCATGCTTAGTAGTAAAGCTGAATCATTCCATTTTTCATGTAGAGGGAAAGGAAAGCAAGCTCTGGATACTAAGAATAACTGAAGGAAGAAACAACACATGTCAAGCTTATGGCCATCACGAATACATCAATGCAACTAAATGTGACCATCTTCATGCCTTATCAGAGTATCTGAAGGTACAAAAACTATCTTCAGCCATTCTGACAAATGGAAGATAAGGATAAATGATATTGGCTCAAGAAGCCCTCGATCGTTCAAGAAACTTATCCCTCTCAAACAGGCCTCAAAAACTATAATTTTTTACAAAGTGTGATGGAAGATTTGCAATTTCCTTACATCTGCAGAATGAAACCAACATTTTATTTTGAGAAACTCAAAACAGCTTTCTGTAGAAAAATAGCTATTCATATCCTTAGGATCTTCGCTGAGAAACTCATCATTATCCGAATTTTCCTTTGTGAAAACTAACCCTGAAGCTCCAATTGTAAGATGACTCTTCAATTGCACAAAAGCCAAATGAAGATGAAGCCAGTTGGACAGAAGTCCCAAAAAGGATAGATTCCATGTCGACATCCTTTATTCTGTAAAGCAACCAAACAGAAGATTACAAGCTGGCAGATAATAGCTCTTCTAAGTATGCATTTCCATGAGACTAAATACCTAAATTTTATAAATATCTAGATATGGCTTCCTAATGCACATTGTACATTTAAATGACGATGAAAATGCGCTATGCTAGATCCTTTTCCACATGAAAGAAAAACACAAACATTTAGATAAAAAATGTAACTTTTTTCCACATTTGTGCTTGAGAAGCCTGATTCACAGAACTTTGTGTGCAACTCTATTCAATCAGCTTTGATCACCTGTTAATGTACCTATGAATCAGACAATGACGTTGGGGCTCCCAATATCCTTAAGTTCCGATCATTAGTACCAACTGCTAGATAAGAGGCATCAGGCCCAAACCGAATAGCAGAAACTTTGCCTACAAAATATGCAAGTGAGAAAATGCCGAAGTTAAAAGCTGAAATATTGAATTTGTTCAAAGAAAATGTGCTGCATGACTTGTAGATGATTGACCCAGTTTTACCAAGATACTGCTCTTGGTAATAGCTATCTGTATAAACTTAATAGCACTCACAAGAACTCTGCTACGTAAAGGTTCAACAACCAAAAAACCTCAGAATAATGAAAACTATCTTCAGATGACAAAGTAATATTTGACAATCAAAATTGTCTTCCAGAATATACAAATTTCAATATTGGAAGGTATACAAAACTTGCAGGCCTAAATCTCTATCTACTTTGACTAGCCCAGAGATATACAAAAGTCACTCAATGATGAGAGTGTGTAGCAAAAACCTGTTCCAGACAAATCTGGCAAGACTTTGATTGTGTTCCATTCCTGCTTTACACTAGCAACCTGATAAATTCTGCAAAACAACCATCGAAAACTTGTTAGCATAGTCCTCAAAATAATCCCTAGCACCCCCGTTTCGGACCCAGACTGATGATGGACATACTGTATGCTTCTTTATTAGATGCCCATCCCAATCCCCCATGTTTATCGAAACTATATCCACAAGGAGACTTTAGAAGGTCACAGATCATTCTCTTAGGTGTCTGCTCAGCGAAAAAAGGGGAACTACCCAGTTTTTTCTATACAACCTTAACTTGGGCTCGCATGAGACGGTACATATCAGGTCAATTAATGAGGCTGCTACGAATCAGCAAATGCACCTCAATTGATTTTTTAAGTGCATATTCTCATGTGAAGAATACGTTTCATACACAGATCATCTGTTCTTTCATCCTATAGTTGAGATGGAGCTTCCAGATCCCATAGCTCAGTAACTAGTAAATAACCTTTCCAAGACTCATCGGTTGAAAACTAGTCTCATCATTCATATTGCGTTCTTCCTTTGTGGGATGAAGCTTTGTTACATAGTGTATTATCAAAGGCCTGAAATCAGATCCAGTTGAGTGAATTAAGAAAGCTCTAGCTTGGTGCTACAACTTTTACCTGTAAAAGCATGCTAATGAATGGTTTCATAAACGGATGTCTCTCAATCTTTCAATGAAAATTTTGAATGAAAAACATTCATACATGCAACAAAAATAGAAATTATGTTTGAGATTTTCATTGCCCGCTAAGAAGCTATTGAAGGTTATTGCAAGGCAACCATTAAAGATCCAGCACAAAATAAATCAAGGGTGCATAGACGATTTCTGTTTTTTTATCAGGGGGGAGGTGAAACCTGATATCCGATCCCGCAATGGCTAGGTAACTCCCACTATAATCAAATTCAACTGCACAGCAGAAAAATTAACTTAATTTTACAACAACACTTTGAGGTTGCAGAGTCGAGCCATAATAATAAGCATAGATGAAGCTGTAAAACATAAAAAAGGGCTCTCATGCACACATACAATTTTAAAAAATCACAAACAACATGCTGGGTTCCAACTTCCAACAATCAGGAATTTGAGGTGATAAAATACACAAAAAATCCACCCGGGCTGCCCACGGGGTTGGCGCCTGATTAAATGCATTTCCAGAGTACAGTTTACTCAAGCAAGTAACTCCAAAAGCTACTTATCTTACATATATGCTTGACTATGGAGGCAGCAGAATAATACTCATTGTCAATGTTCTAAGGCTTGTATACCTCAGTTTTGAGAAGAGAAAAACGAAAAGGCAAAAGCTCCATCGGACTACTGCAAGCTCAAAAGTATTCCAGAAAGGTACTATTTAAGATCAAGTCAAGTGCTCTATATGATTTTAAGAAAGCAGATATCCTACTACAGATATCCAAAAGTCTCAGCGAATTACATAATGTTAAAAATGACCCCATTCCTGGAAGTTGCAGATGCGCCAGATGGAATGCTCAACTTATGGAGGACCACAAACATTTTGTAATAAGCCAAATATCCCTGTGTCTTGAATTTGAATGGTGACTTAAAAGTGTGCATGAAATTGTTGCTATATTCTTAATTTTACCAAATAAAGAAAGCCTATCACTTGTTGACTGATATAAAGCCCAAGGAAAGCATGAGCTACTTACATATAGAAGAGTGCTAAAATACCAACTGTTTCAACTCCCAAGATCCGCCGATAGCTATAAGGTCAACCACGCACCCAAAATGTGTGACAAATGCACTGTCACCTGCCAGCCATAGAGTCATTGCCAACTCACCCTCATGCACTGCAATTACCGACACCGTCATGCCCAGTTAAGCCTCCAATGATAACCAATGTCCCATACCACTAGCCCTCTTCATGCCGGAATCTTTTCATCTTGCTAGCACACATCTCTTGGCCTAGAAATTCATCTTGGTTCTGCACGTGTTCCCCATGCATCTCCTCTCGGGTAGACTAAGTGAATGGAAAAAGGGCTCTCCCACCTCTATAAATCTATGTACAAGTGGGCCCCAGCACGGTCTGATCAACAACATGCATGATTCTAGGATGTTGACATGTCGATAACGTTGCGTTCTACCCCTTGTGAGGCCGTCAGTTTTGGATGTACAGTTATGGTACATAATATTCCCTCCCCTTAAAAGCTTCCTTCTATGGGAGAAAAGTCAGGTAATCTCCGTCTCAAGTCCACTTCTTTCTCCAAATTGACCTCATCATTTGACTTACCTTTCCAATGAACCAAATATTCAAAAACCATACATGTTCTTAATTGAATTGGTGATGGCATGTATTTACAACCTTTTCTAATTAAAGAGGTACAAAGGAAGTCAAACCTCCAATACAACCAATTCACCTTCTGGAATGAGGCTATCCTTTCCACCAAGTCGTTCTGTTAAACAGCTAACATGGAATACAAGATGAACCATAGTTCCAAGAGGAAGGTTTGGTGGATAAGTGGATCGATTGAGCTTCTTTACAATCTTATATGGGCTGCTCTAGCTGAGGGCATTTCCCTAATCAAAGTACCTTAGAATCTTTTGGAGTTCTAAGATGCACCCAAGTTTTGATCTCGAATTCTCTAAGAGAGTAGTTGTTGTTAGCATAGAATTGCTTCACACCAATGGGCCTTACGACCTCTCATGTCCACGACATCACGAATGATCTATCATCACCATACATTTGGATCCATACAAGTAATGTGTCCAAGTTTTTAAAGCATGAATCACAACAAAAAGTTCCTTCTCATAAGTAGAATATCTACTCTCTTGGTTAGGTCCTACTTCTTGCTTTCAAAAACCACTGGTCTATACCGTCTTAATATAGATTGCTCGTACAGCATGATTACTAGTGTCTGTTTCAACAAGAAATGGCTTGTTAAGGGTCCAGTATGTGTAGTACGGGCCTTGTAGATAGTAAATATCTGAAAGCCCCAAAGCTTTGATTTAATTCATCGATCCACACGACTGATCTTACTATGCTTGCAAGCTTCTTCTTATTACCATTTTTGGTTTTCTTTTTAGCTTTCTTCACTCCCTTCAGAAGATTAGTGAAGGGTAATGCTAATTTAGCATAGTCTTGAATAAACTCATGGAAAAACCTATGAAATCTAAGAAACATTTCTCTTTTTTGATGGTTTTTAAGATAGGCCACCATGTACCTTACTTTATCATAGTCGATCTCAATGCCATGATAGGAAATGATTAGTTTTGTTTGAGAAAACTCGCATTTAGACTCTTTAGCAAAGAGCTTTTCCTACCTTAGAATATCTAAGAATGTACAAAAATGCGCTTCATGCTCCTCATAGGTCTACTTTAAATCAAAGTATCATCCAAGAATACCACAACAGATTTTCCCAAATATGGACAACGAAGATCATTCATCATCTGCCAAAAGTTGCTAAATCGTTAGACCAAAAGGTAAAACTAAAATTCATAATGCCATATCTTGTATGAAAACCAATTTTAGAAACATCCCCCTCATTAAATTTGATGGTAACCGAATCTAAAGTCCAAATTAGTGAAGTACTTTGCACCATTCAATCGGTCCTTTAGGTCGTCCATCATTGGTAAGGGATAACGATTCTTGATGGTTATTTTAGTAAGTTTCTTATAGTTGACACAAACACATAAATCATCGTCTTTCTTGCCGACTACCAGCACAAGAGCTCCCCAAGGGGATCAACTATGACCCATACGTAAACACTTTCGATGTTGCGTAGCAACCTCATCCTCTTCCTTAGAGGTTCATCCTATAGAGAAATAGTGATACAGAAGTGATGATCTACATCCATAGACGGGGAAAGACACTCAGGTAAACACTCTTTCTAGAAAACATAGATTGTTGCATTGAAAATGCAACAAATATCACACAATACTCACATAACAATTTGATTAGTAATTCTTTGTCAATAGCATTTGATCTATGTATAGAACCCTTGTTTTGTCCACCAAGGCACGTGAAGCCTATCAATTTCCAGATAGGGAGCTAATACGCATGAGGGGGAAGCTGGAAGGTCATGACGTGCTCATCTTATTTGACACTGGTTCCTCACATGATATTGTTAATTCCCGTGTGGTGAAGACGCTTCGCTTAGCTACTATTCCTTCTGATTACCGGTATACAGTTGAGATGCCAAATGGTCAGGGAACAGAGGTTTGGGATGAGAGTCTCTCGGGCGTCTTTGTCTATTCAGACGTAGTTGCTCCTTTAACGGACCAGTTACGAAAAAACAACAGTATAGTCTGGTGGGATGCTGAAGCTCAACACAGTTTTGAGAACTGAAGGAGTCAATGGCCAAGGCCAGCCGTCAATTACCAGATGCTAGCCGACAAGTAGCTGGGGTGACCAATCGGGTCATAGGTCTGTGGTGGGGCATGGGGGTGGTACCCTATGAGTCACTCAGGTCACAGGTAGCATGCGTGTCCAGTGGACTGATCACCCATTGTTGGATGCCATGTGCGAGGTGACAGGAATAGCAAGTAGCAGGACTCACAAAGACCTAGTGCCTACAGTTGGGAGGTTTTTTCTACACTTTCACATAGAGCTTCTCTTACCTTAATATTCTTGAATCAACCTATGCTCCATATGCTTCTCCAGTGTTACATTGATTCCAACTAGGAAATTCAAGCGTAAAGTAAAATATCTTCTGGTTCAAACTAGAGTTGATGCTCCAAACTCAATATTTCATGCTATTTAACTTTTCAATCTGGTAGGTTCTTTGTGACCATTGACATTACTCTTCAGCTACAGAGCTCTTGGTGATTGACGTTTCAATAATAGAGAATTGCAACTCATTGCATCTATATTTGAGCATCCCCTTGAGGAAGATAACACATTATAACATTGTGCTTTGACTCATTTACGATCATGATTGGTTCAGCATTAGAACTAGCATCTATTGTGTCTATTCTTGTTGGGAGAGCATTCCATTTATCTTTTTTCTCTAATATGAGGTGATAGAGTGGATAGTGTTGTCTTGAATGATGCTAATAAGCTTGATGGAACTAATTATCAAGCTTGGATGTTCAAGATGAGGAATATTTTAGTAATGGCTGATATGTGGGCCATTGTGACGAGTGAAGAGGAAAGACCCACCAATAACAACGAGGACCACCTACTAAAGACATAATCTTTAGGGACAAAAGAACTAAGAACGCTTTATGCATGTTAAGTATGTCCATGAGTAATAAGTTGACACAAATTCATGAAGCAGCCACTCCTCAGCAAGAATGGAATTTTTAGATCTCTATTTGAATTTGCCTCCACTTCTAAAGTCTTGTTTTCTAAGTGAAAAATAATAAACACTAAGATGACTGTGGTGAATCTATAATGTCTTTCCCCACTAGAGAAGTAAAAGATCAATTTGATGATATAGGTGAAGACTCAAGGAAGTAGAAGTGGTAAGTGTTGTTTTGAATGGCTTACCCCAATCCTTTTACCATGTGGTTACTTCTTTGATGTCTAAGGAAAGAGTGACAAATTGGAAGGAATCATCATTCGAGAGGTCTTGATGGATTCCTACACACCTACCTACCAAAGACTTTGCAAGTGATGATTCACTTGTTAAAAGATCTTCTTTGAGACGACGAGGCAAAGGCAAATCCCAAGCAAAGAGGGGCTAACAACAATCCCAAGAAAGGTCCATGCACCTTGTTTGTGGACTGAAGAACCATGAAGAGGCTAGCTATTGGAAGAGGCAAGGAGGAGCTAAGGGTAACTTTTCTACTAGGTCCAAGCCTAATGCTAATGCTAAATGACCTAGTTATCATTCCAAATAACCAAGTAATGTTGCATCAAGCAATACACCACAAGAATCAGAGGAAGGGGGAGAGGATCAGCCTCAAATCCTAATGGTGGATCAAGAGGACAATCTTCAAATTATTTTGGAGATGGGGAAGAAGTCGATGACATGGCACTCATGGCAAAGGAATCACATTCAAGTGCTTCAATCTAGTACCTTAATTCAGGACCACCTTCCCACATGGGCTCTCACAATAGTGGGTTGCAAATCTTGAAGGGGACAGCAAGTCCAAGGTGATCCTCGGAGACAATTAGGTGATACACCTAAGTCAGAACATTACTCTGAAATTTAACAATGTCTGGTACATACCTAACATAGCTAGGAATCTGCTTTCGGTTGGTTGTATTGCAGATAAAGGAATGAAATTGAGTTCTTCCATAATAGATTGTTTCTAAAGCATGTTAATGATGACCAACAAGAGGCAACGATAAATTGTATAGGTTGGAGCACGTGAAATGGTGAAGGGGCTCCATTCTATTGAGGTATCATCAGGTATTTGTCAAGCTTGCTTGGGCAAAAGCAAGTGTGAAGCAAGTTTGCAGCAAGCGAATGGAGGGCTAAAAGAACACCTGAGCTTGTCCATAGTAGTCTTTGGGGACCAGCTCAAACAGAATCCTGGGGTGAATCACTTTAATACATGCTCTTTATTGATGACTTCTCAAGATATTATTGGATCTACTTTCTAAACAAGAAAAGTGAAGCCTTTGAGAAGTTTGTTGACTTCAAGAGTTTAGTTGAAAATCAGGTAAATCTGAAATTAAAATACTTGAGTGACCATGGGGGAGAATATACTTCTAACAAACTCCGTGACTTTTGCAAGGATAACAATATAAAGCATCATCTTACCACCTCTTATTCTCCTCAACCAAATGGGGTTAAATGCCAGAATTACACTAATGTTGAAAGTGCAAAATGTATTTTAGAAGTACAAGATCCAACTGATTTTTTATGGGGCGATGCTACTCACACAGCCATTTATGTGCAAAACAGGTCATCGATGAAAGCATTCGAGGGCAAAATACCCCAAGATGTATTGTATGGCAATAAGCAAGTGTAGCCCACTTGAGGATCCTTGGTTGTGGGGACATTAAGCTCACATCCCCAAGGATTTGTGCAAAATATATGGATCAATAAACAGAATTTAAAGAAAAGCAATCTAATGCAACAATAATTTATTGTGATGATCAAAGTTGCATCCAAATTGCAAAGGTCCAGGTCTTTGATGACTAAGCTAAGAACGTCAAAGTTCATTACCATTTAATACATGAGAAGGTGATGTCAGCAGAAGTGAAGCTCATTTATTGCCCCACTGCAAATAAGATGTTGATATCTTTACCAAAGGGGTTGTCAAATGACAAATTTTGGATGTTCAAAGAGATCTTAGGAGTCAAGGATAGTACAAATCTTAGGAGTCAAGGAAAGTAAAGTAGTCATTAAGGGGGAGTATAAAACTGCAAGGAATTTATTGTCAATGCCCAAGTCTATTAACTTGGGGGCCGTTCCTAAAAAATAGGTTTTTTGGGTGCATTTTTAATCTCTCTCTACAACTCTCCACTCCTAGAGGAAACTCGGCCTACGTAGGAGGTGACCAAGATCCAAGCCGAGCAACCGACTCTTGACCCCTGACTATGGCTTTCCAATTATGAACCTTCAGTTCCAGGACTCTTGGTGATTGGTGTTTCATTATTAGAGAACTGAAGCAACTCATTGTCTCTATTTGTTTGAACATCTTGTTGAGGGAAATAACATGTTACGACCTTGTACTCCCACTCTTTTACGATTATTATAGATCTAGCATTCAAACAACCATCTCGTGTCTTCTCTCTTTGTTCTCTCCTCTCTAAAATAATTCAGTGCTAAAACTTTTCCAACTTAGATGGAACTTATGCTCCAGTTTGATAACTATGGAATGGATCAAGCTGGAACATTCCTCTATCAACATGCAAAGAGAAAAATGCTTGTAAAAGGAAGAATTGTAGTACTAGCTTATAGTGATGCATTTGTGATTAATGCACTTGTACTAGTTCTCCAAACAAGCTAAATACATGGATTCAGGTGTTCATAACAAGGTCACATCAATATTTGAGCCGATTGCAAACTACAATTTTTGTCAATCACACAAACAGTAGACACTAACAACACTTCTCATGATTGAAAATAGGAACCTCAAATCGATGCTTAGTTACATCAAAAAAAGGAGTCTAGCACCAATTTCACTTATTCTCATCATGGACAATGTATAAAGTAACAGATTCTCTAACATTTTGGTGGATTCTTGTTCCAACATTCTCTAGTAAGCTGTCAAATAGCATATAAATAGCAACTTTCACTCAAATAGAATGGTGCATACCAGTGTTGGTTGGGGTGCTTGGATCATATGGGGCAAAAGAACGAAAATTTTTAAGCTTTCGAAGATCCCAAAGTTTAACTCCATCATATGCAGCAGTCTGCACTCATCATTTGTGAACATGTTGTCAATTTTTTATCAAAACAGTATAAGCATTTTAAGTCCAAAAAGGTACACCATCACACATCTACCTGCCACCATGCATTAGACATGTTCATTCATTCACACAGTCGGCAAGTTAATCATATCCTCTTGATCCCTAGGCCCAAGCAAACTATTTTATGTTCCAAGCACTTGCTCCTAGGTCTCTTGGAAGTATTCTCTTGAGAGTGTTTTCCTTTTATCCCAATTTTATTGGGCTTCCTTCATCTTGTCACTACAGGGGAAAAACTTCTGAAATCATCAATCAGAACTAGGGTCTCTAGAAACTTTTGTACTTATAGGCAAGAAGCCAAGAAGTAACTACATCACTACAAGCGCTGGACTTGGGTACTCCTATTGCAACACACCGCACCTTGATCATACTTGTAAATTAAAAGTTATCAGCCAGTCAAAGTCTTAACTATCCCACCGACCTCTTTAAAGCACATCAAATTTTCTTATTTAAAAGGGTTGTGCGCACAATTTAAATGTAAGCAAAACCATGTCTCAGAAGGTTTCAGCAATGTTAGAAATAATAAATGATAATGTTAGTTTCCCATAGGTTACTTTGACCCAAAAGGTCGAGACTTGTGTAAGCATGGGTTAGGTTTATTATTTAGACCATGTTAAGATAGTTTTAGTTAAGTTCGACCCAATTTTGGTGGTGGTAACTCGTGGGTCCAAGTAAAGTCTAATTATGTTAAGGGACCCTATCTTGACTGTTGGGAGTGCCCTATAATTAGTAGTGGGTTTGGAAGGTTCTAAAACTTAAGTTTGGAAGAGTCTAGGCCCTTGGAAGGCCTATTTATATGTACTCATTGTTCATTTGTAATTCATTCCCTTTCAAGCATTGCTACTACTTTCTCTCTCCTTGAGGGCGCCTAACCCTCTCCCTCCTCTTCTTCTTCTTCTTCTTCTTTTATATGGAGATTGAATGTTAGAAGGATCTTGGCACTTTGATTTCTTACATGGTATCAAAGCCATGGATCTTCTATGCTTGATTTTGGGCGCCCTACCAAAAGAGATTGTCTTCACTTAGGGATCACAAAAATTCAGCACCCTTGCTGATTTTTTGGAGTGAAGGCCCGTTCAATTTTGACTCTTTTCCGTTTTGCAAGAGGGCGTCACACATCAAAGGAGATAATGGGATTTTGGGCGCCCAAAAATCAGTTGGTTGTTTGCTGATTTTTTAGGTTGCAAGAAGGCGCCATTAATTATCTTCTTCGGGGCTGCTTTTAGGTCGCCCCCATCCGTGTAGGTTTATCCTACTTCCGTTGGTCCGCTGCTGCCCTATTTTCAGATTTGCCCCTGTGCAGGAGGGCGCCCATCTACAAGCAATTTTTATCTTCTGATCAGCACCCTTGCTGATTTTACAAAGAGAAGATCCGCTTTTTTTGCTTGTTTTGAGGTGTGGAAGAAGGCGCTACTTTTTTGTGATGATCCGATCACATTCCGACAGCATATTACCATTTGTAAGGTGTTTGCAACAGCCCTATCCGTGTGTGTATTGTTCACACTTTTTGGCAAGAAAGAAGGGTTCCGGAAAAAGCTTTGTTTTAGGCTAGCCTAATTCTTTGCTTGCTAGTTTTTTGAGTTTGCAATGCAATTTCAGGCTGAAATTTTCAGCACACAAGGCTTGTAAGAGGGCGAGTTCCTACATCCATCTAATGTGTGGTTTCAACACATTCCGGTGCTGATTTTTCAGATTTGATACTTGCTGATTTTTGTGTCTTTTAGGGCACATTTACGGTTTGAAAAAGTTTATTTTTCCAGGCCGGTTCTTATGGCAAGAGATTTGGGAGCAATTCGTACTTGTTATGTCGGACGGCACCAACTAATTTTCATGGAGTTGCAAGCTGAGGTTTGGCATCGACGTGATGATCAAGATTTTATCGGTAACAAGATCTTGTTGGCTGTCCGAGTCTTTGCGGGATAACAAAGCATCTTTTTACCTTGGAGGAAACACACATGCCTCACCAAAATCAGTAACTTATGCTGATTTTCCTGTTTTGATGCTTACTTCTTATGATGACGGTGTTGCCTTACATAGTGTTGGTGAGCAGATCATTGATAGTAAGATTCGGATGTGATGGTAAAAGAGTATCATACTCTTCTTTATGTTTCTTGTGGTAAGAAGACTTATGGAATCATGTGGGAACCATTGATGGATTGCAAATCCATATTTCGGCTTGTGGCTGGTTTTTTTATTACTTACTTTGGATGCTTGTCTTCACTCTTCGACTTGATGCTACCTACATCTCTTCTACATCGGGCATGATTGGGGCTGAGATTTCGGCTACATGAAGTTTTGGGTAGCAAGCAACATTTTGCATTTTGTTGCAATTTTTCCATTCTACTTCATGTCATGTTATGTTTTTTAACATTATCATTTAAGGAGGGTGATAGAAATAGTAAATGAAAATGTTAGATTCCCATAGGTTACTTTGACCCAAAAGGTCGAGACTTGTGTAACCATGGGTTAGGTTTATTATTTAAACCGTGTTAAGATAGTTTTAGTTAAGTTAAAACCGATTTTGGTCTAGTGGTAACTCGTGGGTCCAAGTAAAGTCTAATTATGTTAAGGGACCCTAACTTGACTTTTGAAAGTGCCCTATAATTAAAAGTGGGTTTGGAAGGTTCTAGAACTTAGAGTTTGAAAGGCCTATTTATATGTACTCATTGTTCATTTGTAATTCATTCCCTTTCAAGCATTGCTATTACTCTCTCTCCTTGAGGGCGCCTAACCCCTCCCTCCTCTTCTTTTTCTTCTTCTTCTTCTTCTTCTTCTATATGGAGATTGAATGTTAGAAAGATCTTGGCACTTTGATTTCCTACAAACAAATCTCTTGCATTGTGCTCTCTGAGAGGAGCAAGTGCCACAGGTTTTCTTGTCAGTATCTTTCTAGCTTGCTCCAACACAGATGTATTCTAGTCTGAACTCCCATATCCTCCGATAGAAGATCCAAGCAATGGCATGTACGATGCGCATAGATGTGCATCATGTGTGAATACTCTTCGTCTGAAATTTCTCGTTGCACAAACATGATTAACTACATTGTCGATAATAACTTGGACCACATTTGCAAATGCCCCATCCTCTATCATCTTCTATTGACCTTTTTTATGGATCCATTACTATCCACCGATCTCAAGGAAATGACCCCATGTACTGATGTCCCCAAGAAAATAAAGATGGAATGTCAGACCAGCCATCTACAAATATTGTCCATCCATACTTATTCCACAACTCTCAAACGAACTTCCAACATATTCAAATATATTCAAATCAATGTCAAACGATACGGATTTGAATCCAAATGTATCGAAAAAGTCGAACATTTCCTCCCTGCAAAAAACATTTCAAAATTATACAATATTTTAGGGAATTTTTTAGTCATTTGGCAAGAAGTAGATTTGATCTTCTGAAAAGATTTTAAAATCAGCTCGAACCTCCCAGGAACTGTCTCTAACCGCATCCAATTCCTTGTACAGATGTTTCACTTCCTCTAATTTCTAAGTCTTTCCCATTAGAAATCATATAATGGCAGACCTTGAAACCTGGACCAGCCTCTCTAGTAGTGAATTTACCATCTCCAAGAAGAAAATGTTCTTAACATCATTCAAAGGGATAGCATTCGCAATCAGAATTTTTCTCAAAACTACCATATCAATGGCTGACTTTTTTGGGAAATGTTATGCCTCTTAGGCACGAACTCTTGTGCAGCAAGATTTTGACCATCATTAATAGCTGGACTACCACTAACTTTACCTTGGGGTCCTTGGGGTTAGATTGAAAGCTGCACTTCCTCACCCTCTTCAGTCCCAAATTGCGTTCCCAGTCCTTGATGGATTCTCAAGCAAACCTCCTTTGCCGTTGCAGGCAAGTATAGTGTTGGTCAACACTGGATTACGGTTTGCACAGAATATGAGAACCAATTCTTGGTGCACCATCTTGGAATTAATGGCCACAATATACACTGTATAGTGTGATATATTACGACATACCACATGCAACATGAACACCAGAGCCCCTTAATGCTGTCCATTGAATTTGGGAAAGTAATAAAAAGATCAAAATCTTGATGCTTAAAGATAGGCTGAAGTTTACAACTCCTGTCGCCACTCACCAGAGATCCAAAAATCAAAATAAATGATGAATTTTGTGACTAATCATAGGTCCTTCGGTATTAAGTTATGACCGTACATTTTAGATAAGAGACAGTGGCAGCGGTAGAAAAAGAAAAACATCTGCATTCACATTGATACGGGAAAGAGACAACAGAAAAATATTTCTAAACCATAATCGAGGAACATTTGATGTCCCTAGTCCATAACTCCTAGAACTGGTTCCTAGAGGCTCAGCTAAATCTTAGTGTCTCATATCCCACAATCACATTACCAGACTGATCCAATGTTGTGTAAGACTTAAACTAATTGGGAAAACCTAACACACAGACCTACAAAGAGAGGATCTTTACATAACAAATTTCACATTAATCCTTGATTATCTCAATTGATCCTTCCCACTAACATGCAAGTAACTCCCAGCATCTCATATTACTAAAATGTACAGTTACAACTTTCTGGACTCAATTGACGCATCAAAGACTTACTGCTAAAAAGTACCCATTCTCAGAGAAACTTATGTCTGTGACAGGTCCACTGTGGCCTTCAAACTTTGCCACATTTGCCTATGACAAGCACTCAAGCATGTTAGTGTGATTAAGAACTAGTTTGTATTTGTAAACTTTGATCATCAACTAAAAGTATCATCAACCTGAAAATAATATTTCATAACAAGGTACACCTCAGAATTGATACATCTATAGTTCAGGATAGAGACATGCCTGAGATTTCACATCCCAAATCCGAACTAGAGATTCAGCTGTTCCAGTACCCAAAATGAGGCCATCGGGGTGGAATGCAGCTGATGTGTATCCATCTTGAACGGTGGACTCACTAACCTGACCAAACAAAGCAAAATTTCTGGTCAAACATAGCCCAGAACATATCACCTTTCTTGTCAAGAATGCACGATGTTCAGTCACCAAACTCATAAACAAAGCCATCCCACAAAGCAAGTCTAATTAGGACATCTGAGAAGCAAAATTGGCAAAATCCCTCAAGTAAACATGAACAGCTTCTCAGTCAAATAAGTCAAAAACCAAAACCTGGGCCAAGCAGAGACCAGAGGCAATATCATAGAAAGCCCAAGTCTTATCAGCCGATGCCGACACAAAGTAATTATGTGTCGCATGCAAAGTCACCGCTGTCACCTGAGCATAACAGTCCAAAGAAAGTCTATTGTGTACGCAATGGCTTCACAGTAGAAAAACAGTCTTCTATTACAGGTCTGACTTGTTTTTATGATAGAACCTTTATCGCAGCATGTTATCCTCAACGTACACAAAATGGAGCTCATCAGCTAAGTGCCCCATAGATGTAAAAAATTTAAGAACTACTGACATGCTATGAAGAGCTTTGAAAGCATTAAAATATAGACAGAGAAATGAGTTAAGACCTCTGCAGTATGGTCCCTTAAGACATGCTTACAGTCATAATTACCCTCCTCGTTTCCTTGCCAAATACGAACTGTCTGCAATTGATCCCAAAACGTGCATCTTAGATTTACTTATATGGTAGCAGAATCCACTATGTTCAGCTCAAAAATAGTAGCGATGTAAACAGTCATCCCAAAAAATTAAGCTGTTAAGAAGAAGACTGAGCAAAAATCATAAACCACCAATACCATGAAGAATGTCATGTCATCAGCAGCTTTTAGAGATAACAATCATCATTCAAAAACTGTTATTTTAATCATATAGCTAGGTGTCGTTTCATTTTTTAAACCACATCCAACGGGGTTGGCTCAATTGGTTAGCTTGGCATCCAAAGTTTCTTTGGTCTCAAGTTCGAGCCTCCCCTTGGAAACCAAGAAGCATTTTTAAAACCACAGAACAATTCAGCTTAAAAAACTCTGACCAAAAAAGAATAATTTATGGTAGCTAAAATAAGACACATTTGTTTACACCAACTCCAACTAATAAAGCACAACTGAATGTAGCTAAAATAATACGTAATTTAAGCCATCCTTTACTTCAGCTCATGTAAAAGCTAATTCTAGTTTGTCTAATAAGTTTTTTTTGCTTTGACTTGACACAGATTGCCCAATGCCATAGATTCAAACTCTCTCTAAAAGTGGGAAAATAAGGTTTTCATGATTCATGAATAGCCCAGCATAAGAATATGGGGTAAAAGATAAAAACCATATCACATTGTAAAGCGGGATAACGGTATCAATTTCACATAAATAGCAGGTAGATGTGCAGTCCAATATTGAACAAGATGCAACCCATCTCTCTCTCTCTCTCTCTCTCTCTCTCTCTCTCTCTCTCTCTCTCTCTCTCTCTCCAAAATCTACCTGGACAAAGATCTTACCTTCATCCAAGTTCAAGAACGTAAGAAGGCAAGACCAGAAACTCTATCAACTGGCAAACGGCTTATCTATCGTGATGGTATTATCAGACTGGTAGATCAAAAGCCTATAGTTTAATTCTGAGATAGAATCAGAGATAGAAAAATGAAGAGATGCCCAGTTGAACATGTAAATGGTCTACATACCATATAATCCTGGCTATATGACTCTCTTCCTAGTTAGTTGTTTGTTTTTTCTGCTTTGACGGCACTGATCCACCGTCTTGTGTCCAACTTAGTTGATGTACTTGTTCGTCTTATACGCCTTTTGGCATGGAAAAGACGTTAATAAAGCTTACTCTCTCTCTCTCTCTCTCTCTCTCTCTCTCTCTCTCTCTCTCTCGTAAGCTTTACACCTATATCATAAGGTGAGGAAATGGACTTACAATCAAGCATGTTAAACTTCTTGAGTAACTCTCTTGCATACTTTGCTTGTGATATGAAAAGATTTTCCTTTGACCTCCAAACTTCAATACCCAAACAATACTGAAGTTTCTCCAAATCTTTCATATCAAACTCCTGTGAAAGATTGTTCTTTATCTTCTCTATTAGTGACTTATTTGACCCTGTGATAATAAGATCATCTACATAGAGAACAATAATGACTATGTCATCTGAATCTTTCAAAATATATAGTGTTGACTCTGACATGCTTTTATGAAAATTCTGCTTTAAAAGATAATTGTTGATGCGAGTATACCATGCTCTAGGCGCTTGTTTCAACCCATATAGTGCTTTCTTTAACTTGCAAACAAAGTGCTCTTTGCCTTCAACCTCGTAACCCTGAGGCTGCTCCAAATAAACCTCCTCTTCAAGGGAACCATTCAAGAAAGCACTCTTGACATCCATTTGCTAAATATCCCATCCAAAATGAGATGCCATTGCCAAAACACTCCTCAAAGTATTCATTTTACCAACAGGTGCGAAAGTATCTTTGTAGTCAATTCCTTCCCTTTGAGCATATCCTTTGGCTACTAATCTGGCTTTATACTTATCTATAGAACCATCAGACTTAAACTTGGTTCTATAAATCCACTTGCAACCAATTGGTTTCTTACCTGCTGGAAGTTCAACAAGATCCCATGTCTCGTTTTTCATAATAGAACTGTACTCCTCATCCATAGCAGTCTTCCAAACCTGTTCCTTAACAACATCTTCATAAAATAAAGGATCCTCAAAATCCAATACTGAAGCCATAAACGCATAATGCGTTTCTTCACCAGCTTCACAATAGTATCCACTTGATCGTGTCACTCTCTTAGCACCTTGTTGACTCGATTCTCCCTCATCCAACATTTGACTATCTTGTATAGTCTCACAATACCATCTTGATAATTTCTTTGTAGGTAACATAGAAGGAGAATTGGTATCAAATACTCTTGACCTTTCCTTACGTTTACCAAGATCCACCTGTGTACTCACCCTTGGTTCAATTTGTGTAGAAGCTTTATCACATGGACCTGTATCTTCCAGAACATCATCTATAACCGGAGTTTTGGTTGTAGGAGAAAATACATCTTCCTCATGATCTTCTAGGTTAGAATCTCTGCTCATAATCACCTTCCTACTGGTAAGATTATAAAGGCGATATGCCTTCTTTTCCTCATCATAACCAAGGAATAAACACTTGATTGCTGTCACAAGCCAGTCTCTCCAAGCTCGTGAAACCTAGAAGCCGGTGTGTAGAATGAACCTCCCAACCATAGGCACCCCCTCCTTGAGTCCTTCTACCTGCTATTCTCGTCAACTGGCACATGGCATCCACCTGTGGGTGATCAGTCCACTTGGCATGCCTAGCCCCTGTGACCTGTGAATACTGAGTGACTCATAGGGTACCACCCCCGTGCCCCGCCAAAGGCCTGTGACCCTCTTGGTCACATGCAAACATTTCTTCACTTTGCTAACATGGAATACTGGATGCACCTTGCATCCAACAGGTAGTTGTAGCTTATAAGCTACTTGGCTCACCTTCTTAATAATCAACCATGGTCCACAATACCTAGGAGATAACTTGGCGCACTTTCCTGTGCGTAGCACCTTCGACTTCGAAGGGACTAGTAAATACACCCAATCTCCATTCTCAAATTCCCGATAGGTACGGTTCTCACGAGCATAGCTCTCTGCCCTAGCTACAGCTTTGGACAAGTTATCTCGTGCCAACTCTAGCTTCTGTTGCATCTGAGCCAAAAACTCTACAGCACTAGGTACCCTATTCGGAATTCCTATGATTGCAGGACTCAGTGGCCTGAAACCAGAATTGAGCTCAAATGGACTCAATCAAGTGGACGCACGTCTCTTATCATTGTACGCGAACTCCAATAGCGATAACTGCTTTACCCAGTCTGTTTGCGTACTATTCACATATGCCCTAAGCATATCTTCCAAGATCTGATTCACTCGTTCTGTCTAGCCATCCGTCTGAGGATGCTCAGAGCTACTCATCCGCAACTGTGTTCCCAACTTGGTGAACAACTCAATCCAGAAATTTCCCGTAAACTTGGGATCCCTGTCAGAAACTATGGACTTCGGAAGACCATGTAACCTGACAATATTCTGAATAAACAACTTAGCCACTTGCGGAGCTGTGACCTTCTTGGTCGTTGCGATGAAATGAGCCATCTTGGAAAACCTGTCTACCACTACCATAACGGAATTGAATCCATTCTGGGTCTTGGGTAGCCCAACAATAAAATCCATAGAGATGCTTTCCCACCTTCCTGTAGGTATCTCAAGTGGATGTAGCAAGCCCGGAGGACTTACTCTCTCGGCCTTCACCTGACAAGCCCTGCAACGCTGGACATACTCTCTTACATCCCGCTGCAATCGTGGCCAGAAATAATGCCTTCTCAAAAGCTCACTGGTCTTATCAATACCAGGGTGCCCTGCGCAGGGACTATCATGGCATTCATGAAGTATCTTACGACGAAGATCCTTCACGTCTGGCACGAAAACTTTTCCATTTCTCAATAACATACCATCCTTCACGGTGTATGTTAAATATGTACTGGTGTGTGCCTCTACGGAAGCGACAACCTCGACTGACTCTTCCGTTTGGTCGACTACCTTGCGCGCATTAGGCCACACACGCTGACAATGCAGGTCCTTTTCTTGAGCCTTCTTAATCTCCTCCATGAGACCACTGTCAACCACTAAAAAGCTCATCTGATGCAGTATACGAGATAGTGCATCAGCAACCACATTTTCCTTCCCTCTTCGGAAGCGAATTTCCAAATGAAATTCCTGCATCAGCTCGGCCCACCGAGCTTGGGGGCCCTTCAAATCTGGCTGAGTGCAAAAATACCTTAAAGTATGATGATCAGTGTACACATAAAACTCGGCGCCATATAAATAATGTCTCCACACCTTGAGCGCATGTATAATTGCATACAGCTCTTGCTCGTGTGTAGGATATCTCTGTTGAGCTGGTGTCAACTTCTTACTTTCAAAGGCTACTGGTCTACCCTCTTGGCTCAACACTGCACCTACGGCAATGCCACTTGCATCCGTCTCTAGGTCAAAAGGTTTCTGGGTATCCACAATCTTGAGAACTGGAGCCGTGGCCACAGACTCCTTCAAGTTTTCAAAACGTTGCTGAGCTTCAGCATCCCATCGAACCACAGTGTTGTTTTTCCTTAACTGGTCCGTTAAAGGAGCAGCTATCCAGGAATAATTCCTAACGAACCATCGGTAGAACTTACAAAAGCCTAAGAAAGACTGTAATTGGCGTATATCCGCAGGCCTCGGCCACTTCTTAACCACAGGCACCTTGGCTGGATCAACCGAAATACCTTCACAGCGGTCACTACGTGACCCAAATACTCGACAGGAGTCTTACACAACTCTGTCTTCTAAGCATTGGCATACAAGACAGAAGCTTCTACCTTGCCCAAAACGGCCTTGAGATGAATCTCATGCTCCTCAACTGCTTTACTAAAAACCAATATATCGTCAATAAAATTGACGACAAACTTGCCCATATAGTCTCGCAAGACATCGTTCATGAGCATCATGAACGTGGCTGGGGCATTGGTTAACCCAAATGGCATAACCAAAAATTCATAATGACCGAAACGGGTTCGGAAGGCCGTCTTCTGGACGTCTTCATCTCGAATCCGTATTTGATGGTATCCACTTTTGAGATCTATCTTACTGAAAATGGTTGCACCTTGCAACGCATCCAGTAGATCATCAATCTTGGGCATCGGATACATGTGCTTTACAGTGATCTTATTCGATCCCCTGTAATCTACACACATCCGGAAACTACCATCCTTTTTCTTAACAAGTAAAATAAGAGAGGCGAAAGGTGAATAACTTGGACGGATGTACCCCAACTTGAGATACTCCTCCAACATCTTTCTGACTTCCTCTTCCTCTTTTAGGCTCATCCTATAAGGAGGCCTACATACCGGACTTGCCCATGGAACAAGCTCAATACGATGATCAACGTTCCGACTAGGCGGCAATCCCTCTGGCATATAACTAATTAGCACATGTTTGAACTGCGAGCGGATGGACTTCTCCAACGCTTTGGTGGACAAGAAACAAACTGGTGCCTCTGGAACAAGCTTCCGCACCGAAATAGTCATGACACGACGAGTGTCCTCATCATCACTTAGCAACAAGTCACCCAAAATTTCCTCATCCTTGCCCTCATCTTGACGTTGCATAGTATGGAGCTTCTTGCCCGTACGTCGAGGACAATCTTTGAAAAGATGCTTGCCAAGATAGAAAAAACATAATCAGTCTTTCTTGGCCTTTTCCTTTTGCTCAGGACTGAGAAGAGACTTGTCGTAAGCACGACGAGCCATAGGAGATCCCGCCTTGCGCTTCAAAGTCTGCTGCATCTGGATAGGATCCTTCTGTGAAAAGCCTTTCTGACCAGCTTGGCCAGACTTTCACGAACCCTTCTTCTGAGGCCAGCTTGGCGCTCCAGATTCAGCCTTGGTGCGCACATTACCTTCAAAGTTAAGAGCTATAGCAACTGCCTCTTCTAAGGTCTTGCACCCTTCATTAAGCACCGAAGGCCTCAACTCTTCACGAAGGCCAAATATGAACTTGTGGACTACCAGCCACTCGAGAATCTCTTCCGGAATCTTGATAAGTATCTCACGATACCTGTCAGCATATTCCTGCACCATGTACTGCCTCTGACGATGCAAAAGCCAAGCATCCGTCGCACGCACATGCTCATGTGGAGGAATAAACTGAGCTCTAAAAGCTCGCTTAAACTCAAGCCAGGTGGATGGAGCCTGGTTAGACTTCAACAACTTGCGCCACCACCTATCAGCAAAATCAATGAAATGGTAAGCAGCTTTGCGGACCCGCCAACCCTCATCAGTTGGGGACCGTTTCAAATCAAAATACTCTTCCCTCTTATGCAACCACTGATCTACGATATCAGTATTGCGTTGGGGAGTGTTTCCAGCGAAACGGGTAGGTTTAATATCTTTGTCTTCTGGATAGGGTGGAGGTAACATAGGACGAACAGCAGAAGACGGATAAGGTGGAGCATACTGCGAGGAAGACGCATAACCACCAGCTACCATCATTGCTCGCATCTCTGCGACGGTCTTTTCCACACTATCCATGCGAGCTTGCACAGAAGGGGAAGTACCAGCAGGCGAACGAGCAGCCACTGTAGGCGGATTATGGGCAGGACTAAGCACAGGGCTGGGTGGTGGTGATGGAAGAGCAACGGGTGGACTGAGCGGAATATCAACTCTATCATCTTCCATTATGAAACACAACAGAGACAGCACGGAATCAAGCTAAAAATTGGACTTATTGAAACACAGTCAGGAAAAGAAATGTTCAGCCTATTGACAATTTAGAACTGAAAGAGACAAAAGGCAACTGGAAAGTAACAAAGCCAAGGACAGGTAGTACTTCCCTTGCGTCCTACGCTGGTACACAAGTCGGTAAAGAACTTAATTTGGGCACCAAATTGGCTTGAAAGTCGAAAAAAAAAGGAAAAAAGCGGGCTGTTTGACGTCGAATTTCTTCCAAACGGCAAAAGCTTTTCACGAACGATCAATTAGCAGTAGGTCGCCCTCCTACTAGGCCCAATCTGAAACTCTAACAGTAGAAATCGGAGATAAATCGGAGAAGTTATGTCCAATCCAAAAATCTGACCTGTTTTTTGCTTGGAAACCGACTTTTTAGTGAAACAAAGGCAAATCTGCTCCAAAACCAGCGTATAATGGCTCTAAAGGATCGCTATGGATACTAGAAACATGCTCCCAAAATCTGATCAGGATCTGAGAAGACTCCGGAAAGTTATGAGCGAAAATCCTTCTGAAAAAATGCGTTGGAGCATTTGATTTCTTTTGCCAAGTTTTTCCTCTCTCAAACGGGTGTTTGTGGGCTCCCTGTATGCTGGAATAGCAGCGCTGGAGACCCACCTTTCTTCTCCAATCTGTCTCCCACGTTTTCTCCCTCCAAAATCCTTCAAAAACAAGCAAAATCTGACAATTTCTACACTTTCTCTCTCTAGAACGACGTTTTCTCTCTCTAGAACGCGGCTCTGATACCAATTGTCACAAGCCAGTCTCTCCAAGCTCGTGAATCCTAGAAGCCGGTGTGTAGAATGAACCTCCCAACCATAGGCACCCCCTCCTTGAGTCCTACCTGCTATTCCCGTCAACTGGCACATGGCATCCACCTGTGGGTGATCAGTCCACTTAGCATGCGTAGCCCCTGTGACCTGTGAGTACTAAGTGACTCATAGGGTACCACCCCCGTGCCCCGCCAAAGACCTGTGACCCTCTTGGTCACCCCGACTACTTGTCGGCTAGCATCTCGTCACTGACGGCTAGGGTCCCGACGGTCAAGACACACCGCATCTCTGACAACTTGTCAGGCGGCCACACCGGGTCACTGCTCGTGACGCACCGGTCCCAACTTGGGATTGATGTCCTCCTCGGTCACTGGCCCTTGCCAATACTTGGCCTCAGGCCCTCTGGTGACCGGCTGTGCCAAGGTCATGATAGAGTCGTAACTGGACTCTAACAATTGCCTTTGAATCAAGTTTTTGACAATGATCTTTAGGAACATGAGCATATTCAATACAACCAAAAACTCGTAGATGATCCACTTTAGGTTTTATACCTATGAAAGCTTCTTTTGGAGTTCGACTAAGAACTGCTTTTGTAGGACTTCTGTTGAGTAAGTAAATTGCTATACAAACTGCTTCGCCCCACAAATGATTCTTGAGGTTCTTCCCTCGTAGCATGCTTCAAGCACTCTCCACAATGGACCTGTTCTTTCTCTCGGCTACTCCATTATGTTGTGGTGTATCTGTCGAAGCAAATTGTCTCTTGAATCCATGTTCTTTGAAGAATTCCTGGAACTCTGTAGATATGAACTCACCTCCCTTATTTGAACGTAGAATCTTTATTTGCTTTCATGTTTGCTTCTCAACAAGTGATTTGAACTAAGTAAAGAACTTAAAAGCTTGACTCTTATACTTAAGCAAGTATATCCATACTTTCCTGGAAAAATCATCCACAAATACCATGAAGTAGGATGCTCCCCCTATAGACTCAATCTGCATGGGACCACATAAGTCTGTATGAACAAGCTCCAAGATCTCTTGGCTCTATATGCTCCATCCTTAGGAAACTGCATATGATGATGCTTGCCCATAACACATCCTTCATAGATTTTTTCCATAGATACAATATTAGGTAATCTTATTACCATATTGTCTTTTAGAACCTATAAGCTTTTATAGTTCAGATGTCCAAACCTTTCATCCCACATCCTGCTCTCCATGTTATCAGAAGCTGCACAAGCCTGATGCTCCGATGTAGACGCATCAAGTATGTAAAGTCGACCTTCCAAAGATCCTTTGACCACAACTTTGTAACCTTTGTTTTTGTCTTTGATCAGACACTTCTAATCATCAAACTCAACTTTCAGATTCTATCCTGCTTCTGATCCTTTTTACCTCCTTTCTTTTTGCCCTTCTTACCTTGATTCTTGGTAAAGAAACCCAGCTCCTTGAAATCTTCCCTAGACATCAAGTTTTGTCTTCGTAATTCTTCTTGAAGTAGCAATCCATTTAGCCGTCGGGCCTTCGCTTGCCCTAGAAAATGACCTAAACGAAGTTACATCATCTTCACAAAGAAAGTATCACAAGTGTAGCAAATCCACAACAAATGGAGGTCATAAAGCAATCTACAACTATACACATGAATAGCTACCAAGAGTAAAAGAACTCCGCAAAGAGTTGTTGTTGAGTGTCCTAGAAAGGACTCAAAGCACAAAATTATTCAACTATGGCTTTCTCTATTTGTAGTGTATACAAATACCTCATAAGAGTTTCATGGGTGTCGGGGACATAGACATTGATTCAATTACATAATAAAACTGACCCTTGGCCCCAAACAAATATCTAGATCTATGAACTATTGATGGATATTAGACCGTATAAACAAGTGCCTGAATGTTCTAATGCATGTCCATAATACCTACATGTTATAATTTGCACAATGACTATACAACATAACTTCTAATCTTGAGAGATGAAACAAAAGGCCAAAACATTAGTGGCAACCAAGAGTTGGATAGGAGGTTGGAGTAGGTGAGATATGAATTGTCAACCTCAAAAGTCAATCTCAACTTTTCATTTGTACTCTTTAGTCTTCTGTTGCAGCTAGCTATTCAGAAACTATTTTACAAGTTTGTAAGAAAAATTACTTTCTTTTACAATTTTCTGCTGCTTTAGATACAACTCAATGAGGTCCAGATTATTTGAAATCAACATCTGGAATAAGAATTATGTTTCGAATCTCATTGAGCACCAAGTGCTATAGGTGTAAACCTAATAGCCAATCATGTTGTTTAGAGACGAACACCAGTAGAGCCATCACATTCTAGCATTCTAGACGCAGAAATAATAACACATAAACAGGCCATGAAATGTTCCAACAAGGGAGGACACAGAACATATGAGACAGCTAAAAGCTTACTGCAACTATGTGCTGCATAGTAGCACTTTGACACTATCAAATTCCTTGGTGTGTAAAAAAACTTGCAAGGTGAATAGCAACTCGAAACCCCATCAGAACTGTCAAGTGCACTAACTATAAGAGTATCATTGTATCATTCTAGATACACACATTCTCAAAAAACTTTTCTCCAAACCACACAGGCTCATTATCATAAAACGTAGAACTAGAACCGACACCAAACTGACTCTGTCAAAACTGACAATAAACTTACCTTGTCAGCTGAACCAGTCAACAACAAATCATCACGAGGAACAAATTTCACCCCCGTAACCTGTATTGCAACTTACACAATCAGTGCAAACTTATGAGTCAATGGTAAGAGCATAGCATGCTAAACAGGAAAACTTTTGACTAGATTCCTCCAAAAGGGGTGTATATAGAAAATTCTAAATACAAGCAATAGATTTTATAAACTTTCAAACGACGCTCCATTTGGAAAATTTGTTGAGCTAACCCGCTTGCTGTGTCCTGCAAGATTCGACACAATTTGTCCAGATGATCGATTGAATACAACAGCATTTGAATCCATGCCACCAGTCAAAATCAAATCCTGCAAATGCACTAACTTCAAGTTAATCTCTCTCTCTCTCTCTCTCTCTCTCTCTCTCTCTCTCTCTCTCTCTCTCTCTCTCTCTCTCTCTCTCGCGCGCGCGCGCGCGCGCGATGGTGGCTCGTTGATCCTTCGCCCTCCTGTCCTCCGCTCTACTGTCCATCGCGACTGGCCTCCACCCTGTCCATCGTGGCACTGCACCTTCTGCATGGCCCGCTGACCCACTGCCTCACGCTGCTGGATGCTGGTACAGCCCCTGACCCCTGCTGTCCACTGATCTATTGCTTCTGGCCAGGAAAGGGAAGGGGAGCCCATGCCCACACCCCCCCCCCCACCTCTGCTCCTACTGCCCCTTCAGCACTGGCCCCCTCTTCACCCCTAGGCATTTCGTTGGAGGCAGCAGTCAGCAAGCAAGGAGAACCTACAAGGATTCAAGAGTTAGAAGAAAAGATAGAGCAACACAAAGCTGAGACAAAAAGATGGGCTTCCCTTTTCAAGGAAGGCAATAAGGAAGGTACACCTTCCTTCAATAGGGTCATTTCAGCCACCATATCTGAAGAGCGAATGCGGGAATATCAAGGTCCGAGGGGTTGAAGACACTAATGATCCAATGACTGAAGACTTTCCCACCACTCCGAAGGATTGGATACAGCTTGGAGAACCAAGAGAGACCCTTCTACACTCATTGTTCGCTTCACGCATTTGGAAGAACGACGGGCAACCCTCAAACTGCGGGCCAAGCTTAGAGGTACACTCGTATTTATGGACGATGATCTCACTCCCATGCAGGTTGACGATCGGAAGAAAGCATTCAATGAGGCAAAAGCTTTGGAGAAGAGGGTAATTTATCGAGATGGTAAGGCTCGGTACATCGATCCTCCAAATCCTGATAAATAGGGAGTAAGTTCCCCCGGACTAGGTAGCGGTTCAGGGGTTCTTTCTAGAGCATTGTGGTTGAGCTTATGGAACTGCAATGGTATTCACTCTTCAGCTACAGCAAGGGATTTCAGAGATTTTTGTTCGGATGGTGATATCTTACTACTCACAACGACACACGAGAGTCCAGAGAGGGGACTATCGGCCGTTGAGGGTTTTTGTTGGTTCTCTGCACATCGGAGGGCGACGAGAGCATTTACAGATCGAGGTTCAGGTGGGGTGGCCTGCCTAGTCTGAGACTTCATTCAGCCCTGGATCGAGCTGGCCTGACAGCCATCGAGTGGGCAAGCATCGCAGAACTCCAAACCCATATGCTATCTCGAATGATACGGGCTAAGCCCTCTGTACCACATCATATTATACTGGCAGAGTTTGTCGTCCCCCCCATTCAGCTAGAGGCATTGTTCCATATTGTCACATTTATACAGCGACTGGAGGATCTCCAGGGTGGCGACAGACACTATGCTACAGCAGCTTTGTCATCATCCCAAAACTTACATTCTGAGGGACACTCCTTCTCGTAGTACTCCCAGGCTTGTCGTCTCCTTTCCACAATGGGTATTCATATTACTAACTTACCAGCTGGTACTCATCAGTACGTTCGGGGCCATCTGTATAGGGTGTATCTTCAGAGCACTTGGCTGCATTCGTCGAGGACGAAGACTGAGTTTTATCGTGCACAGTATTAATCCTGAGATCTTGCTAGATATCCTATTGTACCCGGTTATTTGGTGGAGAGTATCTCACATAGACTGCGGACAGTGTTGGGTCAGTTTCGGGTTTCCTCTCACCAGCTAGCCATTGAGACTGGCAGATATAGTGGCCACCCAAATTCATGTTGGTCGTAAGATCACTGACAAGAGAAACACACTTCACAACCTCCAGCTACAGTCTTCATTAGTGATTACATCATTCTTCAACGGCTACAGGATTTGATTTGATGATTTTATGATGAGCATATACATGTATACCATCACCGCCATAGATACATTCTTTCATTAACAGTCATCAAATATTGGTAGCTATTAGACGGTAGCTATTTTTTGTAGCTACACTTCATATATGTTTTCTTTATTGTTATCGGAGACATTTTACACGCTCCTATTTGCACCACACACTTGATGTGTACTTTTTGTCTTATATGCCTTTTGGCATGGAAAAGACTCTCTCTCTCTCTCTCTCTCTCTCTCTCTCTCTCTCTCTCTCTCTCTCTCTCTCTCTCTCTCTCTCATGGATCGTATCTAACTATAAATCACTACACTTGGACGATAATACAATGTTGGGCATTTACTTAAAGGACTCGCACCTAAGACTGGTACTTTACAAACACCCTCCCAGTTTTACATGGTTTATTTCCGACAGTCAAGATTAATCCAAAACCATCCTATGGATAGGAACAACTGCTTCCTTCACAAGCCACCAGATGGATATCTCTACACAATCTCATCTTCTTACGTAGAAGGAACTTTCTTCCTCTCCTCTTTATCAATGCAAGCTTGATCATTCAACGCCCATCTACATGCTTGTATACAGTGATTCATCAGTGATTTGGTAAGAGACTTATGCTACTTTCATTATGCATATTGAAGATTTATGTTTTCGCCATGAATTTCCATCTCTACAGCGAATCACAGGATAATTTTTTCACACTTTTTTGTATAAAAGTTAAGGAATAGCCAGCACTGGATCGTGGCCTCCCAATTGTTGTAAAATGCTCTTTTTTTGGCATCAATTTGCATTCAAATACTTGCTGGAAAATTTTAAGTTTTCAGAGTGTTGTTCCAGTGCTGATCCAGCGATGGTAGGACGCTATAATCTGTGGAAAAACAATTCGCTTTTGCATAAGACTTATGCGAAGTATGCTGTAAATAGCTTCTTATGCATGTATGCCAAAATTTTAGGCACCTAGAGAGATGGACTGCCTTCATTAGGATGCGCTGTATCGCATTCTAGCATAGACGACGCCAGCAGGCTCCAGTGCGTTCTCATGTTCCCATGGTTACCACATGCTTGACATGTACTTCATTAGTCTTATATGCCTTTTGGCATGGAAAAGACATTAATAAAGCTCTCTCTCTCTCTCTCTCTCTCTCTCTCTCTCTCTCTCTCTCTCTCTCTCATGAGAGAGTGATAGGCTATTTATAATCCAAGTAGAGTATCACACCACCCGTTGATAGTACCATTGGAGTGAAGCAAGGGTGCTCACTCTCCCCTACCTTGTTATGGACTTTACATTCATGAGTTGGAGAGGATGATTGTGCAGGATGAAGGGGAGGGATGTACTTCAAGTGACCTATTGATTTCTATTCTACTCTATGCCAGTGATGTGGTACTCATGTCAAGGTCCAGAGAGGGATTACAAAAACACTTGGAGGTATTATGTTCTTTTTGCTCACGTTGGGGATTGCACGGAGTTCTAGTCTGCATTCATGCAAAGATAGGAGCTTATATGGGATGGTCACCCCGTGGAGGTAGTCTCTTCATATATACGTAGCTTGGTGTCCTTTTCACTAGTCTGGTTTTCAGTAAGACACAGGCAGCCCTTGCCAGGTTAGGGAAGGGACGTGCGCCTCTAGTTCAGCTTGAGAGGTTTTGTTCAGACAGTACATATGTGATGCTTTGAGTAAGTGTCAACTTTTTGATACCATGGTCACTCCGACAGCCATGTATGCAGCTGAGACTTAGTGAACTGGCAGCACTTCCTCAAAGTGGGCCAATATATACTGCGTGTATAGATCACTACACTTTCACAGATAATCCGAGCACAAACCTCGATGCCACATCAGATGATATTGGCGAAGTTCGCATTCCTCCACTTCAGGATGAGGTGGTTGATCAGGGCATCACTTTTCTTCAAGGACTAGCACAGATAGAAAGCAGTGACACTAAATACCCCTACACAGCTTTCATGTCACTCATGGTACTCCCAAACAATGCATCTACTCGACTCCCTTGGTATCTCTTTATCGTAACTTCCAAAGGGCACACACCACTATATTTGCCAGTTTATATACAAGTCATATGTGCATAGAGTCTGGGATGGACAACTAGGGGTGAAACCCCTCTACTAAAGATAACGCTTCATCGAGGTATACTGTGTGGGCTGCACTATTTGCTCTAGTACCCAGATATAGGATTATCACATATATTGAGATTTATATTATTCCAGTTCAGAGTCTCATCACATCAGCTACATATTGGGATAGGACACTTATCATAGCATATCTAAAGAGGACAGGATTTGTCAAATCTGTACACTTGGGGAGTTGGGGATGAACACCATTTCCTATCCTATGAAAACGTCCTGTCTCAATATGTAGCATATCCATCAAACTCTGTAATCAGAGTATGAAGTGTGATGGGTGTATCTTGGTAAAAGCAATAATATCTCAATCCTTTTGTGCCAAATGCGGCTTGGAGGTCAACACTAAGAAGACCAAGATCATGGTCTTCAACAGTTCTTGAGCCTATATGCAAAGACGGGAGTTCACATTAGATGGCATTGAGGGTAGTATCAACTTATCCATACCTAGGGGCGCTTTTCACAAGTCCAACTTTTGGTATGAGACATGCGATTGCATCTAGACTTGGGAAGGATCATGCCTCCCTAGTCAACCCTAGAGACATCTTGTTGCATAAGACATATTCAAGACGCCCCAAGTAGGTGCCAATTGTTTTATGCCCTACTCACTCATACAGCCATGTCCATCAGATGAGTGGGCCAATATCTTGTGCCTTCAGGTTACCATGTTGTCATGTATGATATGTGCTAACTCAATGCCTCATAAGATCATCATGCCGAGTTTGCAGTGCATCCATCGCAGATTGAGGCTTCGGGCTAGTTATATATATACAACAAATCATAGAGTTTGCGGACAATGGGACGAACCCATACATGGCACTCACATCCTCTTCACAAATCTTTGGTCAGGGACATCACTTATCATGGTACTACTAGGCCTCCCGTCTACTGTTGTTCTTTTACCACTCTGAACAAAACCCATCAAGAAATGGAATAAAAGTTCATTTTAAACAACATTCTCATCAAAACATTGTCTAAAACTCAAAAGCATATGACGCTCAGAAACATTGCACTGCACCAATGCCTGGGACATACAACATACACCATACACTTTCAACAGAGGAGTAGACTTGAAGTGATTTTGAGAACTGCACATTTTGGAGCCATCTGGATGCAGTATTTTCCCCGAATATAGCAATGACCACATGAGATATTTAAGTTCTATGGAGCCCACCACCAGAGCCTTAACCCATCAACTTCATTATGCATAGTACAGGTATATGCTACAACTCCCTACTTATGTCATCAGCACCAAATACTGAAAGCAGCTACATGGGTACAAATACATTCACATTAGCTCTTGGATGGCAGAAATTCAGATTGCATGATAAATTGTGCTTATTTAGAAGACATGCCAAAATTGGAAAAACAGAAATACCTTAGATAAATGCAAATCAATCGAACAAATGCCAGGCTTGCTTGTCTTGTGAAGAGGATGACTGGACAACTGCGTGAATCGCTCCAATACCTCAACAGAGGCAAGGTTTGGAGAAGCCTGAAGAATAACATCATTAGTTCGATATCTGAGAAAGAAGACTAAAGAAAGAGCATCATTCCAAAACTAGCGCGAATGTCTGACGAATTACAAAAGCACAACCCAAAAGCAGGGAATAAGTCTTCAGAGAATACTTAGCATCACAATGTTGCCACAGTCATTGGAAACTATTCAAAGAGTTGCAAAACCAAAGGAATATGATTGTAGCTTATCAATTGCATGCAAGAGACTTGGAAAGTCAAAAAGCAGGACGTTTTCTATTCGGGTGAGCTGGTCAACTAAATGTATATGTACGGGTGAAGGAAGGAACACCTGTCTCTTCTTTCGCTGTCCAGAAAGCCTTGCATTGCATTCAGTAAGCTCCTTAACAATCTCTGAAGTGATGCCCTGTCGAGATTTTTTCCCAGGAGCAACTGCTTCTGGCTCTGTCTCGGGAGCTGTTCATGAAAGCTAATAGTGAGAGAATGCAACCAAAAGTGCTTCTTGAAAACAAGCAACAAGACAGAAAGTTTGCCGATAGATAGTCTACTCATATCCAGATCATGCAACCATGGAAAACTGCAAGGGACTAACTCAGTCCACCATTCACACACGTGCCACTTCTCATCGTCATCATGGACTCGGAGGAGCTAAATAGCCTTATATCCGGTATACTTTCCAAACAGAAAATGTCACTCAAGGTGCATGTTGCAAGTATAAATGAGAAGTGTTATGGCTGTAACTCATTGCATTTTCAACATACAATCTTAGTTCTCTATATTTAGTTATCCTTCTTTCCATAGTAGTCAACCAAGTGGGCCTGGCCTTTTGTTTCATCTTAAAATTCCTGCTACAAATTCATATGTAAGAAAGTACAAAGCAAATGATTTGTTAGGTTTTGTATCAAACCTCGTTTTCCATTGCTCATTGTTGTCATTACAGCAGAAGCAGGTGCAGCTGGTGAATTAGCAGGTATATGCCGTTCTGCCTGCAATAAAAATGATCTTGCTTCATCTCTTTCTTTCTTTAGCCTGGCGATGACTCTGCAGGCTGCATCATGCTGCCAAGGGGGGAAAAAACAAATAAGTTTGGACAAGCACTTACAGAAAACCCCTTAGACCACACACTCAGAATCACTGAATACAGTCTCTCTGCACGTACTTGTATCATTCTAAAAAAAGCAAGCATGTACTAGTAACTTTCTGCAAAAAATGAGCAAGAAAACTTTCTTCAGAGACTTTTTTTCACAAGTATACAAACAACGCTTATGAGCTTTACATCTCCCATCCAAAAAATATTATGTATGAGTACAGCTTGCCATACCTGGATATAAAATGCAAATACTTGTTCATATAACAGAGATTGGTAAGCGTACAGAACGACATGAACACGTTCCATACAGAACATGGGCAGATCTGTGTGGAACGCGCTCTTTTTCCTAGCTTTTCCAAAAACAAGTTTAAAGCCCTCAGTCACACTTTGATTATCAAGAATGAATTTGCAAAAAAATTGAGAGAATTAGCGACACAAATCCTGGTCGTCATACTGAATCAATCATATAGAGTGTCCATCAACAACAGAGAGTGTTCAAATCAATAATACACAGAGTTTGTCAACAAAAGGTCCTGTTTGAATGACCAATGTGTTAAGAATCAGATTCAATCTGATCTATTTTTATGTAAGCTCGAAATGCAGTACTATACAGTTAGATTAGATTTATGGTTTATCTAGTTTACTGTGTTTCCAGTAGTGATCGGGACGTGACCCACTATCAACATATCAATTGGGCACTCGTCCCGTAACTGGCTACTTGGATTAGCCAGGTAGCCACACGTAGGGAAATCAGTTGTATAGTGTTATTTACAGTACTTGCTATACTTAGGGGCATGTCTCGAGTTTTGACAGTCAAATTCGGCCATATTCAGCCTAACTATAGTATGACAGGTGCTAGGCTAGTTCTAAGACACTTGTCAACTGAGTTGCAGCAGATCGCGCTGCAAAAACGAACCGGATCGTGCGATCCGGAACGTCAGCAATCCGTGACCCGGATCGCAATTTTTTTTTTCTTTTTGTGGAAAAAGGAGTAATGGCCAATTTTTTTTTTGAATGGTGGACATGCTTTTCCAATAGATATCAGAAATCAGTTTTGAAATGGTGTTCTGATGCCAATGGTTTGCAGATCTACTGATTCCGTTTTCTGTTAGAAAACGATAGAAAGAGTTAGAAGGAGCCTTCTTAGACTGGCGGGAATTGTCAAGAAGGAGCACTGTATGTGATATCAGCTAAGACCACTGAAGAAGTCTGTGATACGAGGCCCCGAAAATGATACTGGAGTAGAGGATGGATGCTGATGTCGTCTGTGGCGTCTCTATGGGTGTTGATTGTGTGCAGTATGGACCTCTGAGGGCAAACTCTCCTAGTAACCGGAAGTGCTCAGACCATGGTAATACCTGAGGTAAAACGCTCTCTGATCTCGATGAGCTAGGTCAATGTCGATGTCATCGTCTGAGACTGAATCTTGAAATACCCAATGAGCTCAAGAGGCGTGCAGCCTGAGAGTACCATGAGAAATGGACTCCACTATCATAGAGTAGCCTCGAGGATGTGACTGCAAGGTAGGAATACCTGTCAGAAGGGAGAGCCAATACTCTCTGGATATATATAATGAGCCTAAACAGGGCATCCACTAAAATAGGAGGAAAAGCAAACTCAGCAGTGATAATCTGGTGTGGAACTGAGGGCTTAGCCCTAATCATCCGAGAGAGCATGGAGGTCTGGAGTTGAGATATACGAGACCAATCCAAGGAGGTCAGACCTGCACACCAAACCTTTGCCGCATATAAAGTTGTAGGAGTGACCATAGTGTCAAAGAGACAACACTTACTAGGAGCATCATGAATATAACTCCTAAAACAAAGTCTCTCAAGTTGGACGAGGGAAGCATGACCCTTCCCAAGTTGATCTGAGGCTGCCTGCCGCATAATGAAAATCGGACCACTGAATAGCACACCCAAATAAGTGTAAGATGAAACAATCTCCAAGGGTTGACCATCAAGGAAAATCTCCTGACACCGCATGAAGGCTCTAGAAGTATCGAAGATCATCACTTTGGTCTTCGATACATTCACCCTCAATCCCCAATGGGTGCAAAAGGTGTGTAGGCTGTCCAAATGTCTCTGGACTCCCTCTCTAGTCGGTGAGACTAAAGCCACATCGTCAGCATATAGCAGTATATCAATAAGTATGTCACCTATATTACAGCCGATCCCACCATCCTGTCTGATAACTGTCTCGAGCTCATCAATATATAGGCCAAAAAGCGTAGATGAAAGGGAACATCCCTGTTTCACCCCAATGTTGCTCCATACTGGGTCGGAAATGCCTGATGAGTCTCGAAAACAACCCAAAACTCTCTCATATAATGCCATCACCACCAAAATGGTATCTGTGGAAAAGCCTAAGTCCCTGAGCCTCTGGATGTGTAAATGGCGTGGAACTGAGTCAAAAGCTTTCCTAAAGTCCACAAAGCAGCAATAAACTCGCTCTCGTCTGTGTCTGGCCTGCTCAATGATAGATCGGAGTGTAAGGATGTGGTCTATAGTAGAGTAGTGTGTCCAAAAACCAGCCTGACCCAAAGCATAAAGTCTCCGAGTCTTTGCCTCTGTACTCACTGCTGACTGGAGAATGGTGCCATAGAGCTTAGCAATAATATGTTCGATCATAATAGTGCGATAGTTATCAGGTTTCATGGGATCCCCGCTCTTGTGGATGGGGTGGATGATATTAGTGCACCAGGAAGAGGGAAAACCGTGGATAACTGCTCGGTTAAGGAGAGTGGATAACATTGGTGCTAATGTGTCAGGAGCATGGAGGAAGAGTTCAGATTCCAAGTCATCAATATCACGGGCGCGGCGAGTTCTTAACTTCTTAATGGCTACGAGAACCATGTCAGCAGTGAAGAACGAAAACTCAGAGGGAATATCATGGAGGAGATAGGGGGATTGACATTGGATAACTTGTTGATGAAGGAGAAGATAGTCAAAGTCATACCAAGGTTGTTTAGGAGCACGAGAGTTACGTGAAAGAGAGTTGGTTGGAGGTCAACGAGAAGGGAAAACAAGTGTGGCTGTCGTATGAAGAGCATTAGTGAGGAAAGTAGCTTGATCCTCCAGTGAAGTATCAATAGGGAAGTGATGAAGTAAGGTGGTAAGAGATTCTTGGTATTGAGGAAAGAGGATGGGATCAAAACGGTATATAGGTGAGTAGTAATAGGAGTAGGATGTATATTTAGATCGTGCAATATGCTCAAGGCAAAAAAGATAGGCGTGAATGATCGGACAATGTAGTGGAAGAGATGTGAAAATCAGAGATGAGAGAGATAAGAGGGGGGGATCCCATGAGATAATCCACCACACTATGACCGTCGCTATGAGGATGGCACGTGAAGGCATCAGAATTGGGCCAGTATGAGAGACCATTAAAACTGGCTAACTCATGAGCTGCTCCCAGATGAAGTAGATACTCATCATGGGTCGTGACTGGACCGGCATCATCAGCAGAAGTCCTGGTAATACCCATGTCCACATCATCAAGGGCTTGTATGCGAAGTGAGTCTGCAATATCATAAAATACCGGCTGACGTGAGGCTGTTCTGGCATTAAAATCACCAGACAATATACTATGGCCACGCTCTGCATAATGGAGGATATCGGAAGAAAGATCAGCATATGGACAATCAGTACGATCAGCAAACGTAGATGTCTCAGGAGGAAAATAACAAATGGCTATAAAAGTATCCCTGTCCAATCCAAGACTCTGACCAATGAGGCGAATCCAAAGATAACACGCATGCTCATCCTGGCTGACTAACTGAAGGATCGGCTGTAAAGATTCCCGATATAGACATGCAACCCCACCTAAACCTCTGCTGCTCATGATCCATGTCACTGCCCTAAATGCTGAATACCATCGAAAACCAGAAAATTCCAGTAAACCCCTCAAGGAGCTCTCATGTGTCTCAGTGAAAAATAGAATGTCTCCATGTGTAATGAAGTCCAAAAAATCACCCGTTGTCGAAGATGAGTGTATTCCATTACAATTCCAAACACCTATACGCAATGGAGAAGGTGATGGAAGGGGGCCCGGGGCGCTCCCATGCCCGGGCCCCCGGCTACCTAGTGTGACTTGCCATCAATGTATTTAACTTGTCCATCTCTATAAATAGCAATTCTGCCTTGCTCACGAGCTTCATCAAAAGCTCTTCGGCGTTCTTCCACCTGAATAAATGTAAGGTCATCATCCAAGTAAATTTTGGTACCCTTGAGTTTGGATTTAAGACGGAGGACTGATCTGCGTTCTTCCAACGATGTAAAGCGAATGACAAGCGTGGTATTATCTTTCTTTGGACGCCAAACTTTATCGATTCCATTGCTATGATGGGACAGCGTATTGTTCAAATTTTTCTTCTGATAAAGTGGCAGCAATGAAGCTCGACATGTGGTTACGTTCTTCATTGCCGTTTTTGAGGAGTGATGCCCACGTTTTGGTGGATTCCTTGTGTTGGGTCAGCTCATGTTGTAATTCCTGGATTTTTGACGCAGCATCACCATTATTTGGAGGAGCGACCTCATGATCTATAAATACTGTCCGCAGCCTCTGATTTTCTTCCCGTAGGTGAGAAACCTCTGTTTTCAATGATTGGACCTCTGCTTTGAGCTGCTTCAGTTCACAGGCGAGAAAGTTCTCAAAGGCCTTAGTGGTAGAATAATCCACTATAGAAAGAAAGGGAGTGACAGCTGCAGATGGGGTGTGAGGTGAGGTATCCGATATCAGTAATGACGATTCCAACTGCACGCCAGTAGGGTCTAGAACATCAGAGGAGGTAGAAATGGTAGGAGGGACGTAGGCAGGGTACCCAACATAGTCTGGGGCAACCATGCATTCCGCAGCAGGGGGAGCGGACAGACATCCCGCAGCAAAGGGAGCAGCCCTCATCATCAATATCATCGCTGGAGAGGAGCCGCTGGAGAGAGAGAGAGAGAGAGAGAGAGAGAGAGAGAGAGAGAGAAGAAGAAGAAGAGTGATAGGAGTACGTGGTGGTGCCAGTTGGAAGCCATTAGTGCTAGATAGCAGACTTGCATGGATGAACAGTGTGTAAGTGTGATGTTTTATGGGTTGTCAGTAAATAAGTAGATTCAAATCGAGTCCTTGTAGTTGTAAAGCAGTATATCAAGTTTGTCATCAATGAGACACCTTTCAACTGTCAATTTTGGATAAGTCAAGTCGATGTGCCATATAATATTGCATCAAAGATGCAGATTCCAATGATGGAGGGTGCATGTCATTTGGTTTGAACCATGACGTGATGGACTTGATAATGACTTTGGAGTTAGATCTCAGGCGTATTCTCAGGAAGCAGTTTGGAACTATTCATGGAAGCAGCCTAGGAGCTAGCTAAGAGATACAAGAAGTGGGAATTTTGGATTAGACGCTTAGATCTCTAAGATCAAGGATGGCATTGGGGATACCTAACATGGATTGAACTACAGGATGACAGGGTGATCATCAGGGGGTAAGTACTTCATACAGGACTTGTGGGATTGGATGGACATGGCTTACATGGGTGATTCAAGTTTGGAACCTGGATGTTGCAAACGCAAAATGGGCAAGGCATGAAGCTTTGTGAGCCAGCTCTAGGTCGGAGAGTTGATGGATATCACACATTTGGGTGTGATGGAGGCAAACACTAGTGAGTGTTTCGCAAGAGATCTACTGCAAGGGGACATTGATGGCGAGGACTTCGTGATGTATTCTTTGAGAGTACAGGCATGGCGATACAGCAGGGCCAATTATTCGCATTGGCATTGATGGAGTGGCAACTACCATCAGGGGGCATGGATGAGCTATCTACTAGCTATTATGCATTTGGCTGTATTTGCAGGACTTTGGGCTTGTCACAGGTGTTGGAACCTGTTTGGTTCATATTCTCGGGTGGTGCGATCAGAGAGGAAGCCTAATAGAAGTCACTTGGAGCCACATACCATAGTACGATAAGGTTAGGAGACATTTGTCTCAGGATCCCATGAGCGATGACTCGTGGATGGACTTCCATTGGCACGATGTCAGGTGACACATAGCCAGGGAGAGCGAACAAATGCTAGAAGCCAGGAAAAGCAAGTGATGCTTTGGCGATCGGCTTGGATAGCAAGATGGTGACCAAGAGCGAAGACATTAGGTGAGCTTAGTGCGTGGATGACAAGTCCATCGGGGTGGCACTCAGGGAGATGCCACGAATGCTCAAGTATGATACATCAATGGATGTATAGGCAATGTTCTTCAGCTGGTGCATTTTATTGTGTGGTGACCTTACTACATATCAAGCCTACTAGGAGGTAGGTGGCATGTAGTGTACCAGGAGGTGGTACATGGCTTGAGGGCATGGAGTCATCACGGGGTGGTGGTGTGGATCCAGTATGCCTATGGTTGTGAGCCAACCCAGAGGGTTATTGATTGGCCTATTCTCACCACAGTTCGGGAAATCAAGTCTTTCTTCGGGTTTGTGGGATTTTTCCGTCGGCATATTCCCCAATTTACTCGATCAGGGAGCGATACTTGATGCAACTTATTGGTAATCCAATTGGAGTCTAGTTGCACTACAGGTGGACAGATTCTTGGGGTGATATCGGTGGGTAATGGATACATGTTGGAGGTCAATGGTACAAGGTACATGTATCTGATGGAGCTACCCTACCTGATATGCTATGGATCATTGGTGAGTTGATCATCACGATGGTGGATCTTATGCGCATTTGCTTTGGTTTGGATGGTATGATGGATGTGTTGGTGCGACGGGTTTCTGGGTCAGAAGCCTCTATACTGGTCAAATTAGAGTTGGGGCAACGTCAAGCATGGGAAGTTGAATCTGCATGTGATGCAGAACCACAAACCATCATCAGTATCTCAAGGAGATGGGAGATTTATTCAAGATCGACAAGATAGGATGTTAGGTCAAATTGGTTTAGAGCAGTGCTTGATGAGGCTTGGAGGCTGAAGCACTCATTGGATCGTGGGAGATCTTTGGATGATGTATGGAGACTTATATTCGATATGTCTATAGGTGACAAGTGTTGGTACGACAAGATACGACAAGTTTGCGCAAGCCTGGTCATGTATTTGATGTCTTTCATTTGTGTTGGTTTGCATGAATGTGTGCTTGCATGTTACCTTGTCACGTAGTCTAGATCTGAGTCGGACTTGAATGTGTTTATGTATTTGCTACATTTGATGCAAAATAATCATTTGTTATGCTCAGTGAATTGTTGATTATGTCTACCAGTTGTCTATCTGGTGAGGGTATAGCCTTATGTTGGCAGTAAGATTTCCTCGGGTTGAGCCTCAGTCACTCATTGATGTCAGCTTTACAGGTTTGTGCTTGTAAGCGTATGAGCTAGATGGAGGATGATAGTCTCATGGTGGCAGTGGGATTTCCTCAGTTTGAGCCAGGTCACTCGTGTGGTCCACTTGTGTTCAAGTAGGATGGGGGACAAGTCAGTTGATTAAAAGTCTGTCAAACTCTTTATGTGAGCATTGTGTTTGCATGATACTTTGTGATGTCAAACCTGAACTTGAGTGTGTAAGTCAAGTGGTTTGTTGGTGTGCTTGAGTGTGAGTCAAGTACAGCGTAGCAAGGTTATGCATAACACCTATTGGATATTCCAGACACGGCTACAGATTGTTATTTTACACTTCCTAGAATCAGTTTCGATTTAATCTATTTTTATGTAAGCTCGAAATGCAATATTGTACAATTAAATTAGATATATGGTTTATCTACTTTATTGTGTTTTCAGTAGTGATCGGGATGTGGCCCGCTATCAACTTATCAGTCGAGCACTCGTCCGTAACTGGCTACTTGGATTAGTCGGGTAGCCACACGTACGGAAATCAGTTGTACAGTGTTATTTACAATACTTGCTATACAAAGGGGAATGTCTGGAGTTTTGACAGTCAAATTTGGCCATACTGGGCCTAACTATAGTATGACAGGTGCTAGGCTAGTTTTAAGACACTTGTCAGGGACATGCAGTTTGTGTGTTTCCTATGATGATTGTGGTTGTGATCTGCATACTGCACTAGACCCTCAGTAAGTTGGCACAATGCTTAACTCTTGAGCACAAATGAGGATGGATCTATATCCTTCAAGGTGCCTGTAAAATAAACTCCTTTTAATGCACTAAGCAGGATAGACGTTGGCTACGATGATACTGGTCACTAATGTCTATTAGATGAAGTCCATTCCAAAGTTGCGCGATTCGTGACCCCCAAAAACAGGTGTCTATGCTCCATAATGACAGCTGCAAAATATCCAGACATAAAGACATGCACCTTGTGCCTGTGCTTGCAAGGACTCTACTTAGGCAGAGCTTGCTGCACAATATCAACAACCTAAACGATCGTTTTAAGAAAGATGCAGAGGATAATAATCACTTGAGATAGGGCAACTAGATCTGGGATCAAATGTAGAGAAGATAGGGGCCTACTCTAACTGATCAAATAGATTATCCATGTCTAGGCAAGGATATACATTCCAAAGAGAGGGGCCAGATTATCAATGCAAAAACCAACTTTCTTAGCAAAAAGTAAAACAAGGGCATCAAAAGGATTCTGCTTAAGAACAATCAACCCAGGCTGCCATATATCAGATGACTGAGTTTAAACCTGATCCAGCTCAAACATTTTATACACATGTGTGTGGCTTGTTAATGTCCCGCAATGGTCCTAATGACCGGGGGTCATCAAAGGATAGTTTTGGGAAACGTTTCCCATCCGAGAAACACAGCCTTGGGAAACGAGAAACGGGATACTGGAAACGGGACCTTGATAATATATGGCAATGGACCCAAATTTCCAGCACAGCACAATAAGGGCGAAAAAGTCATGCATCAAATTGGAGATTCAGATTAGAGACCTTCATCCGATTTAGTATAGAAGGCATTGAATTTTAGGGTTACAACAGAGGATTAAAAGAGGGCAAGTGCTCCATCCCAGATTGTTAGTGTTAGAATTTCAGCATAGAATGGCATAGAATAAGAATAAGATAAGATGATAGAATGTCTTGTAAAATGATGCTATCTATTATGCCCTCGAGCATAATAAATAGCATCATTTCACAAGACATTCTAAGCTCATTTAATCATATATGTTGTACCTCTTTCTCTTCTTTCTCTTCTTCCTCTTCTTCTTCTTTGATAACTCAAACTAACTTCTAAGCAAATTTGTCAAATATTAAAAAGTTGATACAAGACCCGAACCTGACGCTTAAGACATATGGAACCTGTATCTTCTTCTTCTTTGTTCATAACTCAAGCTAAATTGATACAACTCAAAGGGTTCAATACATAATTCCAACCAAAGTGCTTAAATCATACTATACTAATTAAGACTCTTCGTTATTTTAAGATAATTCAATTGCAAATAACAATGGAAAACCAAAAACTCTTATACTTCTAACATACTTCAGAACAGTAAGCATGGAGAAAATAACGAGGAAAAAATTCTCCATGACTATGTGGTGAACAGATTAGCACGGCTTCCAAGAAATTTTTGTCCGCATTCAATGACTGGCAAATTGCAATAGGCTATGGAATTTGCATATAGTGACATCCACTTTGCAGCCCTCTTCTGGGAGAACATTTGAAAGACAAATTACCTTGAAAACACAGAAAAACTTCAGAAAAAGGCATAACAAATAAAAATATGCCTCAGCAGCACATTAATAGCTGAGAATGGTGAAGGAAATGCTTGAGGACTTTGCAGGACCCCGGAGCCTTCAGAATACCTGATACAACGCATGGCTAAGCTCCTGACGAGCAGTATGAAGCTGTTGTTCTAGTGCATAGTTCGATAAAACTACTGCATCCCACTCCTGTAATGCAAACATGATGCTGTCATTCTTTATTAGTTGCACTGTTGATAAGCAAATCACATCTCAAGCAGTAATTTTTAGCTTTAGTATGTGTATACAAGATGCAACTTAAATACAAGTCCCAGTTTGTCCCTGCTGAGTTTCAATTCCTCGTAATAGAGCACTATATGCTTCATACGCAAGTGACCATGCATGTTCTCTACATACTCTCTATGCAATCATTACATTTTCATGTTTCTATTTTTACATAACAATTGCTATTTTTTAAGCTGTACAATTTTAGCCTGAAAGTAGTCTCTTCACGTTACATCCTAGTAAGTTTTAGTCAACTTTTTTCAGCATTGCCTACAGTTCTTCACAAGAGAAGTTAGCCATTGTGATAACTTGATTACCTCCGGGCAAGTGGCCGATGAGGCACATTAACTCTGCCATGCTTTTAAGATGTACTCAAAGCTGATCTAACAATGGAAGTGTATGGGTACAATTATACTATAAATCATGACCTATCATAATTCCAAAGAGCAGTTTGGTCAGAAATCAGAAGACAGTCGGGGTCAACAGAGGTGAGGTGAAAGCTTGTGTTTAACAAGCCACTTGACAAACCAAACTTCATTCTTGCATACATTAAACAAATTCTCACATCATGGATGTGTGAAAGTACAAGGAGGCTTCTCCGGGTTTTTGAAATGTATTAGTGGGACTTACAACCAACCTAGATTACAGCTTGGCATCTAAAGTGATGGGATGGGCATTCATTTACTGAATCTTTTTTGCTTATTGGTCTCCTCTATCCAATGTTAAGAATCAACTCCAATCAGCCGCATAAAAAGACACGAGACACAAATAATTTGGTTGAATAGTATCAAAAAATTTTGCCCCAAGTCCCAAACTGCATGAAATAACTAGCTCTTTTAAAAACACATACAAGTTTTCCTGAATTTGATAGAAGAGACTATTGTCGATCCAGAGTCTACATAGTTTTGCAGTGTACAGCACAGGTTTTATTTCAGACGCTGTCCGTACAGAATGTGGGGAACACCGCCTGTTTTGTAGGGGATGTTGCATTGGACTTTTTTTATGTTCAGATGATTTAAAAAAATAATTTATCTTTTTGAAACATTTTCATCTTTTTAGCAATGGCTATCTACAATTCCGGAACCCATTAAGGAGAATAAACAAGTTCAGCACCTTTGGAAATCATAAACAAAGAAAAACAGCCTGGAAACCGCTCCCAAGTTATAGTATCGTATTACTAGAGGATTCAAATCAAGATTCGAAGAGGTTTTTTAGAGCTGCTTCATTCTATATTCAAGTCCAACTTTGAACACTCTAATCTCCAATAATTGATGCCCTAAACAAAACATAGCAAAGTTTCCAAATCTTGAGGCTACTAGTAGCAGCTATAATTGAATCTAGAATCCATTTCAATCAGTTTGAACCTAAGCGAATCATGATTCATTGTTACAAATAGAATGAGACCCCTCCTTACAATGTTTTCAGAAGACTGAACCTTCAAATTGAGATGGTGAAACGTTATAAATCATCATTGAACAAATAAAATCAGGTAGTAATGTCAGCCTGACACAAAGCTTAAACGGTAGTGCAGCCAATAAACACATCATAATGACAATATCTAAGATTCAATGTTGAAAGAACATTAGTGTAACAAATAAAACAAAGGGATTAAAGAAAGGGTAAGACATTTTGAAAAAGGCCCAGCATTCCTGGAATGCTTGCTGCTTGCAATGGTCTCGGTTTCACAGCCTGTTAACAGAGCAAGGATGAGTGATTATATGTACTTCCACTTAAGACAAAAGCAAGCAATTTACCATTCTAATATGATCATACAGTCAGTCTTCAAGAATCAACTTCAGAACAATCTGACCTTATTGGTTTTCACTGCAACAAGATCCTCTGGAGAAAGCGGCTCTCCAGTAACTGGGCATGTTCCACGCTCCTTTTTAAACAATGGATTGAATCCACATCAGGCGAAGGACAAAATGGGTCTTTGGCATAGAACACAATGTATGACTATTCTTGACAACGCCTACCCAGTAAGAAGAAATAATAAATATGAAACTAAACAAGAACCTACTTAAGTTTTCTAGAAACAGAAAACCTTACTTCATTCTACACATTATCCTATCCACATACAATCACATAATTTTGACTAGATGGACATGGTCTTTCTGGAATAAGATACAAACAAAATGAAAAAGCTGTTGACCTAGCATATCCCAGTAGTTCTTGTAAGCTGCAGGACGTACTTACCGCAATGTACTTTTCTATCAACCTCCTTTCAAACAGCAGACCAGATCGTCGAGATACTACAGCCTCTTCAGGTGTCAAACCTGAAACTGCAGATTTGTGCAGCATTATCTCTGCTGTCAGTTAAACTGAAATTGATCTATAGTAGCATGTTAAGATCAAAAAATAAGAATATAACGCATGAACCTTGTAATCTCAGAAAGAGAACAAACAATTCACTACATTCCATGGACAAAACGGCAAATGAGTATATTGATCACATTTCACTTGCAATATTGTGATGCATACAAAACATAAAGGAAGTTCAATGACAAGCAACTGGCCAGAAGACCAAAACATGAGGCAACATAGCCATTCACAACAACATCAGTTAAAAGATTTACTAATATAAGACAGTAGCGTCATACCTGAGTTGCATAAAACAAGCCTTGGACTGTCAGAAGGTGGCATTTCATAACCTCAAACAATTCGACTCTCTGTGTCAAAATGCACCATCTTGAAAACAATAAAGAAGAAAAACTATGTTCATTTTTCCGTTCCTTTCCAGAAATGGTCTGCTTTGACGCTTTCCCTTGTACTAGCAGTTTACATCCACTCAGCCATCAACCCACCTCCTTCCTACCAACCTGTTGGCACCTAACCTACTCCTCAAGCCATGTTTAGTTGAATGTTTTTCTTGATCAAAACCAAATTCTAGTGGACAACAAAAGTTCATGATGGTGAATTCCAAAACTGATTTGGCAGTAATCTGCATTGTGTTATCTCAATGTGCTCTAGCCTCTAAGCATTTTGTGTCAAAATCTGTAGCAACAATCGTGTAACGGTGTCCGTGTGAATATGCTGAAGGAATTTTTACAATGAGATCCAACCCCAACATTGATTGGGATGGTCTGAATGGCTAGCAGGATTGTTTCTGGGATGCTGGCGGCATCCTCTTTTAGGATGCTGCAAACTTGCCTTTGTGTTTAGTGATTTCATGGTTTGCTTCGTTGTGCCATTATTCAGTACCAACGGTGGTTTTGTTCTTCGTCATTTCGCATATCTTAGAAGAGATCCATGTGAACCCATTCAGATTTACAACACCATCAGCAGTCATTCTTCATCATTTCTTTTTTAACAGCATCAGCATCTCCATCGTGCAGCTTCCAATGTTTCACGAATCGCCAATTCGAACAACAAATCGCAGTTCAAACCGGCCCGATTCAAATCGGCTGGTTTAAATCGGTTTTAGGGTTTAGGGTAAAAAACGGTTCTAATCGATTTTCTCATCATTGTAATTAACATACAGTTATCTGGTAACAACAATATATGGATAACTGTATTTCTTGTTATGGATGTTTTGTTAGCATATTGTACCAAAAACCAGTCTACTGGGTGAAGAGTATTGGGTGAAAAGGGGATAGATCATAGAATGGAACACTGAAGTTTGAACTGTAACAATACTGAAATGGGTTGTATAAGGGAGTAACAGGTTGAAAACATACTGAAATGGGTTGAATAAGGTAGTATCAGGTTGTATTACATATTTTGAATAGAAAAAAAAAAAATAGAGGTTCGAATCGGCCGACTCGAACCTGTCCAGCCGATTCGAACCGATTCGAACTGGCCGATTCGAACCGCCAATTCGAAACGGCCTCAAAACATTGCTTTGCCAGCGTCTTGATTTTGCAGCATCAGCTGAATCTTCATTTTGAACATCAGTATCTTTTCTTTGCAGAATTAGTTTCTATTGTCTTGATCCTTGTGCGGGAAATGGGGACACAACCTTACACAGGAAAAGTTAAAGGTACTTATTAGAACCATTAATGGTTGTTTGGACCTTTAAAGTTCACAAATCACAATTAATCATTACGGTGCTTGGAACTTGGAATTCACAATTTATCAAATGTCACTAGCATTCCTAAGGTACATCATGAAATAGGCCCCAAGGAGTGGAGCAACCTAAAGAAAAGGTTTCATAAGTGTGGGCAAATTATGCAAAATGAGGGTCTCAATGGACTCAACCTGTGAAAGGATCTGCTGGAAGGTTGCAGGGGCATTCATCAATCCGAACGGCAAGACTAGAAACTCATAATGGTTGTACCTTGTCCTAAACCCGGTTTTTTCAATGTCCTCACTCTTAATTCAAATCTAATGATACCCTGATCTCAAATCGATTTTGGTGAAGTACTTTGCACCATGTGATCAGCCAATTCATCCATTCGGGGTAAAAGGGGTATCTATTTTTAATAATTAGTTCGCCAGTATCGGGCAAAGACACTAACATGTCTCTTCTGTCCAATCTTCCTCCCACTTATGACAATTTAGTATTACTTTTGAGCAATACTTTTGAGTTGTCTCTACAGAAGCTAACAGCAAGTTTATTACATGAAGAAGTAAGAAGGATTGAGCCATCACCCTTAACTCTTGCTGCTCCCTGTTATGCCTTGCCTGCATATCAAGAATCTGTTGTCGTAGATTGTTGATTGCCAACATAAGGGACTCAGCATCTTGGATAACAATAGTACTAGTAGCTTCAGTCTGCTTTGGCACATTAGGATCCATTGCTAGAGTAGGAAAAAAAGACACTTTATTCACAACAAGAGGCTTCCAACTTCAAGCCAACAACTATTGAGAGTATCCACGAACAATAAGGCTTCTTTTCAAGAGTTTCTTCAAGCTTCAAAACACCTTTGTGGTATTATCCATGGCTGCCACAAGTAGAAGAAGAAGAAGGAAACTTATGAAAAGAGATGGAAGAGAACGTGACCTCAATGATTAAGAATCTAAGCTCCCTCTCCATGCGCCCCTAATACACTTGCACCTTTACTTGCCGACCTCCTTAACAAAGCATTCACATGCCATTCTCGCAGTGTGCAACACAACATGGTGGATTGTCTCATGCCATCACGTGCTTTTATTCCTCATATCTCTGATCAAATAATATCCCCTTTCATTTTGCTGATCATTCTAGCTGCTCATGCTCATAGAGATCAGAGACAGTGTACCTCCCACCATCACGTTACAACCAGGATCACCAGACATCCTACGCAAAGACGTACTACTACACATGCTCATGCTCACAGACGACGCCGACAGGCTCCAGTGCTTTCTCATGTTGTGGCTCGCATTACATCTTTTTACAGCAATAGCAGCATCACAGCCTTAACATCTTGACATAGATACAGATGATTTTATTATGCACACACACTCTTGCATACATGTCTATTCTAGATGTTTTCTTTGTTATAATTTTGGAGACGTTTTTATACGCTCCCATGGTTACCACATGCTTGACATGTACTTCATTAGTCTTATATGCCTTTTGGCATCGAAAAGACATCAATAAAGCTCTCTCTCTCTCTCTCTCTCTCTCTCTCTCTCTCTCTCTCTCTCTCTCTCTCTCTCTCTCTCTCTCTCTCTCTCTCTCTCTCTCTCCGCTGATGTTGGCGCCCTCCATTGCGCTGTTGGCGCCCTCCATCGCTTTGTTTTGAGCCTGTCCATCACTGATGGTGCCTAGCTAGCTGATCCTTGCTTGCCCATCCCTCAGATCTACAAAATGCCTCGTCGCAAAGGTGTTATTCCTAATCCATCTTTTGTTTCCATCATTGCCTTAGCCTCACAACCAGATCCAACTTCTCCTTCTAATTCTATGCCCGTTGCAATTCCTATCTCTCCATTAAATCCTATTCCCAACAATGAAACTACTGTAGCTATTCCCTTGACTCCAGACACTCCAGAAGCACCTGCTTCTCTCCCCACCTTAGTCCGTCTTCTTCATGAGGATCAACTCCGTCTATTTGAATACCTTAACAGTCACAAAGAGAAACTTGCTTCCCATGATTCTCTACTTTTTGCGGTGCAATCGCACCTTCAGAAGCTAGACACTTCCATTGAAGCACTCAAGAAGGAATTTGCAGTTATCAAAAGTGAAACTTCTTCCCAAATCGCTACTTCAACTAAAATTCAGCAGCTCGAAAGTCAGGTGGAACACCACCATACGGCTGTCCAATCATGGGCAGATGTACTTAAAAGTTGTCTACAGTTATCTCTCCACCTTCGCCCTCACCTTCGTTTATCTCAGCCACGTTCACCGAGGGCCGTCTACGAGAACACAAAGCTCTCAATGTCCTTGTTAGAGGTATTCTGAACTCCCAAAATGCTGCTGAAGAAGCTGAAAAGTTTTTGGAAGGAAATCTTCAGCACCATAGCAAAGGTATGGAAACTGCCTGGCGACCTAAGAAGGACCCAGATACTCTTGTCATCCGCTTCACGTCAGTTTCTCACCGGCGCGAAGTTTTAGGGAAACGATCTAAAGTGCGTGATACCAAAAACTATTTGGATGAAGATCTTACTTTCATCCAAGTCCAAGAACGTAAAAAAGCAAGACAAGAAGCTCTATCAACTGGCAAACGGCTTATCTATCGTGGCGTCATTATCAGATTTGTGGATCGTAAGCCTATAGTTAATGAGAGTCTTGATTCTGAGATAGAGTTTGAGTTAGAAAAATGAAGAGATGTCCAGTTGAGCATGTAAGTGGTACACGTACCATATAATCCTAGTTATATCACTCTCTTCTTAGTTAGTTTGGTTTTAGTTAGATTGTTTTGACGGCACTGATCCGTCTTGTTTCCATCTCATATGATGTACTTGTTCGTCTTATATACTCTCTCTCTCTCTCTCTCTCTCTCTCTCTCTCTCTCTCTCTCTCTCTCTCTCTCTCTCTCTCTCTCTCTCTCTCTCTCTCACATTCACTTTTTGGAGCAAGATGTCATTGGTCTTCCAGTTTTACGTCAAAATTTGTCTTCAGGATTATCACACAGTCTCCGCTTCACTTTGGGACAGTTCAAAGTCTCCTCGCACCAGTTGGCTATCGAGACTGTGGCAGATTGCAGGGTACACCACGAGAGGAGAGATTACGCCAACTATTTTCTTTACATGAGGTAGAGTCCGAGCAGCACTTCATCTTCAGATGCCCCATATACTATGCGATCAGAGGGAGATACCACTGCCTATTCCGGGACATGCCTACTACACTAAGATCGCTTATTGCATATGAGGACCCTCGCTGTGTTGCGCTCATGATACGAGAGATGGTCTTGCTACGACAGGATATGTACCAGTCAGCTCACCGGCCACATTCTAGCTCAGGCTCAGATTACATCATACTTCTCCAGGAGATGACCACGCCGAGACCTCGAGTCTGATGACAACGACGATGATACACCACCTCACAAATATCAAAGACAGTTTATCACTCATAATCATGTGGCAACTCGCACTACCCGCCTTGTCATGAGAGCACACAGTTTTCATCCTCCTAGATGACAACAGCAACGATCCATATTACCTCCTGCTACAACTCATATCACATCCTTTTTCCAGCCGTAGTGCTAGATGATATGACTCTATTCTTAGCAGCTATTTTTGCTCCCACTTATGGACAGTTTGTAGTTTGCAATTATATTGTTCATCTCTTATGCATAGTTTTCTTTCTTGGGGACGTTCATATACGCTCCCATGGTTACCACATACTTGACATGTACTCTAATTCGTCTTATATGCTTTTTGGCATGGAAAAGACATTAGTAAAGCTCTCCCTCTCTCTCTCTCTCTCTCTCTCTCTCTCTCTCTCTCTCTCTCTCTCTCTCTCTCTCCCCCATCGTCTGCAACCATCACTGCTATCAATCTTGCTATGCATCCATCCCTTGCTACCATCGATCTTGGAAGGGTCGTTGCTCTATTGCCATCACACCTAGGAGAGGAGTGTCATTGCCGATGCTATCACTAGGAGGATCATTCTACCCATCTCATTGTTGTTGGAGATTATTGTTAGAGTCACATTGAGATACACTAATTAGGTTCACTATTGTTGTCCAAAAACCTCCTCTACCGTCATCAGACCTAGGAGGCACCATCTCTAAGAAGACCTCTTTCGCTACCATCAAACCCGAGTGTGCCTTCATTGCTGCCATCGCACTTGGGAGGGTACCTCCATTGCCATTGCCAAGGGAAAGCACCATCACTGAGGAGTGCAAAACATTGATCTACATCACAAACGTTTGCTTAGTTTCAAAAAGACCATGACATCATTGGGGACACATACACGAGGATGGCATTGTAAATGGACTGATTTGATTGCCTGTAACCTAGCAACCTGATTTCCATGAATGTACGTTATACAATTGTTGATTCGAGCAAACAATTGGAGTTTCTAAAGAGTACAACATAGATTGGTTTGCATCAAGCTAAGGGACTCTATCTCTTAGAGGAATTTCACTGACAATTACATAATGACAAAAGAATGAAGACAATAACTAGAATGGAGGAAACTAATTCATAGGGAGGATGATGTCAAAAGTGTTGAAAACACAAAACCAAAGATTCTCACCTATCGATCGATAGCCTTGCAAATACCTTAAAATAACATATTATCATATAAATGGCAAATTTTTGTGCAAAATCAAATTGCAAAGACATCTCCTCATTTGTGTGCTCCAATTTTTCCCCTCTCTTGTTTTATACCCCATTTTCTCTTCACTTATGTAACAACTTTTGTACCCTTGAAATGAATAAATTACTTCTTTGTCACATAGCAAAAGGCTGTAACAAGGTCCATTCGATACAATCAAGATACGACTTTGTGGTAGATACATAATACACTTGTTTGATCTATGATTTAAATTTTGATCCATAATCTACGTGATATCTATATTACATATACCTATAAGTATCAGATTATAAACCCTAATCTGTCTGATAAGTTTGATTGAATGCTCAAGAAAATTGAGTTCCTGTCACAATCCTCAGGTTGCATGTAGCTTGGTAGAATCTTTCTGCTACTGGCTTACTAGTTGGTACCAACTTCATATAGCATAATAATGTGTACACGCAAACATGCAAATGGACCCAACAACAAGGTGGCAGGCCATAGATCAAAACATAATACCAAAATTATAAACAAAGAATGTCATGGGCATCTTACTGTCTGCATTTTCCACACCTTGCATTGAATGCTACATTATGCGTTTGTTGAAGCTACTTGAGAAGAACCATTTTATAAGGCCGCAATGCACATAACTCAAACTTTAATAAATTGATTACCACAATTGAAGTTTAAGACCAGAATCCTGAAGTGTTCCTAGCAATGTCAGTTATCATTCGATGGGAGTACTACAAACATATGACAAACTGCTCATGAATGTAAGAGGCACCATTTCATCCATCATCCATTTTATAAGTCCACGGAATGCGCAGCATTCAATTTTGAAATTGAATGTACCTCCTCATAGAATGCCAGATCATCTCAAACGGCTTTTTCATTTTCACGTTAGCTGTAGGTTATAGAGTGAAATAATTTTTGATACCACAAAGAGAAATTTCGCATGATATATTCGTTTTCTTTAGTAACTAATTGTGATAAACACAACACCTTGCGCTTGATGCCCAGGTATGAAAGAGCAAAGCTGATAAATCACACTGAAACACTTCCTGCTTATACAGCGTGCTAATTTTTGCAATCATGCTCAGCTTTGCTAGCTATGTTATAAAACGCAACCTCCCGAACCAAAAGTTTAAAGCTAACAACAGTCTCAAACCTGCTACTGACTGCAGAACATAGTATCCATTTCATTTTCAGTATGGAGTCATCACCTCTTACTGGGAGCTGAACACTGATACACAACATTTCAAAATCCTTGTGAACGACCACTAGAGAACAGACCTCCCTCTATTTTGAATCCTACGACTTACTTGCACAAAACATTTTGCTGTTGGCTAGTCCGCTCCAACCAAAGGCGCAGCGATCGATCGTACTCCGACAATGGGATGAATGGCCTGCTCCTGCTCCTGCTCCTGCTCCTGCTGCGACAAAGAAAGGACACCAAATGCGAAAACCCTAAAAATGGAGCGGAGATGGTGATGTCGCCTCTCCAATACAGGCAGAACAGCTACAAGAAAAAGCAGGAGGGTTTAATTAAGCCCAGCCCTTCACCCTAATTAAGACCAGCCCTCCACCCCCTCCACTTATCATATTAGGAATGGTCTTTTAGTGACTTTTGCACCCGATAAAAATGGTCTTAAAACTACGACGAGGCCTTTGGGTCGACCGTGACGCCTTTGGGTCGACCGTTGAACATAGTGTAAAGATTGTTTGAAAGACCTTTTTCAAGAGTAAAGGATTGTTTTGGTAGTTTACATCACCGCTGAAAATATTTTTATGGCCCATCGATTTTGACTTTCTTGTAATGCGTCACATGTCACTTTCGCAAATGATAATTTAGTTTGCATTTTAATTTATGATCTTTTTTTGTAGATCAACTCACGCCAAAATGATAATTTCTAGACGAATGAAGTTCTTTGCAAGATTTACTTCAAACATATGAAGTAAAATGCCAACACGATACTTTACTGAGGAGATATATTCTATGTCATGTGACGTTGCAACATGGGGTTCATAATTTTACTAGCCCCACTTTTTTGCCTCCATAGGGCACGGTGTAGGGATCACTTGCTTAAATGATGGTGTGTCATAGTCATCTTGTGCATGAGGAAAACACGGGTTTTTTCTTTTAAACCATTTATTAAAAAATAACGATACGAGTAGCATTGTTATGTATATTATTCCACATCATTTATGTACAAACGTATGTTCTACATCTCGGAGTAATAGACCAAGCCCAGCAAAGAGCACAAGACTACCCAAATGTCAATGGCACAATGACATGGTTCAAGCCTATGCCAATGTGCAGCTATATCAAACAATCTCTCCTAGCTCAATCTAGTCGTTGGGATTAACGTGACCCTGCTGTTGAAAAGATGTTCAAATGTTCAAGTGTCCTCATGTCCAATGGGACGGGCCTTGAGGAAATTGCACCTTTCAAGAATGGGGCATACCAAGTTTTAGGTACCAAGACTCTCACATCATTCCTTGCAATGGTAATGCTTTGTAGACCATTTGCAATTTTTTTGCTAAAGTCAAGTGCTTTTAAGCACAATTTTGCTCTATATGATTGCTCTTTATGAGAGACATTGATTAAAGCCCCACTTTTGAACACATTTGCTCTAGCATGCCCCCACCATTGGAATTCTAACATGAGCTAGAAAGACATCATGAACTGTTTATTGAACAATACCTAATTTTGGATGAAGGACATTTCAATTACAATGGTGTTTCTTTGCTTAATTGTGAGACGCATTTGAAATTGATTTAAGATTCTTTAGAAATGCTTGTGGCATATTTTAGTTTGAAGGGCAATTTTTTAAATCCATGTGAGAATAAACCACCAACAATTTTCAAGGTTGTTTGTTTTTTGTAAAAAAAAACTCTAAATTACTTATTATTCACAAGTGTGCATATTTACAAAAGTTTGATAAATTGCCAAGCTTGAAACTCGACTCCAATTAGAAAGCTAGGTACTCTATAATTAATGAAACTGGGTGTTTGCTTTTCATCAAAATGTCATGTTGCACAAGGAAGTATCGCAACTACAAGCCATACCACTACTAACCAAAAGGATAGGTAGCATGCTTAATACAACATGGAATGGATACAGTTTATCTATCTCTTAACAAAATGAGCATCTTTATTGTAATTTGTATTGTCCAAAGCAAGCTTACTCAACAAAAGCTAGAAGCAGAGGGTGTCATTGTCCTTGGGAGCTTTGTCACTTAAAAGAGCAATCTCTATGTAGAGAGAGAGGAGGTGGTTTGAACTTGGTAGATTTCCAAATGACAGGCCAAATGGAGATAAGTTGCCATAAAAAAACAAATGGGAAACGGTTTTCTTGTTATAGTTGCAAACGGAGCAAAGTTTATTAGACAAATGTGGTCATTTATTACCTTGGAGAGAGAGAGAGAGAGAGAGAGAGAGAGAGAGAGAGAGAGAGAGAGAGAGAGAGAGAGAGAGAGAGAGAGAGAGAGAGAGAGAGAGAGAGAGAGAGAGAGTGAGAATGAGGGTACAATTGGTCATGGTTGGCTTGACACTTTTTTAGCCAATGTTGTCGTCATGCACCAAAGCTCGTTCGTGTCTGTTTGGCATTAAGATATGTGAAAGGGGAGGTAAAACTTTGTTTGTGGAGAGTTGAGTAGGTTAGGCAGCTTAAGCTTTCACAAATCATAAAGTAAGAGGTCAAAAATGACGAGGGTAACATGAAAGGAGAAGGAAGTTTTGGTAGGGCTATTTTTTCTATCATTGACATTAATATGGTGGGGAAAGGAGGGCGTTGAGCAAAATTGTATGAGATGGAAAAGTGAAGTGTATATTTATAATAAGGAAAAGAAGCCAATCAAACTCCGTGTATTTCTGCAAATTGCTCGAAAAGTTGAGTATTTCTATAGATTTGACAGGTTCTCATTCAAAAAAGAATTAAGTGAGAATCCTAGCACTCCCCCTAAATGAGAATTTATGTAACTTCATTATTCTTAATCCGAGCATCTCACAAAATCTATTATGACTCTCTTAATTTAGAGCCTTAGTGAAAATATCTACATCCATGAATTGTCTTTTATAGAAAATTAGATAAACTTCTTTATTTAGAACTTTCTCTTTTAAGATAATGATAATTTATCTCAATATGTTTACTCACGGAATGAAACCTAGGATTTTAAGACAATGCAATAACACTTTGATTATCACAAAACAATTGAGTTGAATGATTATGAGGTAGTCTGATGTCTGAAAGTAATTGTCTAAGCCAAATACTTTCATTTATTGCAGGTGTTGCAGAGATATATTCTACTTCAGTAGAAGATAAGGCTATTGAAGTTTGCTTTCTGCAGTTCCATGAAATAGGACCATTGTTAAGTAGAAATGGACAACCTAATGTGGAGTTTATTGTATCCATGTTTTATGCCCAATTTGCATGTGTAGCCATGCAAAACTTGACTGTTTTCTACATTCGGTCTACTATAGTAGATGCACCGGTCCTTTGTGGCACTCTAATTAGTGTCTTCTAATGCATTATTCCAAGATTTGACATGAATTGACTCAACGTATTGACTACATAAACAATGTTGGATCTGGTACGTAACAGCGATCCAATGATTGAGTGAAATGGATATTCCTTCATTTGCTCTCTTTCTTCATCTGTCAATGATCCTTAGACATTTTTATGTCTGGATCCATTGGAAAGTTTGCAAGTTTACAGCTCATAGATTATAGTCATGCAATAAATCATGTCTTTATGGATCTAGATGCCAAGGAAGAACTACGCTTCTCTTAAATTTGTCATATCAAATTCTTTTGACAGCATAGCTTTTACTTCCTTAGTTTTATCATTATTGAAAAGCAATGTATCATCAACATACAAAATAACAATAATAAATTAAATTCCTAGAGCCTTGTAGTATACATTTGAATGAGAAGATCTTGGTTTAGAACTATGATTCATAAATAAATAATAAACTATCTAAAACCATGCTCTCATTGACTGTTTCAATCCATACAAGATGTATCATATGCTCATTGTTATTGAATTCATAACCTTTAGGTTGGTGCATGCAAATGTCTTCTTCAATGACTCTATTCAAGAGAGTTATCTGCACATCCATTTGGTGAATCTCCACATTTTCTACAACTACTTATCATAATAATAATATGATAAAAGATAGCTTGACAATAGGGCTAAAAGTTTATGACTAGTCAACATTAGGTATTTGAAAATACCCTTTCACCACTAATCTGACTTTTCTTCTATCAATGTTGCCATCAAATTTATATTCAATTCTGAGAACCCACTTACAGTTAATGACATGTTTGCTAAATGGCAGATTCAAGACTATATAGCTCTAATAGGAATATCAAGAATTGATATTCCTTGTCCACAGTCTCTTTCCAAATATCTAAATTTGGCCGCTTCATTGCTTCTTAATAAGTTGAAAGTTCTTGAGTGAAGTAGCATGTTGATTTGTCTATGAATTTGTTGGAAAAACATAAAAACAAAAACCGATCTAAATTTTTTCTCAATGCGTTGAGTACGCCTATCAGATTCAAGCTCTAAATAAATTATAAGCTCTACTTGATTCAGACTTTGAAATCGTCAGAATCTATGCAATTGATTACATAGCCAAACACGAATTAAATTGTGCGCAAAAGCAAGAATCAACAAAGGCATTCAGAAGCATTCAATATTCAACATCAAACAGTTACATTCAATCTATGAATCATTTATCTACAAAGAAAAGCAAGCGTAATAGAAAATGCACAATGACACAAGACAATATCTCTTGGAAATAGCTTGATTAGAACCGCAAGAGAGTGTACACAACATATAATTTGTTGACGTATGTCTTCGTTTTGGCATCTATATTCCTTATTTATATTTGTAAAATTTAATTACGTGGCATAATTAAAAGAATGGATTAGTTCCTAATGCCAATCATGAGCCTTATTGTGATTACACGTCAATGTCTACCAATTTGCATGTAGGATCTTTTTCGTCTTTTGTCGTTACTCGTAGGTGTTCGTATGCGCCTCGTAATATATTTTCTTATGGTCTCCTTACGGGTAGTGAGCCTCATAATGCCTCATAAGACAAAGCCTCACGGGCTACAAACAAGGCTTTTCCAAGTTCCTTATGGGCAATGGTCATGGCTACAGTCATTGTCAAATTAATTGCATATACAAAACCTAGTTTATATATGTAACTAGCTTTATTTAGAGTGGCATCAAGATAGTTATATAGTCAACAAATCTTTTGTTGATTCAAGTGGAGTTGAGTTAGTTGACACTTTGTCGATTCGAGTTGGAGTCAAGTCAGTCGACATTTTGTCAATTCGAGCAAGAGTTGAGTCAGTCAACAAGTCAAATCAGTTGACAATTGATAGTTGTTCAAAGTCAGTCATTCAATAATTTGACTGTCAAGAATCTCTCGATAGTTTGACTTGACAGTTTGATTGTCTCGTAAATACTTGTTTTTTTATTTTCGTCTATTTATGCAAACTATGTGACAATGTGAATAAATATGCAACAACATGAATGGAACTAAATTATGTTTATGGATTTAGGGGGGGGGGGGGGGGGGGCGAGAGAGAGAGAGAGAGAGAGAGAGAGAGAGAGAGAGAGAGAGAGAGAGAGAGAGAGAGAGAGAGAGAGAGAGAGAGAGAGAGAGAGAGAGAGAGAGAGAGAGAGAGAGAGAGAGAGAGAGAGATCCAACAAAATCTAGTTGAAAGAATTCTAATTTTTGTAGATATTATTAGAATGATGATTCTTATCATTTTGGTAGATCATGTTGTCTTTGGTCATATTGTTAGAATAAGTAAGCCCGAGTTTCTCTCACAGTTCATGACTTTTTGTGTTTAGCAGTGATTTCAAATTTTTTACTACATTTGTGATAGTATGCATGTGTGTCGGTTTGATGGTACACGTAGTGGAATGCAGTTAGAAGTGTTCTCTTGGGTTGGTGTGTAATCTCTCTTTATTGTTTATCTGATTGATGTTAGATTGCTTGCAAATTAGCTAACTATACTGCCAGTAAGATCCCTGACATGGTATCAGATCCTAGGAGTGGCGCAATTCGATGTTAGCTGGAAGCCAAAATTTGGGAAAATTTGAAGGACCATTTACGGTTAGTCAAGCAAGCACTCGTTTGCAGGTGCAGTTGAATTCAAGGCTTCAGTATAAGTTATTGGCTTGATCCGGGAGCAAAACCGAAAATTGCCAAATTTTCAAGTTGATTGGAGCAAGCAAAGGGTTGCTGAGAAGAACAGCTTGTTTGCATTCAATTGTGCATCAATTGTGACGCTGAAAATTCGAAGAGAGTTCTTGTAGTAGGGTGACCTCAGTGGTGTAGGAGACAGCCAGAAAAATCTCAGAAAAGGATTGAGTAAATCTCAAGAAAGCTCCATCCTTTATACAACTAGGGTTTCTGAGTGTAAGATCGTAGATCTCTCTCTGAACGTAGTCTTTTTCATGGCTATGAGTGGCTGTAGAGGGGCGCCCTAGGACAAGGAAGGTTGTTTCCAAAGGCCGCAAACAACCGCGTGATAGTAAGAGAGAAAGACTTGTTTTTTCTTCAAGGGAAAAACCCTTCTTGCCATAGCCAAGGGAGCTTGAAAGCTCCATAAGGAAGAGAGAAGGTTGCGGATCATCCGCGCGGCCAGTGCGAGGGAGACCTGAGCGACTGGAGGTGTTTAGCGCACGAAGGAGGAAGAGTTATTGCCTGAGTTCGCCAAGAGCCGTCAGATAGAGAATCTAGTTAATAGTTGATGGAGATTGAATCTCCATGATAAGGTGTGGACCATGGATTGGAGATCAATCGTTAGATGAACTTGATGTGGACCCGAAGGGCACTGAAGGGCCATGCACACCTTCAATTTCATTAAAAAATTTCAAGTTGAGAGGGACCATGAAGTGCAAATTTTTTTGAAAAAGGAATTTACTTCAAAGTGAAGAAACTGTGTGTTTTTTTCAAGAGCCTTTAACTTTTGGTCTAAAGCTCCGTTTAAGGCCATCCAAAAGCCAAAATCCTCCAAATTAAGGGCAGAAAAGGACTGTACCCTACAAGTATGGTACAAAATAGAGGGATTGCCGCGGAGAGAGCGTTTGGAGCGCGCCAAAAGTCTTTTCACCATTCCAATGGGCAAGTAGTTGGGAGTTGGTGACGAAGGGCATTTCGGAGGACGACACCGATTTGGCTTTTGATTTGGCGAAAAAGCAGCGGGAGGTCCTAAAACGTTTTTGGTCAGACTTAAAGTTGACCTTTAGAAGTCTAAATTGCTCTATAAGCTTGTCATCGGGCCTCATTAAAGCGCCATAGGAGCAATTTTTGGTGAAATGGCAGGATTGGGAGAACCCGTGCTTAGAGAAGCTAGTAGATTGGGCAGGGTATCAAATTATAGCATTTGGAAATTCAAAATGAAAAGTATTTTCATGGAAAATGAGCTGTGGCACAGTTATAAATGGCCTATCCGAAGTTTCCAAATGTTTGCAAGTGGCATTGCTTCGAGGGAGAGACTACCAACATTTGAAAATCTTCATGGCATCATCCTACAGGAGGAACAAAGATGTGAAGTGGTAAAAACTCGACTTCCCACATTGGAAGATCAAGCAATGCTAGCCAAAGGGAAGCATAAATACAAGAAGCAATCCAAGGAGGCGAATGTGGAGGATGACAATCAAGGATCCGCATCAGGCAAGAAGAAGAAAGGCAATTGTTTTTAATGCCAAAAGTCTGGACATTGGGCAAGAGATTGTCGCAAGAAGAAGGCGGATATTAAGAGGGGCAAAGTGAAGCAATTGACCAATTTTGTCGAAGAAGAGAATGATAGCGATAACCAAAATCAAGGCACGACATTTGCGACAGAATTAGCATCGCAACATTCCATTGATCACACACATTGGTACGTGGACTCAGGAGCGAGACACATGACTGGCAACAAATCATGGTTTAAAAACTTGGAGCCTACTGATGATGGAGATAGAGTTGCGCGGGCGAACGGTGACGAGTGCCAAATCCATGGAGTTGGTGCAGTGCCTATTCAATTTCCTAATGGACATGTGAAGTTAATTGAAAATGTGTCGTATGTTCGTGGCCTTCAGAAGAGTCTTTTATTTGTTGGTACAAAAACATATCATAAGTTGAAGGTGGAGTTCAACGACAAGAAATGCCAGATCAAGGATGTGAAAGGGGGTTTCAAGGTGATTGTTGATGGCTTTAGGGATAAAACTTGTGGTTTATACAAGTTAAGTGTTGTTGTTACGAAGTGCAATGTGTTAGCATCTACATCTATATCACAAAGTGATTTATGGCATAGACGTATGGGGCATTTGAACTTCAAAAGCTTGAGGCTACTTCATAAGCTCAAGATGGTAACAGGTCTACTAGTTTGGATGACAAGGAAGAGTCCATTTGCAAGGAGTGCGTGCTAGGCAAGTTACACAAGAAGAAGTTCAACAAAGAAGGAGCAACATGAGCAAAACGAGTGCTTGAGCTGGTACACTATGACCTATGGTGGGCCAATGAAGGTAATGTCTATTGGTAAGGCATTTTATTTGCTAACCTTCATTGATGATTACTCACGAAAGACTTGGATCTACACCGTTAAGCAGAAGTCTGACACATTTGGATGCTTCAAAAGCTTCAAAGCATTGGTTGAAAATCAGTCAGGTGCTAAGATCAAGGTACTCAGACCAGATCGTGGTGGTGAGTATCGTTCCACAGATTTTATTGATTTTTGCAAGGAGCATGGCATTAAACAGGAGTTTGCACAAGTTGATACACCTTAGCAAAATGGGGTAGCTGAAAGAAAGAATCGTACCATTGTCGAAGCAGCTAGGGCAATGATGACACATATGGGAGTTACTGATTCTTTATGGGGAGAAGTTGTCAAAATTGTTGTGTTCTTACAAAATAGAAGCCCTACAATTGTTGTACATAATTGCACACCCGAGGAGGCATTCACTGGTAAGAAGCCTAAGATGGATGGGTTGCGAGTATTTGGATGCCGAGTGTATGTTCACATACCTAAGAGCGAGAGAGCAAACATGCAGGTAAAGGCTTTGAAGTGCATTTTTACATGATATGATGAACAAACCAAGGGATATAGATGTTATGATCCAGAGGGGCTACGTGTGCACATAAGTCGTGATGTCTTATTTGATGAGATCCATAGATTTGGGGATGAAGAAACAACTAATGATGAGCTATGCAAGCTTCTCAAAGAGGATGAAGTAGTTCTACCACCATAGGAAGATCATGATGATGATGATGAGGGACGTGGTACTCCTCCCACCATAGAGACGAGATGGAGAGTGAGAAACAAATCTATTGGATCAGAAAAGACTGAGGTAGCAGGTGATAAAAGGAAGGATCAAGATGCACCATGGGATTCCTATTCACCTCGTAGCGGATCACCTCAATGTAAGTTACCCAAATGGTATACTAAACTCATGAGTGACAAGGAAGGGAAATTGCCGATCCTAGCAAGGAGGGAGAGTTGCGACATTCCACAAGAGAGAAGAAGGAACTTGACAAGTTTCAAGTAAATCTTGCACTTATGAGTGACATTATTTCATCTACTAAACCCTCTTGCTTTGAGGAGGCCAAAAATCAAGAGATATGGCAAAAAGCAATGCAGGAGAAGATTGATTCCATCAAACACCATGACACATGGAGATAGTGGATCTTCCAAAGGGCAAAAGACCCATTGGCAACAAATGGGTATACTAGACAAAGTACAATGCCGATGGAACTATTGCAAAACACAAAGCAAGGCTTGTAGTGAAGGGCTATGCGCAAAGTAAGGGCATTGACTATGAAGAGTCCTTCGCTCATGTGGCCAAGTGGAATACACTTCGCATGGTGATTGCTTTGGCGGCACTATTTGGATGGAATCTACATTAGATGGATGTAAAGTCCACATTCTTGAATGGTAAGCTTGAAGAAGAAGTGTACATGGAGCAACCTAGTGGCTTTGTGATACATGGCATGGAAGACAAAGTGTGCAAGCTGAAGAAAGCCTTGTACGGATTGAAACAAGCACCACGTGCTTGGTATAGCCACTTTGATGAGCATCTCCTTTCTAGAGGTTTGATACATACTTCTTCAGATTTCAATCTCTACTACTTTGCTCGTGACTCTAGTATCACACTGATTGTGCTGTATGTAGACGACCTCATAATCACAGGAAATGATGATGATTTGATTGGTGCAATCAAGAAAGACTTATCTTCTAGTTTTGATATGACTGATCTTGGCTTGATGCACTACTATTTGGGAGTGGAAGTATGACAAGGTTGCAATAGCATCGCACTAACACAAACAAAGTACGTGAATGAGATTTTGAAGCGTTTCAAAATGTGCGACAGCAAGCCAGTATCCACACCTGTGGAGGTTGGTAAGAAACTATCTAATCAGGATGAGAGTGCACTAGTTGATGCCACTTTATTTCGTCAATTAGTTGGTTCGCTGATTTATCTCACAACTACTCGTCCTGACATAAGTTATGTTGTGAGCATTGTAAGTCAATTCATGGCTACTCCTAGAGAGATTCATTGGAAAGCAGCGAAGAAAACTCTTCATTATGTGAAGGGCACGTTAACCCATGGATTGTTATATGAGAGGCAGCATACTTTACCAGTTTTACAGGGCTTTGTTGATTCAGATTGGGCAGGCTGTATTGATGACATGAGATCTACCTCAGGTTATATATATTTCATGTTGGTAATGGTGTATTTTCTTGGTCAAGTAAGAAAGAAGACACAGTTCATGAAGGACGCAAAGCTAAATCAACCAGGATCTAGCACACAAGAAGCAGTGAGAAGATCAATGTGGAAAAAGAAGTCTCCCGATTGCTATCATGTCAACTATGCCCTAATGAGTGACATTTTGGAGTGTCAAGAGCCATCAACCTTTGATGAGGCAAAGGATCACAAAGAGTGGCAAAGGGCAATGGAAGAGGAGATGGAGTCCATCCACATGCATGATACATGGGAGTTGGTTGATCTACCACTTGGAAAGAAACCCATTGACAACAAATGGGTGTTTAGAACAAAGTTTCATGCGGATGGCACGATAGCAAAGCATAAGGCACGCCTAGTAGTGAAGGGCTATGAGCAAAATAAAGGAATTGACTATGAAGAGACATTTGCTCCAATGGCTAAATGGACTACGCTACATCTTATCATTGCCTTAGCATCTCATTTTGGGTGAAAGATCCATCAAGTGGATGTGAAGTCCACATTTTTAAATGGTGACTTAGAGGAAGAAGTTTACATGGTCCAACCACAGGGCTTCATGGTAAAAGGACAAGAACGTAAGGTATGCAAGCTACGCAAAGTACTTTATGGCCTTAAGCAAGCACCACGCGCATGGTATGGACGCATTGACAATTACTTTCTTTCTCATGAGTTTGTAAGAACAAATTCAGATCCAAATCTTTATGTTCTTATGAACGAAGATAGCATTGCCTTGATTGTACTTTATGTTGATGATATCATTATCACGGGCAATGATGAGAATCTCATTCATTCTATCAAAGCCAACTTATGCAAGCAATTTGAGATGACAAATTTAGATCTTATGCACTATTGCTTGGGTGTCAAAGTATGGCAAACTGGCAGTGATATCTGGTTATGTCAAAATAGTATATGCGTGAGATATTAGAGAGATTTCGCATGAAAGAGTGCAAACCTTCCATCACCCCTTGCGAAGCTGGTAAGAAATTATCTCGTATTGATGATTGTGCACATGTTGATGCTACTTCATCTCGTCAGCTAGTTGGAAGTTGGATATATCTTACGACTACACGTCCTGATATCTGCTATGTTGTAAGTCTGATTAGCCAATTCATGTCATCACCCACTACGGATCATTGGAAATCTGCGAAAAGGATTTTGAGGTATGTGAAAGGTACACCTAACCTTGGCCTAGTCTACAAAAGACAAAGTGCTTTACCTAAATTGCAAGGTTAT